>JBBBDQ010000323.1:2715000-2780000 GCA_037127315.1 Ascarosepion bandense | reverse complement strand
ATATTAATATAAGTGGGGGAACTATTCTTTGAGAAATGGTTGGTAGGATCCATCATTTAAGTTAAGGGTGATGTCTAGATAGTTTACAATTTTAAGATTAGAGGTGACTTCAACTTTAAAACCGAGGTACTTCAGGGCTCTAATTATTTTTTTGTGTATCCTATTTGTGTAGGGGCCATTGGAATTAGGGATAATTATTAATCCATCATCCCGATATAGGCCTAATTGTTTTGGGTCTAAAAATCTGCTTAGAATATCTAAAATGTAAATTCCCACAAGATCTGCCACCTAGGATGAATCATATGCTCCCATAGGGACGTCAAAAACCTCCCCCTGCCCCTTTGTCCATGTGGAATCATCAAAGGCGAGAATGGATTTTCTGGCCGCAAAGATAATTTCGTAGTCCCTATCCGAAATGTTCACGCAATTTTTAGCAAATCTTAAACAACTCTCAAGAAGGTCCCTTGATATAGAGGAATAGAAATCGACAATATCGAATTTAAGGAAGGTGGATTTAGATTTGTTTTTGATGTTGTTAAACCAGTGTATCGTATCTGAAGAACTTTTCCAAAGGTTTGGTTGTAGATTCAATAGTAGCTTTTCTATTAAGTTTTTTAGAACTTCCCTGGAAATTATGCCTAAGTCACTTTTTGTAGGATTAATTAGCCTGGTTTGTAATTTATTTCGGAAATTTGGTTTGTGGTCCTTTAGTGGCAATTTTGTATATATATATATATATATATATATATATATATTTATTTATTTATTTATTTATTTTTGTGATTTTTGTGCCATTTAAAGTCGAAAATTGTTTTAGATTTCGAGTACTGAGTTTGATCCTCACTATGTGGCATATAGAAATTTCTTCATTAAATAACGCAGCCACAATTAACATGTTGTAAAATCAAACGACCTAACTTAGCTGCCAGTCTCATATTCTCTGATATCGAAACACATTCTTGCCAATTGGTCACATTCCTACCGGCTTACTAGAGGATGTTACTGCTTATTTGGAATACGGTAGTAGTTAGTGTTATCAAATAATCCATGGGCTTCCACAAACGGAAAAGACGTTTAGGCGGTCGCATATAAATTCAAGTTCTATTCACAAGATCCAGCATTACTCGAACGAAAAAATAGCCTATTTCTTCCAAGACGAACAAATAAATCAATATGTGATATTTTCTTTAAAAATCACCTCGCTTTTGATATGTGGTGTGATATACATATCGTTACGTGTACATTTATACACACATGCACGCATACAGCTAAATGTCTGTAGAATTCTCCTCTCATATTACTGTATGAATGGTTACCATACGTAAGGCATCTCCTGACCAGTAATGGAACTTTCCAATGTCCCCATCATTATAGAAAATTTTTGAACGGCTTCCAGCATAAATACATCTTGTCCGCGTACGAGGCGTATAGTCGAATCAAAGATGGCTGACGTGAAAAGCCCGAACGATGGCTTTTGTCAACAACGATTCACGCCAACGTCGTTATTGCGCATGCTCACTCTTCTCGTGGCGTCGACCTGTACCGCCTGCCTACATTACCCACCTTCCGAAAGCAAGAATCATTACCTTTCGCTGTTTGCTCAGTGTTACTCAAGATATGGAAGCACACAAATTCAGAGATTCAATAACAAGATATTCGATATGCAAGTATTGGATTTGCTTCGATAGGACTACATGATTTCGTGGGATGCCAAACAGCTCTTTTTTCTATTTTGCATCTTGTTGAATCTGTACGCAGAGCCGGTTCGTGTCATCAATCACATTTTAAGAAACGAGTGTTAGTATTACCGTTTTTACTGGGACGATCCGGTGGGGGTTTAAGGACACTTCTGCTCTAAATATGAATGACTGAAAAATCTATAGGCTTCATTTTTATATTTAAACTTTACTTTTATATTTAAAAATATATATATTTACATATATTTTTATAACCAATTCACCCCAAGCAAGGCAAAAATGCTACTGGTGCGCAGGGGGTTACAATAGAAGAATAAAAATGAACAGGGGATGTCGAAGAAAACATAAGAGATGGATGGGAATCAAGTAGATAAAAAATGATAATTGATGTTGTGTTTAATCTTTTCGAGGTTGCAGCAATCAGGGAAGTAAGCAAATAGAAGTGAGTTCCACAAACGGGAAGTGTGAGAAAAGAAACTGTTAGAATAGACGAGGCGGTTAAATTTAACTAGTTCGATGGTAAAAGGGTGGGACCTAGATGTCAGTTTAGTAGCACGAGTAAATACATGAGGTGGGAGTATCAGGGAAAAAGATCTCGTCAGAGCAGTTACCATAAATAATACTTGTAGAAAAGACAGAAGGAAGCCACATCAAGTTCGTGAGAAAGTGACTAAAATTGGGCTGCCAGGTCAGGATCGATTATGTTGCAGAACTTCCTTTGGATTTTGCCAAAACCTCAAGAGGAATAGCAGAAGCACCCGACCAGATATGACAACTGTATTCAAGGCATGGACAAATGGTAGATTTATAAATGTGCAAAATGGATGATGACGAGAAAAACAGTGAACCAACTTACCAAGCAGTAGATGCAGCTAGGGATTTCAATGTAGTCATTCGATTTTAGGTTTATTATATATTATCTAATCTAAACATATTTATAAATGGAACTTTGTGTGTGTGTGTGTGTGTACGTGTGTGTGTCTGTGTGTGTGTGTGTGTGTGTGTGTCCGTTACCTATAGACTCCGAAACGGCTGAATCGATTTTCTTGAAAATTTACACAGTTGTACGATAAACGTCTGCGAGTGTTCTTAGCTAGGTTTTGTGTCGAGGTACCCCGGATAAATATCGAAAATTGATAATCGAAAAAATCGGCTTATAGAAGGAGTGGTCCGATTTTAATCAAATTTGATACACTCATAGACAAAGACATAAGAAACGATATTCAGAAGTTTCAAGGTTGCGGTTCTTACAATAGTGCAGAAAATCGATAATATATACATATAAAAGGCAAGATGTTTGTGTGTGTGTCTGTTTATCTGCCTGTATATCTGTATTTGTTTCAGTCATTTTCTTTGAGTTTTTGCTTCGGGTTTGGGTCTAAGTAGGTATAATTGTAGTTCTTAGTCCCAGCCATGATACCATTTACTCAGAGGACTTATTTAGCTTTCAACATTCAGTTTACGACGAAAAAAACTTATTTGATATAGATACCAGGAAATCAAAATATGACTTACATCCATGCATTTTTCTTTCAGTCTACGGTTTCGCTTTAACTGGAAACAACTATTGCTTTTAGTCTTTCGTGCCAACGTCCAAAGAGTCTGAGCTTCAGGACCATGGATTAGTTTTAAAGCTTTCATTACACCCGAGCAACGCCGGGCTATATTGCTAGTATAATATAAAATTAGTCATGTATTCAACAGAATTACTTCAGTAAAACTAGTTCATTGTTCACATAAAGAACTTTCACCTCTTTATATTTTATAATAGAATATTTGAAAAAATCAATAACCTATTCCGCGTAAATCTTCCGTCTAGAGTCGATAGATATATATTTTTAAAAACATTACGTCACAAGCAAGGCAATAAAGCCATTGGATGCAAAAGATTACTAATTTTGAGAAAATAAGAAAAAATGCTTCTAAGGAGAGAGAACAATAAATAAACAGAAATTAAGAAGACGAGACAATAATTGGCATAGTATTTAAATTTTTAAAGGTCAAAGTTGACCGGAAAGCAAGACGCTAAAAGAGAGTTCCACTAAAGAGAAGTTCACCAGAAGAATCTGTTAGCATAGAACTTACGGTTACGTGTAGCCATTTCAGTAAAATATTGAGACATTGCTGCCAATATAGTTTTCTTTAAATGTCCTGTACGCTGAAGACCTAAATGATCATAACACTCCACACTTTTCTGTTGTTTGTAGCTCTTGCTACTATATTTTTTTAATTTTTGTTGTCTCCCCTAAACTCTGTTTGGCCATCTATTTACCCAAGCTTACCAAGAATGTTATGCGTTGTTTTCTTCTGTCCTCTTGTCTTCAATCTCTCCTGTGAGTATCGGATTTTCCAAGTCGTCTTTCCTGATTATATGCCCAACTGTTTCTTCCTGATGTTAAGTATAAGTGTCCTTTTTGTTTCTATTTCTCTAAAACTTCGTCGTAGCTTACACAATAAGATCATGATATCCCCAGAATCTTTCTGTAGAACCACATTCTTGTTGCTTCACATCTTTTTTTTTCTTTTTTTTTTCATTTTTGAGGAGATCGTTCACCATTCACTGCAATATAGGAGGACATAAACATTCATAAGGTCAAGTAATCATAGAGGAAAAGCCACCCGGACGATTATCATTAAAATATTAATAGAAAAAAAAAACATATGGAAGTTACGTTTAGAAGGTGGGTAAGTGACTGAAGATGGGATGTCACGTCAGGACCAATAATATTGCAGATCTTTTATAAGGCTTATCTACTCTTTGCGGATTATTTAAAACAGAGGCATATTTTGGGAGTTTGTAAGAATATTTTTGCGAGTGAATATTATATTAACAATGTTGGAAATAATGATTTATCCAGATGCAAATCATTCTATTTAATGGTCCCGGGCATGACGTTGAACTGCATCTGGCAGCAAGGCCTCTGATTGGGAGGTTGTGAGAAGCATGAAACCACCTCTTAATTGCTGTTGTTCCCAGGTCCACCCTGGCCCGGAGTGGTAGCATCTGTTAGGGGCCCAGCTATGGGAAAATAGTTAACCTCCAAACTGGTGTCAAAACACTATGAAAGTATGAAGATACACTTTTATAAAAATATATACATAAAACTAGGGTTTATAGAAAACTATACATTTTTGAAGGAAAAGTATTACCATAACACATTTTTGAAGAAAAATATTTTTCTCAGCAAAACATTTTTGAATGCAAAACTAGAAGACATTTTCCGTCTTCTAAAATAACAAAGAATAAAAAAAAACTCACTAAAATCTTAGTAAATCAAGATTTTTCACTATAAACGAACATTTTTTTAAAAATCATGACGCCCCAAGCAAGGCATTTTACTGCCACTGTTGTGCAGGGGGTTACATAGGAGGAATGTTGAGGAGTGAGAGGTTGCAGAGGATGTCAGGAAGAGAGTAAGAGAGGTAAGAAATTACTGATGAGAGTGGGGTGGACGAGGAGGAATGTTATGAGGAGTGAGAGGTTGCAAGGGGTGTCAGGAAGAGAGAAGGAGAGGGAAGAGATTACTGATGAGAGTGGAGTGGACGAAGAGGAATGTTATGAGGAGTGAGAACTTGCAAGGCTGTCAGGAAGAGAGAAGGAGAGGGAAGAGAGTACTGATGAGGGTGAGGCGGACGAGCACGAATGTTATGAGGAGTGAGAGTTTGCAAGGGGTGCCAGGAAGAGTTTAGAAGAGGGAAGAGATGATGAGAGTGGGGTGGACGAGGAAGAATCTTATGAGGAGTGAGAGGTTGCAAGAGGTGTCAGGAAGAGAGTAGGAGAGTGAACAGATTACAGATGAGAGTGGGGTGAACAAGGAGGAATGTTATGAGGAGTTGAGAAGTTGCAAAGCTGTCAAGAAGAGAGTAGGAGACGGAAGAGAGTACTGTTGAGATTGGAGTGGACGCGGAGGAATGTTCTGAGGAGTGAGAGGTTGCAGGGGTGTCAGGAAGAGTTTAGAAGAGAGAAGAGATTACTGATGAGAGTGGGGTGGACGAGGACGAATGTTGTAAGGAGTGTGAAGTTGCAAGGCTGTCAGGATAAGAGTAGGAGAGGGAAGAGATTACTGTTGAGAGTGGGGTGGACAAGGAGGAATGTTATGAGGAGTGAGAAATTGCAAGGCTGTCAGGAAGATAGTAGAAGAGGGAAAAGAGTACTAATGAGAGTGTGGTGGACGAGGACGAATGTTATGGTGAGTGAGAGGTTGCCAGGTGTGTCAGGAACAGAGTAGAACAGGGAAGAGATTACTGATGAGAGTGGGGTGGACGAGGACGAATGTTATGAGGAGTGAGAGGTTGCAAGGGGTGTCAGGAAGAGAGTAGGAGAGGGAAGAGATTACTGATGAGAGTGGGGTGGACGAGGACGAATGTTATGGGGAGTGAGAGTTTCCAAGTGGTGTCAGGAAGCGAGTAGGAGAGGGAAAAGAGTACTGATGTGAGTGTGGTCTAGGAGGAGGAATGTTTTGAGAAGTGAGAGGTTGCAGGGGGTGTCAGGAAGAGAGTAGGAGAGGGAAGAGAGTGCTGATGAGAGTGGGGTGGATAAAGAAAATCATGAGAGAGATGATGTAAATTAATAAGACAGGAGATAAAACATACCTTAAAACCCTATTTTTCGCTGCGTTAAATAAGCCACAGAGGTTGATATGCCGTTAAACAAAACTCAAACTTAATTCTGTTTTAGCTATAGATGAAGGGAACTGAAGAGATGGATTCACACATTTCCGAATGATATTTGAAAATAGCAACGTCGACTGAAATTTAATCCCGGCTGTCTGATTTCTTATTTTGCACCGTTATCCGTTACACTGGCTGCACACTCGGCGGAATAACGGAAAGATCTGAAAAATACTTAAAGTATGGTATTTTATGGAAGTAAATATTTTCTTTTCAAATTAAACTCCATTTTATATTTGAATAAAAAGGAATATTAACCTGAACAGGCAAGAAATTAAAACAATAGAACTTTATCAAAGAATCAGAAAATTAATTTATATTGGCGTGATAAATTTATGCTAGAAATGCGTAAGAATTTTAGACATGTTTAAAGAATGGGAGAAGTGAAATCTTGGAAAAAACTAAAGACTAGACTAAAGAAAGAAAGAAAGAAAGAAAGAAAGAAAGAAAGAGTAGAATCCGTATAATTATTGGGTCAGGGAACTTTAGATGTGGTGAGGGAGGGTTAAGAGATAATTAGATGGTCGATGGAGGAAGTTGATTCGGAGGAAGTGATTTGCCGAATTGGTTGGATAAAGAACTGCAAAAGAAATATCAAGAGAAAAAGTTTAAATAAATAAAAAATCATGAAAGAAAGAAAGAAAGAAAGTGTGAGGGAGGAATAAAGAAAAGAATGTGTGCAAAAAACAAGAAATAAAGGATGAAAGAAAGAATGACAAAAAGATAAGGAGAAAATAAGGAATGAAAAAATGAGAGAATAAACGAAAGAATAATTCAAACAAATGTTGAAATAAATAAAAAAAAAGGAACGAAATACAAAAATGCAAGCAGAAAGGAATGAGGTAATGAATGAAAAGAATGATAGATTAAGAAAAATAGAAAGAAAATAAATTAAGAATAAAAGTGATTAAAGTAAGAATAAAATAAAGGGTAAAAGAAAAATGAATCAAAGAATGAAAAAGCGAATGAAAGGAAAAGAAAAGTAAGAATAACAAATGAATGAAATATAAAAGAATAGAAAGAAAGAAAGAAAGAAAGTTATCAATAAAAGAAGAGAATAGAATTAAAAAGTAGAAGTATATTGAAAAATAAAATAAAAGAAAGAAACACAAACAAAAGAAAGAAAGAATTCATAATAAAGAGAATAATTAGAATCAAAATCAAGTTTATTGAGACAAAGAAAATGAATGAATGAATGAATGAAATTTAGAGATGGAAAAAAGAAATAATTAAAAATACTGACAAAGGAAAAAAAAGAAACAATGAAAAGAAAAAAAGAAAGAAAGAAAGAAAGAAAGCAAAGTCAGTTATAAAAGAATTAAATAATTTGAATGAAAAAGGGAGAATAACGGAAACAAAACAAACATTTTTTTTTTAATTATAAAGAAACAGAAAATCTCAACTTAGGTACAAAGAATGGTAATAATGAAAAATTATGCGAATCTAAAAAGGTTCTAAAAACAAACCGAAATGCTAAAAGAAGGGAGGTGAAGAAAGAAAAAATACAGAAACTCTAAAATGAAAGAAAGAAAGTTTTCATTTTTAAAGAGAGGATAAAAAAGAAAAAGTGTGATTAATAAAAAGAAGAAAGGGAACGTGAAAACTGAAGATGAAAGACTAGAATATCGCAGGCAAAGAAACAACAGATAAACAAAAAATAAAACCTGATGAGAGATGTTTGAGAAAAATTGAATTAATTAGGTTTTTAAAGATTGGTAAAATCGAAACGTAAAGAACTGGTAAACCGATGATAAAATAGAAAAATCAAAAGTGAAAAATTAAAAAAAGAAAGAAAGAAAGAAAAAAGAAAAAAGTAAGAAAGATTCAAGAATGAAGAAAAAGAATAATTAGAATTAAGTATAAAAGAATATTAAGAAACAAACAAACAAAAGATCATAATAAAGAAAGGGAATGATTAGAAATAAATGTAAAAGAAAGAAAGAAAGAAAGAAAGGAAGAAAGAAAGAAAGAAAGAGAAAGAAAAAAGAATCAGTGAATATTAAGAAATAAACAAAAAATTAGTAATAAAGAAAGGGAATGATTAGAACTAAATGTAAAAGATAAAGAAAGAATGAAAGAAAGAAAGAAAGAAAGAAAGAAAGAAAGAAAGACAGAAAGAAAGACTCTGACAAAAAAGAAATAATTAGAATTAAGTGTAAAAGAAAATTAAGAAAGAAAGAAAGAAAGACAGAAAGAAAGAAAGACTCTGACAAAAAAGAAATAATTAGAATTAAGTGTAAAAGAAAATTAAGAAAGAAAGGAAGAAAGAAAGAAAGAAGGGAAGGAAGGAAAAAAGAAAGAAAGAAAGAAAGACAGAAAGAAAGACTCTGACAAAAAAGAAATAATTAGAATTAAGTGTAAAAGTAAATTAAGAAAGAAAGAAAGAAAGACAGAAAGAAAGAAAGAAAGAAAGAAAGACAGAAAGAAAGACTCTGACAAAAAAGAAATAATTAGAATTAAGTGTAAAAGAAAAATAAAGAAAGAAAGAAAGAAAGGAAAAAAGAAAGAAAGAAAGAAAGACAGAAAGAAAGAAAGAAAGAAAGAAAGAAAGAAAGAAAGGAAAGAAACAGAAAGAAAGACGCTGACAAAAAAGAAATAATTAGAATTAAGTGTAAAAGAAAATTAAGAAAGAAAGAAAGAAAGAAACAGAAAGAAAGAAAGAAAGGAAGGAAGAAAGAAAGAAAGACAGAAAGAAAGACAGAAAGAAAGACTCTGACAAAAAAGAAATAATTAGAATTAAGTGTAAAAGAAAACTAAGAAAGAAAGAAAGAAAGAAAGGAAAGAAAGAAAGAAAGAAAGAAAGGAAAGAAAGAAAGAAAGAAAGACAGAAAGAAAGACTCTGACAAAAAAGAAATAATTAGAATTAAGTGTAAAAGAAAATTAAGAAAGAAAGACAGAAAGAAAGAAAGAAAGAAAGAAAGACAGAAAGAAAGAAAGAAAGGAAAGAAAGAAAGAAAGACAGAAAGAAAGAAAGAAAGACAGAAAAAAAGAAAGAAAGAAAGAAAGGAAGAAAGAAAGAAAGACAGAAAGAAAGACAGAAAGAAAGACTCTGACAAAAAAGAAATAATTAGAATTAAGTGTAAAAGAAAATTAAGAAAGAAAGAAAGAAAGGAAGACAGAAAGAAAGAAAGAAAGAAAGAAAGAAACAGAAAGAAAGACTCAGACAAGAAAGAAATAATTAGAATTAAGTGTAAAAGAAAATTAAGAAAGAAAGAAAGACAGAAAGAAAGAAAGACAGAAAGAAAGAAAGAAAGAAAGACAGAAAGAAAGGAAGAAAGAAAGGAAGAAAGAAAGACAGAAAGAAAGAAAAAAAGACAGAAAGAAAGACTCTGACAAAAAAGAAATAATTAGAATTAAGTGTAAAAGAAAATTAAGAAAGAAAGAAAGACAGAAAGAAAGAAAGACAGAAAGAAAGAAAGAAAGAAAGACAGACAGACAGACAGAAAGGAAGAAAGAAAGACAGAAAGAAAAAAGACAGAAAGAAAAAAAGAAAGAAAGACTCTGACAAAGAAGAAATAATTAGAATTAAGTTTAAAAGAAAATTAAGAAAGAAAGAAAGAAAGACAGAAAGACTCTGACAAAAAAGAAATAATTAGAATTAAGTGTAAAAGAAAATTAAGAATGAAAGAAAGAAAGAAAGGAAGAAAGAAAGGAAGAAAGAAAGAAAGAAAGAAAGAAAGAAAGACTGACAAAAAAGAAATAATTAGAATTAAGTGTAAAAGAAAATTAAGAAAGAAAGAAAGAAAGAAAGAAAGGAAGAAAGAATGAAAGACAGAAAGAAAGAAAGAAAGAAAGGAAGGAAGAAAGAAAGATTCTGACAAAAAAGAAATAATTAGAATTAAGTGTAAAAGAAAATTAAGAAAGAAAGAAAGAAAGAAAGGAAAGAAAGAAAGAAAGAAAGAAAGAAAGAAAGAAACAGAAAGACTCTGACAAAAAAGAAATGATTAGAATTAAGTGTAAAAGAAAATTAAGAAAGAAAGACAGAAAGAAAGAAAAAAAGAAAGACAGACAGAAAGAAAGAAAAAAAGAAAAAGAAAAAATAATCAGTGAATATTAAGAAATAAACAAAAAATTAGTAATAAAGAAAGGGAATGATTAGAACTAAATGTAAAAGATAAAGAAAGAATGAAAGAAAGAAAGAAAGAAAGAAAGAAAGACTCTGACAAAAAAGAAATAATTAGAATTAAGTGTAAAAGAAAATTAAGAAAGAAAGAAAGAAAGAAAGACAGAAAGAAAGAAAGAAAGAAACAGAAAGAAAGAAAGAAAGAAAGAAAGAAAGAAAGAAACAGAAAGAAAGAAAGAATCTGACAAAAAAGAAATAATTAGAATTAAGTGTAAAAGAAAATTAAGAATGAAAGAAAGAAAGAAAGGAAGAAAGAAAGGAAGAAAGAAAGGAAGAAAGAATGAAAGAAAGAAAGAAAGACAGAAAGGGAGAAAGAAAGAAAGAAAGACAGAAAGAAAGACTCTGACAAAAAAGAAATAATTAGAATTAAGTGTCAAAGAAAATTAAGAAAGAAAGAAAGAAAGAAAGACAGAAAGAAAGACATAAAGAAAGAAAGAAAGAAAGAAAGAAAGAAAGGAAAGGAAAAAGGAAGAAAAAGACAGAAAGAAAGACAGAAAGAAAGAAAGAAAGAAAGAAAGAAACAGAAAGAAAGAAAGAAAGAAAGGAAGAAAGAAAGAAAGACAGAAAGAAAGACAGTAGGAATGACTCTGACAAAAATGAAATAATTAGAATTAAGAGTAAAAGAAAATTAAGGAAGAAAGAAAGAAAGAAAGAAAGAAAGACAGAAAGAAAGACTCTGACAAAAAAGAAATAATTAGAATTAAGTGTAAAAGAAAATTATGAAAGAAAGAAAGAAAGAAAGGAAGAAAGAAAGAAAGACAGAAAGAAAGAAAGAAAGAAAGAAAGAAAGACAGAAAGAAAGAAAGAAAGACTCTGACAAAAAAGAAATAATTACAATTAAGTGTAAAAGAAAATTAAGAAAGAAAGAAAGAAAGAAAGAATCAGTGATGAAAAAACATAATTACATTTAAGTGTAAAAACGAAAGAAAGAAAGAACTAGTGGCGTAAAAGAAAATGATCAGAATTTAGTGTAAAATAGAATTGAGAAAAATGAAAGAAAGAATAGGAAAGTTAGAATTGAAAAAAATGTATAATTAGAATTAAATGCCAGAGAATATCGACAAAGATAGGAAAAAAAGAAAAATTCCTGGTAATGAGTCAGAAAATAAGAAACAAAAATCAAGAAGAGTAAAGAACAAAAAAACAATGTAACGAAGTAATAAACAAACGATAAGAAAAAAAAAGTTGAGAGAAGAAAATAAATGTTGAACTGGAAATGATCGGCGGGAGGCAATAGATAGCGAGTTAGATAATTAGAACTGGCAGACGACATACGGCCTCGACTACAATGGCGCTTTCCTTGCGGCGAAGCTTGTCAGCATTTAATGAGCTCCGTTTAATGCAATAGAAGAAACTGGCTGCTACTTAAAACTTAGCTGCTGGAGGGTCACAGCAATGACGTCATGGGTCATTCCTCATTGCTAACTCCAAAGAATTTCCCATTCCCACTGAACGTAAATTCAACCCGATGTCTCTTTGCACTTTGTTTGTCTGTCGCCATAGTCATCATTTTCTATGCATCTTTTGTCAGACTCTGTGCGTGGTGTGGTGGATATTAGTTCAGAATACGGAATCGGAGAGTTAACTTCAAATTCTACTATTTTACGTTCACTTGGGAAAGGTATGAATCCATCTCCTGCTATGGGTTAATTTTTTTAAAATCCGAAATGTTATACTAATATCATTCGTTTTTTTTTTTGTTTGTTTGTTTTTTTGTTTTTGTTATTTTTTTTTTCTTTCTAATTATTTACATATCTACCGTACTCGGTTCGATTTTGGATTTCGTTAATAGGCATATTCCTTCATCCCAATGGAAAGGTATCTTCCACATCGTGTTAGTTTATGTATTTATTTTAGTATATTTAATGAGTTTTTTTTTCTCTGTTGGTCATTTGGCTATTTTACCCATTCATCTTAACATTAATATCACGAAAAATCATTTTTTTTTTCCCGGATATTTACTTGAACCATTTACACATTATCATCACTGGACATTCATTTATTTGTGGACGATCTTATTCTAGAAATTTTTCCTCTTCTCCTGTGCAACCAAAAACATCTTGCATTCTAATAACGTAGCAAATAGAGATTATGACACAGGCCGGGGCCTGATCAACCTTGGCTGGGTCAACCTGGGGAGAAGGTATGATGTTTGTAAAGGACCGAAACCGTCAATGAACCAGGGTAACATCACTGATGATGTGTCCTAACCGCATCTAAATGATGTATTAAAAAAAAAATACTTGTATCTTTATTATTACAAGCTAAACTATGTTAGCAATTTAAATAACCCAAAACGATTTGATAAACCGTAACAAGGAAGTCTAATACAATTCCCAAACTGTCTTCTTCTTCTGTGTGTCATTTATCTTCAAGACATAGGCAGTTACGGCTCTCCATCACTACCCGTCTTTTGTAACCCTTAATAATTTTTTTCTTATTGCTATATTTCCTAGTCTCTGTTCTGACAACATTTTATTTAATACGCATGGAGCTAATGAGAGCAAAAAAATATTAAAATATTTTAAAAGCAACCGGAAGCACGATACTAAGCAGGGAACAAAAGATAAACGTCTAGTTCTGTTCAAAAATCGAGAAGGAAAGTGAACTGGGCGATAAACGAATCCTATTTACTTAAATAAATGAGAGCAAGAAAAAAATTAAAGAAATTTTATAATAAAATTTCAGTTAAAGTACCTAAGGTATGCAGATGATACAGTGCTGATAGCAGACACAGAAAGGAAACTACAAGACCTCCTACAGAAGGTAGCAGAAGAAAGTAACAAGAAAGGACTAGAAATAAACTGCACGAAAACCGAATGAATGGTCATCAGTAAAAAGGGCAACCCAAAATGCCAAATACAGGTCGGGGATACCAGAATCAAGCAGGTACAAAAATTTAAATACCTGGGAAGCGTTATAACAGAAGACGGAAAGTGCGACACAGAGATCCGAAGGCATGGCGAAGGAAGAATTCCAGAAGTCGAGTAAGGTATTAAGAAACAGGACAATTTCGCTAGAAACTAGGAAGAAAGTACTGGATTGCTACGTGCTGTCCGTCCTTTAATATGGCAATGAATGCTGGTCAATACCATCAAAGATGAAGGAAAAACTTGAAGCAACTGAAATGTGGTTCTACAGAAGGATGCTGCAAATATCATGGATCGAACATGTGAGCAATGATGAGGTCTTGGAAATGATGGAAACAAAAAGGAAATTAATACTGAGCATCAGGAAGAGAGAGCTGAAATTCCTGAAACACACAATGAGGAAGGGGGGCTGGGAGAATCTGTTACTAACAGGCCAGATAGAGGGAAAGAGAGACAGGGAAAAGAAACGGATAACATATTTGAAGGACCTAATCAGGTGGATGACGGAACGAGGTTTGCATGGTGTAACAGGAGAAGCCATGCTCAAAGCTACCAGGGATAGGGAAACGTGGAAAGCCAGGATTGCCTACGTCCTGAAGGAACAAAGCACATAGAAGAAGAAAATTTAAAGTAGATTTTTAAAGGAACCGGAAACCCGATCCTAAACAGGAAACAAGGGAAAACTTCTACTCCTGTTCAAAAGACCTGGAAAAAGTTTGAATCGGAACCTATCTACTTCTTTGTTTTTATATTCAATATGTCTTGTGAGTGTCAAATTTTCCAAGACTTCCCAGGTTGTACTTTCTTAAAAAGGCGTCATTTCTAATATCTTTGTCGTGTTTAATTAAAACAGATCCTGCTTATAGGTGCTGTATTATTTTTATGTCTTTATCAATGTCTGCCACATGCATCGAGGTTCTAGAGCTGTCATGGTTTGCGAGATTTGATTTTTCGCTGTTGTTTCATAGCAACACGTCTACGCTTACCTCAGTTTGAGACAAGGCTATTTTAGTGAGTCTTAATAAAAATAAAATATATGAACAAAAAATAAAAAAGAATTAAAACTCTGCTCCAATGAACTTAGATCACTGGTGCCCCCTAGGTATGAATTTACACGAGCTACTAGATTAGCAACTAGGTCCCACCCTTTTACAGTGAAACCGATAAAATGTAACCGCAATTTCTACTCTAACAGCTTCTTTTCACGCACTTCCAACCTGTGAAATTCTCTTCCATATACTTGCTTCCCCGACAGCTACAATCTCCAGGAATTTAAATGTAAGGTCAATAGACATCTCCTATCTCACTAACTCGCATCCATTCTCTCAAGCTCTTTTTCCATCTACTCCACCCCACCCTCGGTATTCTCATCCGTCAATTATAACTAATCCCTCTTTCTCATCACTTTTCCTTATCTAAGCCCCTGCGCAACAGTGGCAGTAGAATGTCTTGCTTGGGGTGATTAAAAAATAAAAATAAAAATGATAAAGCATTGTCACTTAACTTAAAAAAAAAAAACATTATCTCTTTCTTTCTCAAAACGATTTTGTTTATACTTCTCTCAACTTATGAGAAGACAACCCTCAAAAAGAAAAGACGAAGGTAAAATAAGATAGAACCCAGCCAAAAACACCGGAAGTTTGTAGAAGCTGACCTCACTCGTGTGACTGAAAAATAGCTAAAATCAGGGAATATCCACGCATAACTTCCGTTATAAAAATATTAAAAGAAAGAAATACAGAAAATAAAATAATTTGGCCAATCAAACAAAAATTGATACAAATAGACTTTTGAGTTAGTCGAAACCATGTTTCTGCCAAATTCTAGAGTTTATTCAAAAGTCTAAAGACAAACGGACACCTCTGGACCAGAACCAGAACCCTACCAGCATGGAGAGTAGGAAAACGGCAACAGCCATGTGTGACATGTGAAAAAGCAGCTAAGATGTCATCAGCTACTGTTTCTAGGCCAAAAAGAACACAGTAGATTAGTGACCTAATATCTCCCATTACTACTACCCCTATCGTTGTCTTACTTCAAACTACCGAAACTGACATTTCTCCAGACTGCTGCCAATATCCGCGTTATTAATGAATTTTTTCTACTCCAAATACCAAAGGACTCACTCTACAGAAAATGAATGAATATATGATTTATTTTTACCCATCAGTCAGTTTGTTTTTATTTCCAAAGATTCCGATAAAATACTTATCCTGAATCTATTCACACAGGCAACGTTCGAGATGAACCCATATACCACATTATAATATACATACATCTCATGAGGATCGATCTCTCAAAAATTTCTTTTTACAAAAACGTTTTACAATAAATAGATATTAGAAAGATGGGAAAAGGATAGCAGAAAGTAAATCAGAAAAAACAAATATTATACTTATAAATCAAAGATTTTGAGAAAATTAGAACTAGAAAAGCATTGATAAGAAGAAGAAAAATCTTCTTTTTCTTCACTCCTCTCCTGTTCGCTAGAAGAGGAGACCAAAATGATAAGAAAGCGAAAAGGACAGTCTTGGTACTAAATGGGCACATCACATATAAGACAATAAAACTATGTGAGAAGCAATAAAAATAAAAGTGGAAAAAAGGACAAAGATAAAATTAGGTTAAAAGCAGGTTGACATCTTGACCGTTAAGAAGAAAAGAGGAAAGGAAACAAAAGGGAAAAATGAGGAAGTTAGTATGTATTCTTTGTGGCCAAATTTCAAAATGAATCTTCGCTCTGATTAGTTAAAAGGCGTAAATTTTACATCTTCCCACATACATAAACAGCAAACCGAAGGTTTTTGTATGTAAATCATTTGTACAGCCAACATCAAACATTGCCTGATGAAGATAATCTATCTCGAATCATAGAAATTTCCGTGTCGCAATGTACAATTAATTCATAACTCAGTCAGTTAAGTGCCATACATGATACACGCTTGGGCGATCATGTCTCGAAAGAGACATGACTGACTGGGCAGAAGTTATCCCGCAGTAGGTTGCCATTGCTTTCTGCGGTAGACTGGTTGCCGACCAAAGCTATAGAACCCAATCTGTCCTGTTATTTAACCCATAACTGGAGAGAAGAGACGGATTAATACCTTTCCCAAGGGTATCTGCACGTAAGTGAATGCAATGAATTCAACTGAAATTCGAACTCGGCTACCCGATTTCTCGTTGCGAGTCGATATCCACTGCACCACAAGGCACATCCTTAAATTCATAACTATATGATTAAAAAAATAATTATACCTTTAGTTCCTCGTTTCTAAATGTACGTGTCTGCTAAGGTGTATAGCTAGTTATTGTTGTAGACGCCTGCTCAGGCAAATTTTGTGGGATTTTTCTTCTTTTTTTTCTCTTTTTGACTACCACAGAAACATATGTCTGATATTATAACTCAGTTCAGCAGACATTAGTCTCATGTGATATGGCCAGTAGCTGAGCACTGCCATTACACTCAAATCTCACAGTCACATCACGTTGAAACACATGTTTCCGTACGATCACTAAAGTTAAACAACGTCAAACCTGATCAGCGGATGGTGTAGTAGATAATGACACGGAAATTCACTTAGGCGATTATACTCTTGCAAAAGGTATTAATTTACCTCTCCTCCCCCAGTTATGGGTTAATTTGTAAGACTCTTTTCACTAAACTTTTATTACCGTTAAAGAAAATCTTACTATCTAAAATCTATATTCTGGCTTTAAATAACCTGCAAAGGTAAAAAAAAACAAATCAATCAAGCAAACAAGAAAACCTTCAGTCACGGTGTAAATTCGTTTTAGTTTTGGCTAACCAGTTTCACTCACATGGTTTGCCAAAAACAAGTTTTTCAGTTAAAAATGGCGCTCCTGGCGAGATTCGAAACTGTGTCCTGACGTCGAGATAATAACGTTATAAGATTTAAAGAAAAAATGTTACCTTAACTAACGGACAAAAAAATTTATAAACAGCTACCTAATGTGCGTTGTGTTGCAATGGATATCGGCTCAAACGAGAAATCGGAGAGCCGAGTTCGGATTCCAGTTGAGTTCGTTGCATTCAATTACGCGCAAATACCCTTAGGAAATGTATTAATCCGATTTTCTCCCTCCGGCTATGGGTTAAATATCAGGACAAATTTGGTTCGCAAGCAGTCTACCGCAGAAATAATAGCTACCTAAAAGTCTTGTACCGATCGAGTTAGTCGTGGAGCAAAAGAGACATGATCGCCCAAATGTGTATCATGTCTAAATACTTAACTGACTGATTTAATATTTATTCTATTTATATTTGGACTCATATTTTTTTTTTTTTTTTTTTTTTTGCTATCACTATGTTTTGGTCGTTAAAGTCTTCGGCTTTCTTCAGGTGTATATCGATCTGAGTAACCTACACAGAGTCCTGAACTGAACGGCATATAATCTACGGGGGTTGACTCTTTTCGTTCCGTCGCTCATGTCTAGAAATATCATCTAGTTGTTCTACTGAATCCAAGTACACACTGCCCTTTTCATTCATTTTTTTAATCATTTCCTTCCAAGCAAGTTGGGACTACCACTAGTGCGCAGAGGTTTACAACGAGAGAAAAAAAACTGCAAACAAGTGGTATTGAACAAAGGATAAAAGATGAAGATGGTAATTGACATTGCATTTAAATTTTTGGAGATTATAGCTATCAGGAAAGCAAGTAAATGAACGGGAGTTCCACAGACGGGAAGTGCGAGAAAATAAACGGTTGGAGTAGAAGTGTGATTACATTTGTCTATTTCAACGGTAATAAAGTAGGGCTTAGTTGCCAATTTCGAAGCACGTTTAAATTTCCATAGACAGGGCACCATGAGAAAAAGCATATCAGAGCAGTTGACGTGAAAATGTTTATAGAAAGAGCAGAGGGAAACCACGTCGCGTTGGTGAGAAAGTGACCGAACTGGAGATGCCAAATTAGGAGAGATTAGAAAGATTGAATCCACAAACACTATGTCACCAAATTTCAGAACTAACGCTTTAGTCTACTTATTGTGGATTTATTGCTATTGCTCCATATTGTAAATAATGATAACTCATCCTTTATAAAATTCATAAAGAAGCTACTAGTTAGCATATAGCTTATCTATTAATCAGAACAATAAGACCTATGACATGTGGCATTTTTTTTTATAAGCGTTTCACCCCGAGCAAGGCATGTCACCGCCACTACTGCGCAGGGGGCTACGTAGAGTGGAGAAAGGATGATTAAATATAGGAAATGTCAGAGGGTGGGTGATAGGCGGGTAAGGATACCGAGAGTGAGGGTTGGGTAGATGAGAGTGTTGTGAGAATAGTTGGGAGTTAGTGTGATAGGAGATGTCTATTGACCCTACATTTAAACACCTGGAGATTGTAACTGTCGGGAAAGCAGACTTGTGGAAGGGAGTTCCACAGGCAGGAAGCGCAAGAAAAGAAGCTGTTGGTGTAGAATTTACGGTTACATCTTATTTGTTTAACTGTAAAAGGGTGGGACCTAGTTGCTAATCTAGTATCTCGTGTAAATTCGTGCTTAGGCGGCACCAGTGATCTAAGCAGTGTCTAAGAACTGCTAGAGTCCTTCTGTGGTTATAACTATCCAAACATGTTTCACAGCTGTTGATAAATATTGACAGTGGCTCCAGGAAATGTAATGAGATCTACAATTTATTCTATATATGCCCTTACAAACGAAGAAATATAAATGTAGGTTTCTCTAAGTGTACTTAGATATTTTGCCACATCCTTTTCGGGTCATTTATAAAGAATTTCAAACCTTGTTAATGTCTATATTCGCCATTTTCTCTTGCCATTGAACTCGTATACATTTCTTCTCTATCTAAACAATGGACTGAATATGTGTCTTTCATGAAACCATAAGAGATTTACTAATTCTTTATTATCCGCTACGTTTGTCTGTCAAAGGTATCAAATTATTCGCATTCATATGACAGACATATTTCATGTATTCATATATATGTCATATATATTTCATATATTTGTTTGTTTGTTTTTGAGGCTTAACGACCTATCAATCCTTATGGGATCATTTTAAGGTCATAACCAATGACTTTTGGGTAAGGTTATTTTATTTTTACAACATTTTTCTTTTCACGATTCATTGGGATTTGCTTTTTAAGAGCAGGGTCCCCAAGTCCTACCCTTGTTATTTAATCCATAACTGGAGGGAATGGACGGATTTATACCTTTCCCAAGGGTACCAGCGCTTCAGTGAATGCAGGGTATTCAACTGAAATTCGAACTCGGCTCACCGATTTCTCTTTCCGAGCCGATATCCACTGCACCACAACGCACATCCGTCACTATACGCTTACAGCACCTGGTATTCCCAAGCGGTCACCCATCTAAGTACTGACCAGGCTCAACGTTGCTTAACTTCGGTGATCGAGCGAGAACCGGTGTATTCAACGTGATAGGCAGTAAGCCTCATATATTTGTACATTTTCTTATATTTGTATATGTTATAATATTTGTATATATTTCATACATTCGTATATGTCATATATTGTTATATATTTCATATATGGGAAAACGGTATATAATTTTCATTTCTTGTTATATATTAGAACAATTTTAAGAAGATCTATGACAAATTGTAATTTTTTTTCTTATAACATGTTTCGTCATTGAGGACTTCACTGGATCAAATTATTCTTTACGTTCATGTGATAACGCATGCGCACGAAGGACAGTGGGCACTGAAATGTTAAATATATTTTACTATGCCTTTTGATATGAATTAGGCTGTTTTTTGTTTGTTTGTTTTTTAAACCGTATTACCCCAAGCAAGGCGGTAACGCCACTGATGTGCAGGGGGCTACATAAGAGTAAAAAGAATAAGTAGAAGAGAGTGAAGAGGAAGAAAAACCAGTTAGAAAGGAGCAAGAGAAGGATGGGAATACAGGTGTGATGACAGTTGCAAAGGTGGAGAGAAAGGAAAAAATATACAGGGCGGTGAAGAAAGAACTAGAGTCAAGGGTTAAGAGATGGGTATTGGCATTGCATTTAAATTCCTGGAGGTTGTAGCCGTCAGGAAAGCAAGAATATGGAAGCGAGTTCCACAAGCGGGAAGTGCGAGAAAAAGAAGCTGCAGGAGAAGAATTGTCATCTGCATTTGGTTGATCTAACTGTGAATGGGTGGGACCCAGTTGCCAGTCTGGTTGCACGAGTAAACACCTTTTGTAGAGGCACCAGTGACTTAAGTTCGTTGGAGCAGAAGCCATGAAAGTATTTATAGAACAGACAAAGGGAGGCCACGTCAAGTCGGTGGGGAAGTGGCTCTAGTTGAGCTGCCAAGTCGGTACCTATCACATTACTGATTTTCCTTTGGAGCCTGTTAAGAACACTGAGATGAACAGCAGGGGCGCTTGACCATATATGGCAGCAGTATTCCATGCACGGACGAATGGTTGATTTGTATATATGCAGGATGGATTCAGGCGGGAAGAACATCCTGGCCCGACACAGTAACCCAACCTTACGAAACTAATGGCTGCTCGAAGTGCTGCATTTTGAAAACACATTTTAACATAGTATTCACGGTATATATTAGGTTAATTTTGGTATAAATGATAATTATTGTGTTACTTTTTAATAATTTTTCACTTATTTTCAGACAGAAATATTCTTGAAGCATAGAAGCACTTAATTATGAACATGACTAAATCATGATCTTCGTTTACTATTCTTGAATGAGTTCAAACTTGGGCAAAGGTACCTTCCAAACATCTGCCAATATCAACATAGCATGAAGAGATGGGTTCACAAGTTATCAGACAGTACGAAGAAATTCTGTACTGGTGATGAGAGCCTTGAAGATGAAGAAGGTAGAGACCGATTATGAAGTCTTGACAACGAATAATTGCAAGCAGTTGTTAAGAAAAATCCACGTTAAAAAGCCAGAGAAATGTCTTAGATGCTTGGTGCCAACACTGCAACAGTCTCACGCCATTTACAGAGTATTGACAAGGTAAAAAACTCGATAAATGGGTTCCTCGTGATCGCAATGAAAATCAACCAGCTTCGGTGTTTTGAAGTGTACTCGATGGTCTTTCTGCGTAATATAAATGATATATTTCTTAACCGAATAGTCAGTTGTGATGAAAAGCGGATCCTTTATGATAATCGTAAATGATCAGGTCAAAGCTTTGATTACAATGACTTCCCCAAACATTTTCCAAAGCCAAAGTTGCATCAGTAAAAGATTATGCTAATTGCAATTGGGGTTATCCTCTACAGCTTTCTGGAAGCTAACCGGAGCATTAATGTAGCGCTTTACTGTAATCAGTTTTTGAAATGCATGCACGCCTGCAAAAAAATGAGACCTGCATTGATGAATCAATGTGGTCCAATTCTCTTCCATGATAATGCATAGCCATGTTGTAAGAATGACATTGCAAAAATTTACAGACTTAGGATATGATAGTTTACCATATCCTCCATATTTTCCTGAACCCAATGATTAGTATTTTTAATCACTTAATCACACTTTAAGTAGTAAAACCTTTAGATCCAAACCAAAGGTGGACTCAGATTTCAAAAATTCATCGCCGATAACTTTTTATCAACAAAGAATAAATGATCTCGTCGATCGATGGCAGAGGTACATAGACGCTCAAGGCCCGTATTTTCATAAATTTCAATATGTCTACAGTTAATTTATTTCTAAAAAAAAATTAAATTTTCTTTCAGCTAAGAAAGTCGGTTCTCTATGTAGGGCCAGGAAGTTTTTCTCGTCTGAAACAATCCTGCACATCTATAAATCTACCATCCGCCAGTGCATTGAACACTGTTGCCATATCTGGTCGGGTGTTCCTGCTATCCACCTAGATGTCCTTGACAAAATCCAACGGAGAATCTGTAATGTGATCGATCCCGACCTGGCAGCCAAGGTACAGTCACTTTCTCACCGGAGCAATGTGGCTTCCCTGTTTCTCTTCTACAAATACTTTCACGGCTTCTGTTCCGATTAACGTAGCTCACTGATGCCCACTATATATGAATTTACTCGAGCCACAAAATTAGCAACTAGGTCCCACCTTTCTACTGTGAAACTAATAAATTATAAACGCAAATTCTACTCCACCAGCTTCTTTTCTGTAAAATTCCTTTTCATGTACTTGCTTCCCCGACAACTACAATCTCCAAGAATTTAGATGTAAAGTCAATAGTCATCTCCTATCTCACTAACCTGCATCCTCTCTCTCTGACGCTTCTTTCTCCGTCTACACCACTATCATCAGTGTTCTCATCCTTCTTTTACCCACTTCCTGACACTGCCTGTAACGTGTCAGTCTTTCGTATAACTTTCCTCCTATGTAACCCCCCCCCGGCAAAACAGGGGCAGTAAAACGCCTTGCTTGGGATGAAATAATTTTTTTTTTTCAAGAATAAAATCATGTTTCTGAAATCGGACATTATTTTTGTAACAACCTGGTAGTATAGCCAATTTTATCTATTTGAGTTTATCCGCTACAGTTTTCAAGACGCCAATCAGAACATTAATGTAGTGCTTTACTGTAATCGGTTGCTGAAATGTATGCACACCTGCAAAGAATGAGACCTGCATTGATGAATCGATGTGGTCCAATTCTGCTCCATGATAATGCGTGGCCATGCTGCAAGAATGACATTGCAAAAATTTACAGACTTGAGATATGATAGTTTACCATATCCTCCATATTCTTCTGAACTTTCACCCACTGAGTAGCATTTTTAAGCACTCATAGCAGATTTTTAAGTTGTAAGACCTTTAAGTGGAAAGGGTTTACCATATCCTCCATATTCTTTTGAACTTTCACTCACTGATTAGCATTTTTAAGCATTTATAGCTCATTTTTAAGTAGTAAAACCCTTAGATGGAATCAGCTTTTAAAAATTCCTTTGCATCATCGCCAATAACTTTTTATCAACAAAGAATAAATAATCTCGTCGATCGATGGCAGAGGTGCATCAAGGCTCGTATTTTCATAAATTTCAATATGTCTACTGTTAATTATTTTAAGAATAAAATCATGTTTCTGAAAGCAGCCATTATATTTGTAACAACCTGATATTATAGCCGATTTCATCTAATGTTTTTCTTTTTGTTTATTTTTATGACTTTTGTTATTAAATTTTCCTACATTGTGAGTACAGAAGACTTGCTTGCTAAGATACTTATGTGAGACATTTAATAAGAAAATGATAAAACGTTTAACAAAATTAAACTAAGTGAAATCAGCTATATTATATACACAACAACATATTTTCAAAAATGTAAAAAATTAAGTTTAAAATTTGACGTGCAAATATAATCACATCACCATAAACATCTATGAATTCAATGAACTCGTAAAAGACAGCATAATCTTTTCTATTTTGGTATGGATTTTCTTAATATTTCATATATAAATATCTATGTTTCTCATAGGCTGTCCATGATAACTGTAATTTAAATTGTAATGTCATTTTCCGATCTAGACACATATAAATCTTTGAACATAAAAAGCCATGAATTCTTCTCATCAATCACGAATTTAGTAGAAAAGAAAATGCTGTATCTCGATATGTCCTTCTAATTGACTGAAGCATAAGTAAAGTTTGCTGTATTTCGATATGACTTTCTAATTGACAGAAGTATAAGCAAAGTTTGCTGCATTTCGATATGTATTTCTAACTGACTGAAGTATAAGCAAAGTTTGCTGTATCTCGATCTGTCCTTCTAATTGACTGAAGCATAAGCAAAGTTTGTTGTATTCCGTTATGTCTTTCTAATTGATCGAAGCATAACCAAAGTTTGCTGTATTTCGGTATGTATTTCTAATTGACTGAAGCATAAGCAAATTTTGCTGTATCTCCATATGTCTTTCTAACTGACTGAAGCATAAGCAAATTTTGCTGTATCTCCATATGTCTTTCTAATTGACTGAAGCATAAGCAAAGTTTGCTGTATCTCGATATGTCTGTCTGTTGTATATCAATAAACAACAAACACGTCTGTATATAAAAATATATCAAGTGATATTTTTATTAATGAACGATGGACCGTGTAGCCTAGGGAACAGAGAGTGAGAGCGCGCTTCCAAGGGTTGACGGGGGCGTACCCCACAATAGCAGCATGCTATTGGGGGCAGCTGTGAACTGCCTTCCTTCGTGTTCTGTGGTTCTGCTGCTACTTCTGCTCTCACTTCTTCTGACTCGCGAATCCGTGTTTTCGCGGTCTTTATATATCTTCCAAAACCGGGACTTGTTTCTTCCGGCTTTGCCTTGATCACGCGACGCCCACGCGACGCCTACGTAATTCTCAGAGTCACCTGTCTGTTTGCCTCTGAGTTATTTCCGCATCTGCCGGAAATAGGGTCAAAGTGACATCCGTTACTTTTCACCGACCGGAAACAACACGGCTTGTATCAGCCTTTCTTGGGTGGGCCAGACCGTTATATTACATTCCTCGCCCACCCATTTTCCAAAATGTTCACCTAAGAACATTTTAAACGCAACATCCTCACTCTCCTCCCCATGCCACACAAGCCCGACAATTATATAAAACATGTGTCGAAACAAACAAAACAACAAAAACAAAAACAAAAATATAGGGGAGCCTACATCGGCAACCCAACAGTTCGTGTCCATCTTGAAAATTGTTCTACCAGCTCGATGTTTCATTGTTCTTTTTTTCTTTTTTTTTTTTTTTAATATCCATTTTCACAGAATTGGGCAAAGTTCTTAAAAATGTTCATTTTCTTTCTCGACTCTGTCCATAAGCGTAGACTCTTCGATGCATAATCCACATGATTATAGGCGCTAATTGCGCCCCAGTTTCTAAACTAACATCGAGTAAATGACCTTTGACCAACACCATGCGTGCCTCTGCTCGAGTTTATTGTTACACATGTAACCTCATTTAATTTAATTTAATTTCAAACATACTATGTTTGAACACAGAAAAAAATGGTCATTATTTGCCGTACATATCATTCAT
Organism: Ascarosepion bandense; assembly: GCA_037127315.1. Lineage (NCBI taxonomy): Eukaryota > Metazoa > Mollusca > Cephalopoda > Sepiida > Sepiidae > Ascarosepion > Ascarosepion bandense. Next base: position 2,754,661 of record JBBBDQ010000323.1, on the reverse strand, counting down.
AGTCTGACCGAGAAATGTTCAATAGAAAATGAAGAAAATTACCCTGATTCCAACGTTAATCCGAATGCAATTTACTTGTGGAGGATATTAATTTAGTCTAAAAAAATGGACCCGTGACTCGTAGTTCCTTAGTTTGTACAATGCTTTCCATTCCCTGAACTACTTTCTCTGGATTCGAAACCAAGCATATCTGATTTGTTGACATCTCTCTGTTTAACGCAGAGACATTTTTGAGTGTCGAACACCCGTTGACCCCGGAGTACTATTCACAACGGATAACTCAATTTCCTTTTCCGAAGCACTGTTGCTTCTTTTACACTTAAAAATCCGCTTCCTGGCTATTATTCCCAGGATTATTATTACGCCGACCACGCCAGCAATGACTCCTATCGTCAACTTCTTCGGGAGTTCTTCATCCTTCACTAAATCTTTCCCTATCTATCTGTTCCAAGGTATTTACTAGTTAAAAAGATATTTCCCAAGTCACACTTTTACGTAAATAAAATAAGTTTTAGATTTTAATTTAATTTTCCCAAATCTCCCCAAATAATCCGATTCCACCATATTGATACAAAATATCTTTTCAATATCTGACTCATATCGCGAAACACTGAGACGCGGGTGAACGTTTTAAGAATATATATAATCGGCGTATTCGCAAAGAAATAACCAAACAATGCAGTTGTTTTCAAGCAACGATGTTGAGATATATTTATAATTGGCGATTTTGTTGGCTGTTGTTAACTGCATAATTAAAAATACACTTTAAAACTCTCGATAACATTTAAGTCATTTCTATGCTGTAGAAATGTCACGCAAAACAAACATTTTTAAATTTTGACAATATCTGTGTAAAGATTACAAATTGACGTTTACGAACAAATTCTGTTGACGAGATCAAAATTAAAGAACCCTTTCGTTTCTCTGATTTTCCTATTGTGGTAGCATTCAGCTACATTTATAATTTGTTAATGTTTACCAATTTTGATTTAGTTCATGCAATACAAGGCCAAATGGAGAAAATGGAGAGGGTCATTTTACGCTAATACTCCAATTGGGGAAAGTTTGTGTACGTAGAACATCGATTGTTTTTTTTGTTTTTTTTTTTTAATTCGGCTCGAGTACTGGTCAGAAAAACTCAACTATTTCAACCATACAACTGACCTTCATAATCACATTGAGAATAGTTGTTCGTCAATATTTCTATTGGGTTGTCTGGAAAGTTCATGCCGCTTTTTAAGTAAAATTAAGACACAAAACAAAATTATTTCATTAAATATTTATTCTACGAAATATTAACTATTTTCTTGCACAAACCAAAGAAAACATTGTTATCAACAAGTTAATCCAATTATCCACTTAAACTCACTTCACATATATGGTAAAATATTAACAAAAAAAGAAAAACAAATCACCAACTCAGATGCCCCACGCCTACAGATAGGCAAATATTTCAACTTCTTCCTCCCGTCAACCCCAAACCTAATGTTCTCTCCCTAGGCGTACCACTCTCTGCCTGCACCCCCTCCGTTCTACCGAACAATCCATATTTCTCATTTCTACGGTCAGATCGGCAAAAGTATGCATTTTTTTTTTAAACGAGACCTACTACAAACACGAGCAGAGAACACACACACTATCACATCAAAGAGTCACTTACCTTGGCTGACGTCTATATATTTTCGTCTTCTTTTTTTCTTTTTCTTACTTCCTCGCTGTCGTCCGGTTGTTTACTATTTTCGTCTTCTATCCGGTAGTTTTAAGTCCGGAAATTTCAAGTCTGTTGAATTTTCAATTGTTGCCGTGGCAACTAGCTCGTATCAATCTGTTTTGTTGTTTCAAAACAGCAGGTCACTTAGGCACCAAAATGATTAGTCTGTTGTATACCAATAAACAACAAACACGCATATATATAAAAATATGAGTTATATTTTTATTAGTGAACGATGGACCGTGTAGCCTAGTGAACAGAGAGTGAGAGCGCGCTTCTAAGAGTTGACGGGTTGCGTACCCCACAATAGCAGCATGCTATTGGGGGCAGCTGTGAACTGCCTTCCTTCGTGTTCTGTGGTTCGGCTGCTACTTCTGCTCTCACTTCTTCTGACTCGCGAATCCGTGTTTTCGCGGTCTTTATATATCTTCCAAAACCGGGACTTGTTTCTTCCGGCTTTGCCTTGATCACGCGACGCCCACGCGACGCCTACGTAATTCTTAGAGTCACCTGTCTGTTTGCCTCTGAGTTATTTCCGCATCTGCCGGAAATAGGGTCAAAGTGACATCCGTTACTTTTCACCGACCGGAAACAACACGGCTTGTATCAGCCTTTCTTGGGTGGGCCAGACCGTTATATTACATGTCTAATTGACTGAAGCGTAAGCAAAGTTTGCTGTATCTCGGTATGTCTTTCTAATTTACTGAAGCATAAGCAAATTTTGCTGTATCTCTATATGTCTTTATAATTGACTGAAGCATAAGCAAATTTTGCTGTATCTCCATATATCTTTCTAAATGACTGAAGCATAAGCAAAGTTAAAAAAAATAAGAAAAAAAGGAAAAGGCGAAAAATAGCTAGAACATAAAATATGTCAGCGAAAATTTGATGATTTGAAAAAAGTCAGACGAGAATGGGAATATAACGGGCATGAATTGTTGCTGGAGGCGCTAAAGCCGTCAATTTTAGTCAAAGAACAACTGAATTTTCGACGAATACAAAAAAAAAAATGCCACCAAAAAATGCTCACGATATTGTAAAGAAAAAATGGATGAATTAAAAAAATAGAAAGACTTCTTTGTAAATTCAGAACATCATACGCCATTTGCATTCAACATAACAATTCAATCGGAATTTTAAACATCAGCCTATTTGGCGAATTCTAAAAAGCAACAAATATCGAAAGTTTTCGTTTATTCTTTAAATAGGCGAGTAATTCAAGGGAGGATGACAAAAGAAGAAAAGCAACAACAGAAGCGACTGGAAGAGCAATGATTAAAGGCAATCATTTGTGATAAACTACAAGTGAGAAGTAACCTTAAATCTAAAAACATAATAACATCATCTCAAAGCAAAGTGGAAAAGTTCAAACGCATTGAATATTTTAACTTGTATATATACATATGTAATTTTTTCACTGGCACATATACATATGATTTTTTTAATAGAACCTTTCTTTTTTTACTGAGAAAGCTCTCCTTGGATGAGCGGTCAAAGTACGTCGGGTCAGATGGTTTTTCCTGCAAAGTGAGACGCAGATTCAAACATTAGCGAAAGACACGTTTTCTGTTTTCTTTATAATTTTTCCTCGAGCACACTGTAAACCTGTAAAAAACACTTTTTAAAGAACGAAGCGTCTACACAAATGTGGATATCCACTAAAAAATAAGATTTGAAGTATTAAGAATATTTAATATGCAAAACTCCTCAGAGCTCATTTTATAAAACTGGAGCCTTTGAACACTGTTATTTTTGTTGAACACTTTTGAACATCTTATAAAGTACTTGTTACTGATTATATCTTTATTAAATATATAAATCGACATCGTGTTACGATTGTTGGCGTGAAAATGGGATTAAAGAACCGGGTTAATATAGCAGCTGCAGTCTTGTTAAATTTAATACAGCAGAACCTGTCGCATAATTCGATAAAGAAAATTTTATTTTCGACTGATGATTATCAGTACGTGAAGTCAAACGTCAAAGTACAGAACAAAAGGTTCATATTGAGAGAAAATCATGGAAGAAACATTAATGTTTTTTTAGACAAAGATAAAAAGACAAGAAAATCTGGCCATCCCGCAAAAAGGAAATCAATGAACAAAGTGGGGTCTCGCGGAACGGACATAGAAGACGGCCGCTGAACTGTTTACCTCTCTCCTTACTTTCCCCTCTTTTAATTCGCTCCCTTATCGCAATAGGCTACAACCCAAGAATAAAATCTGGTTTACTGCTAAAAATTATTTTGTTCTTCACTCGTAGGTAACGATCTGGCCGAAGGTTAATTTTTAAGCCACAATCTTTGGACTGAAAGAAACTGTACCCCATCAACGAACCTAGTGCCAGGTTTTAGCTGAAACACAACTATAAGATACAGGGTGTTTTCTGTTACTTCACAGAAATAGTTCTACAAAAGGCATGAATCCATTTTCTAATATTGTGACTTAACGACAGAATGGGTTTTCTTGCCTTGTGTGCAGCCAGTCTAGAAGGCAAACTCCGAATTCAAGTTATAATTTGATGCTCCCAAATGGCATGTACTGAAATTGGGTTTACACATTCACTGCTATTAATCCACCACCAGCTGTTTCAGACATTGTCGCTGGATTGTGGAAATGATGTCGCGATGGTGGGTCTGGATTTGCGCAACTACTTACACTTCAAACGATATTGTCGCGCACACGCAGTTCTTTGTTGAGATCAGCCCTCATCATCTCTTGGGAGAGAAAGCGGTGATCAAATGTCAAATAATGGTTTCTGTTGACGTCTGGCTGCTGCGTAATTAATATTACGGTGGCAATATCGAAGCATATTCAAAACCTAACCGAATAAAATATTATGCGATAAGCAAATGCTTTCAAAATTATATTCGAGTCGGATGTGGCTTTCTAAGATTAACCATTTTGGTAAACCGCGTATGATGCCATCAAAAAGGCCTTAAGATGCTGTCTGTCTGTCTTTATAAATGACTCAGGGAGTCTGTTGATAAAGTAGATAGTGAAAGCAGGCGTCTTTTTATCGTGGTGGAGAAGTATGGTGCAAGCAAGAAAGTCTTGTGTACTGGTAAATGTGCTTCCAGGTCGTCTCAAGTGCGTGATTTTATTATTATTATTATTATTATTATTATTATTATTATTATTATTTCCCTTTTTTTATCATGGCTACTGAATTTGTTTTTTTTTGTTTTTTTTTTGTTTGTTTTTTGTTTTCTGTTTTTTGTTTTTTGTTTTTTTTTGCAGGTTTTATATTTCTGGTGGAGGGGGTGTCTCTCCGTAGCCTGTCCCTCTGCTTCTTATCTCCTTAAGTCAATCATCTCATCCCTTTTCCTAGATTTCGTTTCGCAGCCTCCCTGGATTTTCGGGATGCCAAATCGGGGGCAGAAGAATTAAGGCTATTCTGCTTGTTTTTTTGTTGTTTTTTTTTTTAGCTTTTGTTTTTCTTTAGTTTGCTTCTTCACTATGTGTTTCCTTTTTAGTTTTGTAATGATCTTGAAAAATCTAGAAAAACCAATAATAAAAATCTTAGATCAATAATTTAAAATAGAAATTGCAGATCATTACTAGTATCTTCCATCCGCTTCGAGACGTAGGCGATCATGGCTTTCCGCAGTTTCCTGTGTTTGGTCACACTAAGTAACTTTTCAGCATAGCCCATATTTATTTATATTTTTGATAAGAATGACCTTGAAGAATCAGCATCCTGTGCCAAATTTTCCAAGAAATAGGATTCAAATATTAAAAAGAACTATTGTGTGGAATTGGAATGAAAGCAATCATGACACCTACAATGAATCTACCATATTCATGATGTGAAACTGGTAAATACTAAACATCTCGGTGATCTTCTAAGCGCACCTCGGATGTGCCACAAGGCAGAGCGTATAGGGCAACCAGTGAGGATCGAACTCACTATGAATTATGACAAGCCAAGCTTGATAACGATCGCAATACGTCGAAGTGTCATACAATCTCCCGTGTATGAATCAGTTAATACTAATTGAATATAGTGGATAAGAAAATTGAACACATATTCTTATGCAAATTAATTGAAACAAAACAAATTCTTCCTAGAATCTTTCACACTTTTCCTGATCACGTATGCGTCGTCACATGGCGTTGTTTTTTGTTTTTTTTCTCTTCCGACCACCTTTTCCTTTACGCTTTGAACTGAGATAGATAGATAGATAGATAGATAGATAGATAGATAGATAGATAGATAGATAAACACTTTGTGCAAATTAATTGAAACAAAACGGATAAAAATCCTTCCTAGAATCTTTCACACTTTTCCTGGTCACGTATGTGTCGTCACATGGCGTTGTTATTGTTTTTTCTCTTCCCACCACATTTTCCTTTACGTTCTGAACTTAGATAGATAGATAGATAGATAGATAGATAGATAGATAGATAGATAGATTTGAAGAGACTGAGATAGATAGATAGATAGATTTGAAGAGACTGAGATAGATAGATAGATAGATAGATAGATAGATAGATAGATAGATAGATCATTCTGCAAATTAATTAAAACAAAACAAAAAATTTCTTCCTAGGATCTTTTATACTTTCCCTGATCACATATACTTCGTCTCTTGGCATTGTTTTTTTCTCTTCCAACCACATTTTCTTTTACGTTTTGGATTGATGGATCCAGTTTGTTTCGTCGCCTTGATGACACGACTGAATATTGACAGGCTGACATCAACAATATCTGCCATCTCTCTGTAAGGCTTGCCAGTGTGTTCGTACAACGTTACGATTTTCGTACACTTCCTTAGAATAATGTCTATCGCAGACAATGGCCTTACGACAACTAACCAACAGTCGATTTAACAGTATCTGGGCGTGATAAAAATCTAATCCAATCACGAATGTCGCAAAATTTTTCAATACCTAGCAAATTTCGTTAATCACCCCGAAAATATATTGTTGTACACCACTGTAAATAACCTAATCTGAGGAAAAAATAGGAACCGATTACACCCTGACACTCTGTTTAAAAGAAAAAGTGAAAGAAAGGAAACTAAAGCCATTTTTTTAATTAATTTGCACCACGGTTTAGAATAAGCTAGGCGTTGTTTCGTACAACATTGCAAGTTGACGCAAAAAACCAAACCTAAAAATCACTTCATGTTCTTAAATAGCTTCGTAATATAGAAACCTTCACATAAAAATTTCGATAAGGATATTAAAAAATAATCTAGATAGTCAGTTACTTAAGTGTCATAGATGAAATACGCTTGAGCGATCATGTCTCGAAAGGGAAATGACTGACTGGGCAGAAGATTACCCCGCAGTAGGTTGCCATTGTTTTCTTGGCTGTCGACCAGTCTACCGCAGTGTGCTTAACTTCATATGCGTTATACAACTGCAGCCTTGTGCCAGTAAATATATACGGTTTTACTGCCAAGTAGTCATCTCCTGTCTCACTAATTTACATCCTCTCTCTCAAGCTTTTCTAAATCCACCCCAATCTCATCAGTACTCTCTTCCCTCTCCTACTCTCTTCCTGACACACCTTGCAACCTCTCACTCCTCATAACATTCTTCCTCGTCCACTCCATTCTCATCAGTACTCTCTTCCCTCTCCTACTCTCTTCCAGACACCCTTGCAACCTCTCACTCATCATAATATTCCTCCTCGTCCACCCTACTCACATCAGTACTCTCTTCCCTCTCCTACTCTCTTCCTGACACCCTTGCAACCTCTCACTCATCATAATATTCCTCCTCGTCCACTCCATTCTCATCAGTACTCTCTTCCCTCTCCTACTCTCTTCCTGACACCCCTGCAACCTCTCACTCCTCATAACATTCTTCCTCGTCCACTCCATTCTCATCAGTACTCTCTTCCCTCTCCTACTCTCTTCCTGACACCCCTTGCAACCTCTCACTCATCATAATATTCCTCCTCGTCCACCCTACTCACATCAGTACTCTCTTCCCTCTCCTACTCTCTTCCTGACACCCCTGCAACCCCTCACTCCTCATAACATTCTTCCTCGTCCACTCCATTCTCATCAGTACTCTCTTCCCTCTCCTACTCTCTTCCTGACACCCTTGCAACCTCTCACTCATCATAATATTTCTCCTCGTCCACCCTACTCACATCAGTACTCTCTTCCCTCTCCTACTCTCTTCCTGACACCCTTGCAACCTCTCACTCATCATAATATTCCTCCTCGTCCACCCTACTCACATCAGTACTCTCTTCCCTCTCCTACTCTCTTCCTGACACCCCTGCAACCTCTCACTCCTCATAACATTCTTCCTCGTCCACTCCATTCTCATCAGTACTCTCTTCCCTCTCCTACTCTCTTCCTGACATCCCCTGCAACCTCTCACTCTTCACAACATTCCTCCTATGTAACCTCCTGCACAACAGTGGCAGTAAAATGCCTTGCTTGGGGCGACACGATTATAAAAAAAATGGTGAGATAGTCGCATATCGAGACCATTGATCACGTGTTCGAACGCAAGCCAAGTTCATCGCCCCGAATGCTGATTTTCAACACAGTCATTTAGACTTTACCAAATGAAAGATTGGCGCAATACAGTCTTTAGACGCAGTTTGCAAAAACATGCCCATTTTTTGGTTATGCAAATTCAATATTGATGATAAGAGTCGTAATAATAACCGTTTCTTTAAAAGGAAATATTCGGTATTTATTGACCGAGTAGGTATTGTTGCTGTTGATAAAATTTATAAAATCTTTCTATTAAGAAGTTTTTTCAGGAATATACGTTTCTGGTGTTTCAGGATGTGCGTTGTGGTGTAGTGGATATCGACTCGGAAAGAGGAACCGGGAAGCCGGGTTTGAATTCCAGTTGAATTCATTGCACTCACTTACGCGCAAATACCCTTGGGAAAAGTATTAATCCGTCTCTTCCCGCCAATTATGGGTTAAATAACAGGACGCCATCTATATATATTTAATAGCTTGCTCTAATTCAGGTCTCGCGTAATGGTCTGGCAAGAGATTTATTCAATTGAAAAAGAAGAAGAAGAAGCTGAAGAAGAAGAAGAAGAAGAAGAAGAAGAAGAAGAAGAAAGATCTTGAAAAACATTACTAATCGAATTTCCAAGACTAGCAAATACATAACTTGTCAGTATTCTTTTCTTTGTTCCTAACGAAAATTTTCTGATTCTTAATGATTTGCTTAGCTTTTAAAAAGCACTATCCCAGCGCACCAAACTATGGCAATATGAGCCGCTTTCTTATAAGGAAACGTTTGGCTAACATTGAGATGCGAATCGGTAGAAATTTATAACATCTTTATCTAAAAAGATTTTTCAGGAAAATGTGTTTCTCAAGTGTAGTAGCTGTTATCGCTTTTTCCAGTATTGACCAGCTTTTCCTTTCTTGCCTTTTGTTTGAATAAGTGCGTATCACAATTATATCTCTAAGTTTGGTCTCGAGCAAAATTCGCGATATTCGAATGTTGACTTTCAAGAGAGAGAAGCACTTCCCAGTTGGATGCTTGTCGCAACACAATCTTAATGTCCTTATCTAGACTTACGCCGTGCTAAATTCAATGTCTCGGCTATATTTAAATTGATGTTGAGAGGACAATGGAAAACCCGATGGAAACAGCAGACACACGTCAATTTGTACGCTTCTTTTATGAAATCTTTTCTTTCGTTTTCTTCTGCAAAGTCTTTTATCCACTTTTCATCTTGTATCAACGACGCAGATGATAACGCTTTTGTCAACCGACGTTACTGCAAAGACAAAGGTCACCATATTGTTAATCTCCTCTCGTTTACAGACTCAGGCACAAACTTTTGATGTTTCCCTCAAAAAGGAAAAACCAGATTCCAGATAATTGTTTAACTGACAGACATATTTTTCGTCATTATTCTCCTATGGCTCATCTACAAAAACCCACAAAGATAACACTGTCAATTTCTTTAATATCAACTTCATTCGTTATTTTTAGCCTGCCCCTCAGTGTCTCTTACTGATTGTTCTCCTTATCATAATGCGAAAATTCAGCTATGAGGTTTCTTCTATTCTTTTATGTGCCATGCCACTTCAGGACGTTTGGCGATCATGGTACTCCACAGTTTCCAGTCCTTTGTAGCGCTTAAAAGATTTTGTCTTTTTGTTATCTTTCCACAAGCTTCTACCGTCACGCGTTCACTAAAGCCCACTGGGTAGTTTGTATTTATTTATGAGATGAGTAATTCTCAATAATCTTAGAAATATTTCGAACTTTTGTTCTCATCTTGGTTAATATAGGTGTTCTAATAGGCACAACGTCCAATCTATGGACACCTGTTGATGACCAGAAGGTACTTGGTCGGAACGTTGTGTCTATTATAACACCTATATCAACCAAGATGAGAACAAAAGTTCGAAATATTTCTAAGATTACTCACTAGGTAGGTTTGCGTTGTTTTCCCCTGTTCCTCTTATTTTTAAACTGTCCCGTGAGTATCAAATTCACCAAGGCCTCTTTCCTTATTATGGACACTAGAAATGTCATCTATCTCTTCCTGATGTTACGTATAAATGTCTTTTTTGTTGTTATTTTCTCTAAAGTCTCGCCATTCCTCACGTGGTATCTTCAGTATCTGTTTGTAAAAACACATTTCTGCTGATGCAAGTATCTTCGTCATCTGTGAGGAGGTTGGTTCAAAATTCACTATGATATAGTAGAACTGATACTACATGACATCTCAGTACTCTTTTCGTTGTTCTCAATTAAACTTTCTGGTTTCTTAATACTTTGCTTAACTTTTGGAAGGCATTTTTTACTATATCAATGCACTTTCTATTTCGGAGTCTGAGTTTCTGCCCTCTGTTAAAAAATTCTTAGATGTTCAAATTGCTCTCAGTCAGTCAGTTAAGTGCCATACATGATATACGCTTTGGCGATCATGTCTCGAAATAAACACAACATAATTTTCCCGCAGTAGGTTGCCCTTACTTTCTGCGGTAAACTGGTGCCAACCAAGACTATAGAACCCAATCTGTCCTGTTATTTGACCCAGAGCTGGTGAAAAGAGAAGGATTAATACCCTTCTTAAGGGTATTTGCGCGTAAGTGAATGCAACGAACTCAACTGGATTTAGAACTCGGTTCTCCGATTTCTCGTTCGAAGCCGATATCCACTGCACCACATTGATGTACTTGTTTGATTTTGATATCTCCAATTTGTAATTTGCATGATGGCGGTTCATTTTGCTAACAACCATGAATTTCGTCTTCTCGCAATTGATAGTTAGTCCTTTCTTCCCGCTTTCCTTTACTACCTTCTGTTCTTTTTAGTTTCCTTTCTGTGCCTGTCATCTGCATAATTTTGTTGCTAAAATACTTACCTGTAATAATAAATCCTGGTAGAACTTCTAATTCTCACAAAATGGTCTCAATGTATAAGGTGGATAAGTCCGATGAGAAAACACATCCTTGTTTTGCACCCCCTATCAAGTTCTGCATATTTATTCTTTATGTGCTGTGTCTCTTCAGGACGTAGGCGATCATCGCCCTTTACACCGTTCTGTCCCTTTTAGCTCTTAATACGTTTTGTCTTGCTATTTCTCCGAAAATCTGCTCCCCTCTTGCTCAATCCCATCAAGTATGTCACTCGCTGTTTTACCCCGTCTCGCTTTCCCTGTATCCCTCTTGTGTTTATCAGATTCTCCGACCCTACCTTCCTCATTACGTGTCCCATAAATTTTAACTGTCTCTTCCTGATGCTATTTATAAGTGTCCTTTTTTTGTTGTTCTTATTCTCTCCAAAACTTCCTCGTTGCTCACGTGTTTGGTCCATGGTATTCTCAGCATCCTTCTGTAGAACCATATTTCTGTTGCTCCAAGTCTTTCTTTTTACTGAAATAATTTTCTATACGAACGCAGGTGTTTTGCTGCCAGGATATGTTCTGGATTATTTTTATATCCTTTCCCGAATTCCCAAGCTTACCTAGCAGTTCTAATAATGTTGTGGAGTTGTGGTGGCGAAACTTCGCCAGAAAGTTACAGTGACCAGTTTCGGCCGGAAGTAAGACATAGAAACACAGAAGGTAAGTTCAAAACAGTGCATTAGTATAACAAGAGCGATATATACAAAGTAAGTGTTAATAATAACTAAATAGAAATAAGTAAGTCCGAACGGTACAATTACGCTGCGTACTGCTTTAATGTGCGTTGTGGTGCAGTGGATATCGGCTCGAGACGAGAAATCAAGGAGCCGAGTTCAAATTCTAGTTGAATTCATTGCATTCACTTACGCGCAAACTCACTTGGGAAAGGTATTAATCCGTTTCTTCCCTTCAATTATGGGTTAATAACTGGACAGTTTGGGTTCTAGAGCCTTGGCTGGCAACCAATCTACCGCAGAAAGCAATGGCAACCTACTTCGGGATAATCTTTTGCCCACTCAGTCATATAACTTTCTAGACATGATCGCCCAAGCGTGTATCACGTATGGCACTTAACTGACTGCTTTGAATAGTAGCTGGCTTTGACTACGTACTAGCTACTGTCAACTAGTATTTATTGCCTTTCCACTCAATACAAAATGTGGCACAAGGCCTTTTTAATGTGGGCAATCCGGGCCATGCTGAGGATATCATGGACCGAACATGTGAGCAACGACAAGGTTGTTTTGGAGAGGATGGAATTTTTTTTTTAATCGTGTCACCCCGAGCAAGGCGGTAATGCCACTGATGTGCAGGGGGCTACGTAATAGTGAAAAGATTGGAGAAGACAAAGCCGGAAACCACATCCTAAACAGGGAATAAGGGATGAGCCTCTTAACCTGTTCAATAGACGTGGGTGGAGTGTGAACCGGGCGATAGATAGATCTATCTACTCCAATTGAATTGAAAAGGAAACTTTTATTAACACCAACTGAAGTTTCTGGGACATGTAATGAGAAAGAAGGCTTGAAGTTCGGCAATGCACACGGCAGAACTAGCTGTCATCAACTGCCTAACGGAATACTTACTGGACGGATAGAGGGAAAAAAGAGACATGAGAAAGCAACGTGAAACATACCAGATGGGCTTGAGGTAGTGGATGGCAGAGCAGGTTTTGAGAAAGATACCAAGTGGGTAAGTTTTAAATGTGACAAGGGATAGCGGTGAGTGGAGGTCCATGTTTGCATACATCCTGAAAGGACTCAGCGCACAAAGAAGGGTTAATTCTTTTAGCTGACTTTATAAACTTCATAGAAAATATTTCTGCTTCATGTTTTAGATTAAGTTATTATTTTGTTTTGTATTAATTCTCTTATTGTTTTAAAATTAATGCTAACAAATTTTATTTTAACTTTAGATAAACTTTTTCAATTGTAGTCATGATGAAATTAGTACATAGTAAGACGTGTTTAGTTATGATACGATTATATCCTAATTTTTTTTTATTTGATGAGCTTTCCTCTTGACATTAAATATGAAATAACGCGTGGGCCCGTGCCGTCTAAAATGACAGCGACATGTATACTGATGTACCTACTATTGAGTATCTTACATTAATACATAAAAACTATTTAAAACCCCTGCTCGGGACAGAAGAGAAGCATATATATATATATATATATATATATATATATATAAAAGAGCCGACAAACCTACCTACGTTTCACCCTTCGACTCGCCAGGGTAAATTGGCTGAGGAGCCATAGGGTGAAACCTAGGTAGGTTTGTTGGCTCTTGCATAGATTTTCTGTCTTTGTTGCTCTAGTTTCTTATTGAGTGCTTTAGTGTTAGGGTTTTCGTCTTGGGGTTTTTTTTCTTTCCTACGAGTATTTGACTTTTTGTTCATGTACTTCATTTGTTTTTTTTTCCTTCCCCTCCTTTTCCCTCCGAGTTCGTCCTCGGTGGGTTATTCATGACGATCTAAATTATAGTATAACTGTTACTAGTATTAGCAGAATTATTTCTGTTACTATTAATTTTGTTATAATTACTACAGTTATTATTATTATCATATATATATATATATATATATATATATATATATATATATATATATATGCCACTATACACTCATTTGACCAAAAACCCACTACCACCATTCCTTCTCGGCATGTGGCCATGTGCGACGCAAAAAAAAATGGACCTGTTTAATTTTCTCTATATAACTCCACACTGTTAATAATTTAAATGTTCTATGTTTACTGTATATTAAATGTTCATCCTTTGATAATGGCTTATGTAAGCCATAAGCTCAGACCTGATAAAAAATCAACAATTACTGCTATTTCTTGTCGTCTTTTCATGATAACACTATCAAGCTAATCAGATCATACGAAAGGATCATACACAAAATAAATAGACAGAACGTGTCTATATTATTCAATGAAACCTGTATTAAGGAAAAAATGCTGCCAAAATACACACAATATATATACATATAGTCATCCGCAAACAGTCCCGTTTCGCAGCTTGTTAGTTCGGTTAAACATCCGATGCTTCTAGCCAAGATTGAAACCTGACCGAATTGACATCAGTCGGCGATTCTACCTCTAAAGTATATGCGCGTGGGGGAGGAAGGTAGATTTTAGAGCCTCATATACACAATGTAAACACAGGCTAGTAGCCGAAAGTATTCATTACTGATTCGTTACTGAACGAACGATGAATAAATAGCGGTGAGTAGTAACTGTTGTTAAAGTCCACCATTTCTCCATAGTACTTAATCTGTGGGTGAGAGCGTAGACGACGGTCTTTATTATAATAGAAACGATATATATTTTTCCAACGACACGACGAGTATTGCAAAAATATAAAATAATAAGGCACTGTTAAAGAGCAAACACGCGGCAAGTGATTTCATAACTGGCAGTAAAGTTTAATAACTGGTAGTAAAGAGAATGAACTAAGCTGACGCTACTTCACTATTTTATCTCTAATGGACTGATCCGAGGCTGCCTCACCATTGTCTCTCTAATGAGCATGGACCTCGAAATGTTTTGTGCTCAAAAAATCGGGATCAGCTCGGCTAGCCGCCACCCCCTCCCCCTGATGCATGTGTGTCAACTCCTACCCCACTAAACCACCTCCTACTCTACACCACGTCACCAAGAAGCGAATAAAGAAAATGTTGTATGCCTTTATTTATATATACGTGTTACGTCATCATTTTATTAATATCGTCTGTTTTATCAGCGAAAAGATCTTCATTTTGATTGCAGTTTTATTTCATCATTTTGATTGAGAAGAATTTGAGTTGCAGTTTTCATATCGGTATACAACATCTATAACTTTAGAAAACAACATTTTAATCAAATCCCTATTCAGCGTTTATCTATGACGATTTAATTACTGGAAAGTTTCCGTGAAACACATAGCTGATTGATTACTTACTAACACCCTTAAGAAAAGTATGAGTCCATCTCTTCTCCCCCCAGCTATGGGTAAAGAGTAGGACAGACTATGTTGCTTTGGGTGGTGAAGAAGAGGAGAAACTCTGAATTCAAAACCGTATGTAACTCTGACGAAGCACAATATTCAGAGACAGAAAGGATCGTTCGCATTGACGCGATGATCTATGGGTCAAATTGCATATACATGTTTTTTTTTTATAATCATATCGCCCCAAGCAAGGCATTTTACTGCCACTGGTGTGCAGGGGGTTACATAGGAGGAAAGTCATGAGAAAGAGTGACAGGTTATAGAGGGTGTCAGGTAGTGGGTAAAAGAAGGATGAGAATACTAATTATAGTGGAGTAGACGGAGAAAGGAACATGAGAGAGAGGATGTAGGTTAGTGAGATAGGAGCTGACTATTGACTTTACATTTAAATTCTTGGAGATTGTGGCTGTCATGGAAGCAAGTAAACGGAAGGGAATTTCACAGGCGGGAAGTGATCTGGTCTCTTTTGGCTGAATCACCTTCGAAATAACACTTTTTCGAAACTAAAATTGTCAAGAGACGATGCTGTCATTCTTGAAACACCTTTCTGCGCAAATTTAAGTAATGTCGAACCTGGTTACTACCTAGATGCGTGACAGCTTCGGAAAACCAGTTGCTCTAAGCTTGGATGTTCGCGTGATATAATGGATAAATCCTCGGAATTATTCATCTGAGAGCCGAGTTCCGATACCCATTGTCAGCGGTATATTTACTTACCTTTGAGAAAAAGTACGAATCCACCTCTTCTCCTCTCAGCTCTGGCTTAATTAGTAAAAATTGTATTACTAAAATTGTATTATCTACCCACAAAAATTCTTGCAATCTCAAATTTTTATGGCTTTAAATAACTTACAAAGTGTTGATAATGTAACACCCCAACGGTCCGTCCTAACAATTTTCTCCGGCGGCCGTTCTCCACGCTGTGATGTTGCCGGAAGTTTGTAGAAAATGTCGGCCGAACAGCTGGGAGTACAAGATTGAACTATAAGGAACGAACTTCCACAACTTGGATGAGTTGAAAAGGATGCTTTATTCGTTTAGAGTTAGCCTTTTCGGTTGGGGCAGGCGAATGTGACACACAGCTCTAACTCTAATTAATGGAGATCAACAAATCCGAACTGAACGAAACCAGACGAACGGAGAATCTTACTTCAAGCTCGCACCCGGCGGGACTCTCAACTCTCTAACTGACTGACTCGGAAAAATTACCTGAATTTATCCAAAATTGACCGGAAATCCGGAAATCCGGAAATGCTTTAGACCACCGGTGACAAACACCGGCGACTGTAAGTCTGAAATTTCAGTTATCTTTTTTTTTTATCTTAATAAGGCTGGAAAAGGCTTAATGTGTGGTCAAGATACAGTAAAGGACAGCCTTTGACCGGGTCATCGAAAACCTACCTGCTGAACTTTATCACTGAGTCAAATATTTACCGGAGGACAATTTTCCTCGTAAAAGAAAAAGTGTTTATTTATTTATTTTTTCCTCTTCTTTTTCACTTTTGTTAAATATGTTTTTAAACTATTTTCTATTCTAATCTATTTTCTATTTTAATCTATTATAATAAAATACATATATGTCTAGTTATTGTGTCACAATAAGCAAAATGTTGATAATCAATCAAAAAATAAATTACAAGCTAATATTTCTGGAGCATAACTTCATAGGGTGGGTTGGTATTTTCTTCAGAACAGATTCTTGTAACTCTTTAGCACTTCCAAATAAACCTGCGTTTTTTGTGTTTCGGTCTGCCCACAGCTTCTTGCTCTTCCTTGAATCACCTGTACCAGCAGAAACATGCGTTTTCTTCACTTTTTATAAAGCTAACGTTTCACTACAACTATAACTATTATTACTACTATTAATGCGTTTATTTTCTTTCAGAGTTATAGAATGAACACCTGAAATATCCTCTACTGTTCAGCAACGAATGGCTTATCTGGTCTGAGTCGCAAGAAAGCAGTTTATGGATCATGCTCGGTCATTCTCTGCTAGATATATTTTCTCAAATCATTATCCCAGTGGCATGCAGACAAAAGTCTAAGACTTTTATTATGTTTACCTCAGTCGACTACCAAACATCCTCGCAAACAGACACACACACACATACACACACGTGCGTGTTTACGATACCTTTCATAATATTTCGTAAATATTCGCACTATCTGTGTTTTCAGATATGAGAATTGAGTTTCGAATGCTGGCCTGTGGACCAAATACGACATTGATTGGGTTGGCGAATCCTTTTTGATGAAATCCCAACATAGATGGCCATGTAGTAGGCGTAAGTGGTAGCTGAAAAACAACATGTATGAGCAGCTTCAAGATTGTGCGCGTGACGTTAGTAGACACCATTATTTTGCTTTAAGACAAGATAATGCATCCGTTGCCGAGTAGTAGAGGGAGTTACAGGTGTTCATTTTATACTATTGAGAGAAAATAAGATCAGGAGAGTTAAAATTTACTAACAGCAAGAAAGAACAGGACATTGTAGAGGGCCATGATCTCCCATGTCCTAACGGAACACGGCACACATAAACAAAAGGCTAGATTTTGTTGAAATTAACTTATTTTTCTGATGAGGCCGTTATATTAGCGAAAAATCTCAAAATGCAATTTTCAGAATTTTCTTGTATATTTACTATTTTCGGATTCTCATCCACTGTTAATAATGTATACATATGTATATATATATATATGTGTGTGTGTGTGTGTGTGTGTGAGAGAGAGAGAGAGAGACAGACAGACAGACAGACAGACAGACAGACAGACAGACAGAACGAGAGAGAGAGGGAGAGGTGAGAGAGAATATTGTAGGTGTTGATTTTATTGGTGTTACGGCTTATCGAACTTTTTGTGCTATTTAAAGCAGAAAGATATTTCGGATTGTAGCAGTTTGCTTACAGTACAAGATAGTGACAATTGGTCCCCCATCTATGTAATGACCGGGTTCAACATTGCTGGCCGTTTTTACAGCTATGAAACGATACAGCTCTTATACAAAATGTATTATACAATATGTCTATTATACAAGACTTTATAATAAAATCGCTGACCGATAACCTCTATATTGGCGAACTAAATCGTGCCAATCGATTGCGTTTGAATACAAGTCAACACAAAAGTCTTTCGATATTCATTAACGAGAAACGTATTGATCAAGATGAAGTGGAAATGGCAACATACTTTCTACTCCACCCATTTGGTTTTTCCCTCGTTTCATCTTCCGTCTAATATTGGTCAGCGTCCCTTGGTCTTTAGCCTTTGGCTTTCGATTGTATAACATTAAAGAAATTGTCACGAGGTTTGCAATAAAAGCGTCCAATATTGCAGAATTAAGTGCCATAAAAGAGTTTCGTGTCTTTTTTCTTCTATTGGACGTTTCCTTTCAGGACGTTGGCGATCATCGTCTTATATAACCCGAAGACCAACAACAATGATCGTCTTGACAGATAACGACCAGCATAAACACGCATATATAAAAATATAAATTTATATTTTTATTCTTCGTAGGTGGCGCTTGAGTAGAGGAGGATGTATCCAGAGAGAATCACGCACATACGAGGGAGTTGTCTGGAGTCGTTAACCTGCGAGAGTTCCCATTTCTTCTTTTATCTTCTCTGCGTTCTCTCTGCGTTCTGCCTGCGTTCTGTTTTTGACCAGAAAATCCTAATCCAAAAATTACTACGCATTTTTGTCTTCTCGGTTTTTCGCTTAATTGTGTCATCTATGACCAGGCACATTTGTCAATTATCTTCGCCAGCAATTGCCCACGTTTTCCGCCGTTGATGTCAATCATATTTTTGTCGGTCACTACTTGTGCTTTCTGCCTTTGATTTTAATCATATTTCTGTTGTGCCAAGGAAATATATTACAATCGCTATTGACAATTTTCTCTTTTGTAGCTTTTAACAAATTATAATTTTTACCCATCTCTCACAAATCCTGCTTGTCATTCATTCCCTCGAGCTCGCCAGGTAGGTTATGCATTGCTTTCCTCTGTCTCTCATACATTCACTGTGTTCTGTGAGTATCAAATTTTCCAAGTCCTTTTTCCTCAATATGCGCACCAGAAATTTCAACTGTGTTCCAGAGATTGAGTATAAGTACCCGCTTTTTACAGAAATTAATTTAATATTAATTAAATTAAATATATTTAATCAGAGAAAAAAGCTCGTCCGAGTACTTGCCTTGGACTTACGGCCATATCACGTTGAATACACCGGTTCTCGCTGGATCACCGAAGAGCCTGGTCAGTACTTAGATGGGTGACCGCTTGGGAATACCAGGTGCTGTAAGCGTTTAGTGACGGATGCGCGTTGTAGTGCATAGTATATCGGCTCGGAAAGAAAAATCTGTGAGCCGAGTTTGAATTCCAGTTGAATACCCTGCATTCACTTAAGCACTGGTACCCTTAGGAAAGGTATTAATCCGTCCCTTACCTCCAGTTATGGGTTAAATAACAGGGTAGGACTTGGGGACTCTGCCCTTAAAAAACAAATCCCAATGAATCTTGATACTCGAAAAGAAAAAAGTATTACTAGACACAAAACTTATATAAAAACAACAATAAATTGTTGAAAAGAAAAAGGTATTACCAGCAATAAATAAATAAAATTTAGTGGGCAATAAATGACCCGCCGAGGTTGATATGCCTAAAAACAAAACAACCAAACCAAACCAACAACTTGCCTTGAAAATATTTGTAGAAAATAGAGAAGGGAAACCACGTCACCTTAGTCAGTCAGTTCAGTGCTATACGTGATACACGCTTGGGCGATCATGTCTCGAAAGAGACATGACTGACTGGGCAGAAGATTATCCCGCAGTAGGTTGCCATTGCTTTCTGCGGTAGACTGGTTGCCGACCAAAGCTATAGAACCCAATCTGTCCTGTTATTTAACCCATAACTGGAAGGAATAGACGGATTAATACCTTTCCCAAGGGTATTTGCGCGTAAGTGAATGCAATGAATTCAACTGGAATTCGAACTCGGCTCCCCGATTTCTCGTTCCGAGCCGATATCCAATGCACTACAACGCACATCCCACGTCACCTCACGTCGGTGAAAAAGTGACTGGAGATGCCTGATTAGCATCGATTACATTATAGATTCTTCATTGGATTTTGTCAATAATCTCGAGATGTACAGCAGGACCACTATACCAGATAATAGTATTCAATGAGGATCCGTGGATTTATAAATTCGCAAGATGGATTAAGACGAGAAAAATTCCATGGCACGACACAGTGTTGTATCGAGGAGGAATGACAATCTAAACTTATTTGTAAATGGAACTTTGTCTGTGTTTGTGTATGTGTCTGTGTGTGTGTGTGTGTGTGTGTGTGTGTGTGTATGTCCGTTACCTATAGACTCCGAAACGGCTGAACTGATTTTCTTTAAATTTTACACAGTTGTACTATAAGCGCCTGCGAGTGTTCTTAGCTAGGTTTTGTGTCGAGATACTCCCGATAAATATCGAAAATCGATAATCGAAAAAAACCGGGTTATAGAAGGAGTGGTCTGATTTTAATCAAATTTGATACACTCATAGACAAAGACATAAAAACGATATTCAGAAGTTTTAAGGTTGCAGTTCTTACAATAGTGCAGAAAATCGATATATATATATATATATATATATATATATATATATATAAGGCAAGATGTTTGTGTGTGTGTCTGTTTATCTGCCTGTATGTCTGTATTCTTTTCAGTCCTTTTATTTTAGATTTTGCTTCGGGTTTGTCTCTAAGTAGGTATAATTGTAGTTCTTAGTCTCAGCCATGATACCATTTACTCAGAGGACTTTTTTAGCCTTCAAAATTCAGTTTACGACGAAAAACTTATTTTATATCGATACCAGGAAATCAAAATTTGACTTACATCCATTCATTTTTCTTTCAGTCTACGGTTTCACTTTAACTGGAAACAACTATTGCTTGTTAGTCTTTCGTGTCAACGTCCAAAGAATCTGAGCTCCAGGACCATGGATTAGTTTTAAAGCTTTCATTACACCCGAGCAACGCCGGGCTATATTGCTAGTACACAGGTATAAGTAAGTAATACATTTATTCTCGGTAGATACAGTAGTACACGTTCGTGTAGGGTGGCAACAACTAGTGAGTTGAGTAGACAACGACCGTGCTAGCCGTCAGCTGCCGACTCCACTCTCACTACTCGATATTAGTCCTTAATATGTTGTTAACCTTATGTCACGTGTTCGAGCTACGTCACAATACACAGTGAATCAAATTTTCTTGCAGAAGACATAGCAATTTATTTGGTATAGCCACTCCACTACATGTTATTGACAAACGTGAAGCCAAGAAAACGGACTGTGTTTTTTCTCCTGGAGTTTAGCACTAGCCATGCTGATGGCAGGCAGAAAATGCTCTTTGTTTCTAATTTCATATTCTTTATCGATCGTTGAATATATGGTCATCGAACTGTGAAAAAAAAACAGCATCTGTGCAACGGGAAAATATTGATATAATAATAGTTTTCTTTTATTACAGACGTTCATTCTATTGTTTCTATCGTGGAAAGTAAAGCGTTGCTTCTTTACTTTTTATTGCCTGACTATAAGTGAACCTCGTTTTCGTAATGATCATAACGTATTGTGCGCATGCTTACACGATTAAAGAGTTGAACGTCGATAAGAATGTGCAAGATATCTAATCTCAATCGGTTCTAAGAATTCACAAATTATGTAATAGCAGGCGTTCTATCCGAGTGGAAGAATTTTCTGTTATAAGAAGAAGGGAAAATGGAAACAATTTGAATTGTAGAATAACGTTGCCAAAGCTACAAACATATTGTTGAAAGATACAAGGTGAATTTAGTGATGCACGGGCAAAGAAGCAAATGCTGTGGCCTAAGTAAATAATTCAGTCAATATGTTAAAGAGAAAAAACAACTCAAAAACAAACAATTGTGTACTTAATATGCAGAAAATACTCAGATAGATAGATAATTAAGTTGGATCAGGCGTAGAAAGAAAGAAAGAAAGAAAGAAAGAGAGAGAGAGAAAGAGAAAGAAATGAAAGAAAGAATGAAAGAGAGAGAGAAAGAGAGAAAGAATGAAAGAAAGAATGAAAGAAAGAAAGAAAGAGAGAAAGAATGAAAGAAAGAATGAAAGAAAGAATGAAAGAAAGAAAGAAAGAAAGAGAGAAAGAATGAAAGAAAGAAAGAAAGAATGAAAGAAAGAAAGAAAGAAAGAAAGAGAGAAAGAAAGAAAGAGAAAGAAAGAAAGAAAGAATGAAAGAAAGAAAGAAACGACAGCGTTATTCTACATCTTGAAAGAATACGTCGATTTTTCGTTCAGGGAGAAGTCAGAATAACATAATAGGAGATTGTATTTTATACAAAAACAAGCTAGCAATATTTAAAAAATTTGTTGCACGTTTTCTCTCATATCCTGAAAAGAAAAGTTAGCGTATATTAAAAAACAAAAAAAACAAAAACAATTTCCTCACTCACAAAGCACATCATGTAAAAAATAGCCTTTCCTTGACCTACCATGAAAGCATCTTCTCTTCACGATTAATAAATAAATGAAATAAAAATTGAGATGAAATTAATTACTATTTGTTTTTTATAAGAATACAATGCAAGTCAAAATCAAGTGCGCATCTGTTTAACGCGAATTAACTCTTGTGTCGCTAATGTCTATTTTGTTAATATATATGTACTAGCAGTATAGCCCGGCGTTGCTCGGGTGTAATGAAAGCTTTAAAACTAATCCATGGTCCTGGAGCTCAGACTCTTTGGACGTTGGCACGAAAGACTAAAAAGCAATAGTTGTTTCCAGTTAAAGCGAAACCGTAGACTGAAAGGAAAATGAATGGATGTAAGTCAAATTTTGATTTCCTGGTATTGATATCAAATAAGTTTTTTTCGTTGTAAACTGAATTTTGAAGGCTAAATAAGTCCTCTGAATAAATGGTATCATGACTGAGACTAAAAACTACAATTATACCTACTTAGAGACAAACCCGAAGCAAAAACTAAAATAAAAGGACTGAAAAGAATACAGACATACAGGCAGATAAACAGACACACACACAAACATCTTGCCTTATATATATATATATATATATATATATATGTTATCGATTTTCTGCACTATTGTAAGAACTGCAACCTTCAAACTTCTGAATATCGTTTCTTATATCTTTGTCTATGAGTGTATCAAATTTGATTAAAATCAGACCACTCCTTCTATAACCCGGTTTTTTCGATTATCGATTTTCGATATTTATCGGGAGTACCTCGACGCAAAACCTAGCTAAGAACACTCGCAGGCGCTTATAGTACAACTGTGTAAATTTCCAGAAAATCGGTTCAGCCGTTTCGGTGTCTATAGGTAACGGACACACACATACACACAGAGACAAGGTTCCATTTATAAATAAGTTTAGATTAGATTAGATATAATATATTTACAATATATGTTAAATATATATAATGAAATGTAATATTTACTATATGCAGGTTAACTGAAAATTAACTCCCCCTTTAAAAGTCTTTTAATTTATTTATTACCTATAATTTTCACAAAAAATGAATATGATATAAAAGAGTTTAACATGAGATTTTGATATGGGTAACAGATTTCGCGAGCAGCTTCTCTAGCCGCCCAGATATGGCTTCACCTGATTTCAACAAGGACTTGTGTTACGGAAGGCTTCATTTCTTGTATTCACCCTTCAAGTTCTTCCGAAGTACTGATTTTGTTTAGTAATCAGACTTACCTTTTCAACCTCAAAGAAAATAGTCACAAGGTTTAACGTCGGGATTCCTGTCTGGCAAATTCATACATAAAACAATCACACTTAATGAAAATAGCGCTGACATCTCATTTTAATAGATATATTTACTAAAACCTCACAAAAATATCTTGAAATTCTGAAGAATATCGCCATTTGCTTCAACCACGGTCTCCAAGCAAATTTCGGATTTTTTGTAACTCTTCTAGACAATCTCCTTATTTAATTTGGTGAATACTGCCATAATGTTTACCTTCAGTTCATCTTTGGTGTTACAAGACGTTTTGTTGGTTCCTTCGCTCAACTGCTCCACACATATAATAACTAAGGTATCGCAGTCTGAGAAGTTAGATTGATAAATGTTGGGAGTGTTGCCGTCGCAGAAACTTCAAATGCTCGAAGCCCTACATATCTTATATTACAACCGACACTAAATAAAGTTAATTATGCGTATAGCAGCAATGTTCCAAAAATTATATAACAGCAAATTTTTCAAATATCTAAATTGTAATTTTCAAACATTTTCAAAGTATTTTGAATAAACTTTGCATCCCACGCGCATGTTCAAAAATTAATTTTTATCTTAGCGATTCTGAAGATGATCTTGAATGCGACTGAAAGTACTTCGGACAATAAAATGAATGCAAAAACCTACGGTGCCTTTTTTGATGATTTTAATTACAACACGAGGAGATTAATCCGTGACTATGAGAGGATTTAAACAAAATACAGAGACATAATAGGCATAAACTATTCAACCAAAACATTTTTACCATATGAGTATATATATGTGCGTTGTGGTCCAGTGGATATCGACTCTGAATGATAAATCGGGGAGCCGAGTTTGAATTCCAGCTGAATTCGTTGCATTCACTTACTCACAAGTACCCTTTGGAAAGGTATTAATTCGTCACTTCCTTCCAATTATGGGTTAAATAATAGGACAGATTGGGTTCTATAACCTTGGCTGGCAACCAGTCTACCGCAGAAAGCAATAGCAAACTACTGCGGAATAATCTTCTGCACAGTCAGTCATGTCGCTTTCGAGACATGATCGCCCAAAGCGTGTATCACGTATGGCACTTAACTGGCTGATATATATGTTAAATATATTGTGCATGTGTTTGTATGTTTGTGATAAGTATATTATATATATGTTAATATATATGCATATGTATGTACACATATATATGTATATACATATACATGCATATACATATATATGAATATATACATGTTTTACCTATATCCATAAATATATGCATATATACATATATATATATATAATATATACATATATATATATATATATATATATATATATATATATATATATATATAAACATGTTACGGAAATTAACGAATTTTAACGAAACTTGGTTATAAGCAACCGACAATTTGTAATGAATTATATATATATATAATTCATTACAAATTATAATTCATTATAAATTATATATATATATATATATATATATATATATATACATTTATATAAGTATATATATATATATATATGCTTATATAATCATATATGTATATGTGTTTTTGTATATATATATATATGTGTGTGTGTGTGTGTGTGTGTGTGTGTGTGGTTACATTTAGCGCCAGAAAATATTCTGCTGAGTGTATAAAAAATGAAGCTGCTTGAAACAAGAAGCGTGTAAGGAAAAAGGCTGTTATTGAAAGAAAAAAAATGTGATGACGAAAAAAATGTTAGTTTTATCAGCCAGCGATGAAAAGGGGCGGGAAAATATACTAGAAGATCTACAATTTCAAGATGGCTGAATAGTTGTAGCAGCTTTTTTATCCGAGATCATTATTCAATAAAAGTTCTCTAATGGCATCATATTTGCCTGGGATCCTCCTTCCCCCACATAGCAACAGACAAAAATAAATAACTAAAGAATTATTTCTTGCTCACTTCTTTCTCCATTGCTTCTTTTCTTAAGTTTTATTTAAGAAAATAAAAAAGGGAGTCATTGCTTCGTAATCATGAATATCAGAATAAGAGAATATGCTGATCGAATACCTTTTTCTCTCTCTCTCTCTCTCTCTCTCTCTCTCTCGTAACAATAGTTACTGTTCAATATCATCATTTTGAGAAATCAGGAGCGTTGTTCTTAGATTATTCCAATCGGGAATTATTGGCCAGTTTCATTCATAATAGAAAATCATGTGCCAAGTTCTTTCTGGGCAGTGAAAGACAGAAATAGTTTGTTGAATCGACAATTCTTGAAATCATATTTTAAGATATATTCCCATTTTTGTCTAGCCAATGATGATTTATAAAACAAATTCGAGAATGTTATTTCTCCTTTTATTCGTTTCTTAAGTTGTTTAATACTGATTTCGCAAAACGTTTACATTCCTACGACGAAACAATTAAGAAAGAAAACACTGCATTCTTTCGTTTTCTGACAGAGTCAATGATATATATTTAAGTTCCATCTCGTTTCTACTATTTAACCATCTTTATATAGATATCTTGTTTATTTGATAGGAATGGATGTGTAGTCAACATGCGCATGCGTACATTATAGATAATATAATTTATTTATTTATTTATACAACTGTGTCGCAAAAGTAGACATCATAGATTATTCATATAAATACTGGATTCGTAATTCCTTCATCGTGGTTATATTTTTTTTGTGCGTTGTGGTGCAGTGGATATCGGCTCGGAACGAGAAATCGGCGAGCCGAGTTCGAATTCCAGTTGAATTCATTGCATTCACTTACGCGCAAATACCCTTGGGAAAAGTATTAATCCGTCTCTTCCTTCTAGTTATGGGTTAAATAACAGGATTCTATAGCCTTGACTGGCAACCAGTCTACCGCAGAAAGCAATGTCAACCTACTGTGGGATAATCTTCTGCCCAGTCAGTCTTGTCTCTTTCGAGACATGATCGCCCAAGCGTGTTTCATGTATGGCACTTAACTGACTGAACCCTTAAAACACAGTAGATTAAACACTCAAAATCTTCTTCCCTACTTATTACGACAAAAGTTTTACTGTTTTGATCCTTATACAAGGAGTCCATAAAACCCATGTGCACCTTAAAAAAATTATAACTTTATTAGTATTTGTGATAAAAATAATCTGTAAAAAATATGTTATAAAGTTTAATGTACCTAGTTTTAAGTATAGTTATTGAATAATTCTTTACCACAAAATTTGCAACAATTTTTAGATAAGTAAAAAAAATATGAACATCAAAATCGTATTACATGTGGAAACTTAAATAAAATTCCAAAAAAAAAAACGAAAAAAAAGATTTACTTCTTTCTGATCCTTTTTAGAAATTATTTCTATGGCAAATACAAATAAAGTTATAAATTTTTTTAAAGTGCACACGAACTTTATTGACACCGTGTATATCCTTCTTCAGATGTGTGTTGTATTTTGAAAGTGTATGGCCCCTTTTTGATGCGTGGAAATGTTTTATTGATTTGATGTTGAACGTTGGCTAAAAATGGTGAACTATACAACAAACTCTATTATAGCCTGTAATTTGGTCGCTCTACTTAGTGATTTTCTTCGAATGTCTGTTAAAATTTGGCGATCTTTCGGGAATGTGAAAGCAAACCCTTTCTTTCACAAAACAAGATAGACTATTTTCATTTCTTTACGGTATCAATTCCGACAGTCTTTGTAAAAGTAATTTAACTAGTGTTTTTTTTGTTTGTTTGTTTGTTTGTTTTTTAATCGCATCACACCGAGCAAGGCGGTAATGCCACTGATGTGCAGGGGGCTACATAAGAATAGATAGGAGGAGAGTCAAGAGAAAGACGAACCAGTTAGAAAGGAGCAAGAGAAGGATGAGAATACAGCTGCAAAGATAGAAAGAAAGGAAAAGCTATATAGGGTGATGTAGAAAGAACTAGAGTCAAGTAGTTAAGAGATGGGTATTGACATTGCATTTAAATTCCTGGAGGTTGTAGCCGTCAGGAAAGCAAGAATATGGAAGCGAGTTCCACAGGCGGGAAGTACGAGAAAAGAAGCTGTAGGAGTAGAATTGTCGTCTGTATTTGGTTGATCTAACTGTGAATGGGTGGGACCCAGTTGCCAATCTGGTTGCACGAGTAAACATCTGTGGCAGGGGCACCAGTGACATAATTTCGTCCGAGCAAGAGCCATGAAAATATTTGTAGAACAGAACAAGTTGGTACCAATCACACAACTGATTTTCCTTTGGAGCCTGTCAAGAACGCCGCGATGAACAGTGGGTACTTGGCAATGATAAAAGAATCAGGTTTTCCTTTGATTAGTACGATTAATTAATCTTCCGCGTTAATTAAACCAATGATTTAAAATCTAATTGGGCAATGGTCGACTGTTAGTGACTTAGAATATTCCAGTGACTTCGTCCAGGAGATTCCCCGATTCTGGTGTAATTAATATCGGTTCGGAATGAGAAATTGGAGAGACGACATCGAATTACAGTTGAATTCGTTGCATTCACTTATACACAAATACTCTTAGAAACGTTATTAATCCATCTCTTCTCTTTCTAAGTGTTGAATAACAGAACTGTTTGGTTTTTATAGCCTTGGTTGGCAACCAGTCTACCATAAAAAGAAATAGCAACCTATTATAGAAATATATTCTTTCTAGTCAGTCATGGATCGAAAGACATGATCGCCCAAGCGTGTATCACGTATGGCACTTAACCGATTGTCTGAAGTAACTTTTGACACTTTACCATGTCTATTCTGCCATCCATTTCAGTCAGTTAAGTGCCATACGTGATTCACGCTTGGGCGATCATGTCTCTTTCGAAACATGACTGACTGAGCAGAAGATTATCCCTCAGTAGGTTGTCATTGCTTTCTGCGGTAGACTGGTTGCCGACCAAGGCTATTGAACCCACTATGTTCTATTATTTAACCCACAACTGGAGGAAAGAAACGGATTAATATAATTCCCAATGGTATTTGTACGCAACTGAATGCAAGTAATTCAACTGGAATTTGAACTCGGCGCCCTGATTTGTCATACCGAATCGATATCCACTGCACCACAACGCACATCCTTCCATCCATTTACGCCAAGTTATGGAAACAAAAAGAAAATTAAGACTGAGCATCAGGAACAGACAGCTGAAGTTCCTGGGACACGCAATGAGGAAGGAGGGCCTGGAGAACCTGATACTAACAGGCCAGATAGAGGGAAAAAGAGACAGGGGAAAGCAACGGATAACATATTTGAAGGACCTAATCAGGTAGATGAAGGAACGAGGGTTGCATGGTGTAACTGGAGAAGGCGTGCTCAGAGCCACCAGGGATAGGGACACGTGGAAAGCCATGATCGCCTACGTCCTGAAGGGACAGGGCACATAGAAGAAGAAGAATTAAGTAGCTGATCATGACTCTCCAAAATTTCTTGTCTTTTGTTGGGTAACTTAACTGTTACTCTTTACCATCTGTCTTTCTCCCTGTTTTGTCATCTATTTATACAAACTCATTAAACAGTTGATCATGAGTCTCCACAATTTCCCATTTGTGTTGTTCTAATTAAATTTTGACTTTCTGCCATCCCTCTTCATTTCCGTTCTGCCATCCATTTAAACAAACTCATTAAGTAGGTGATCATGGCTCTCCACAAATTCCAACTTTTGTTGGGCTGAGTAACTTTTGACTCTTTAACATCCCGCTTTATCTATGTTCTGCCATCTGTTTACATAAATTCATTAAGTAGATTATCATGGCTCTCCACAACATCCTATTTTTGTTGGATTTAGTAACTTTTTACTGTTTATCATTCCGCTTTTTCTATGATCTCACATCCATTATTTACACTATTTACACTACATTCGGACTATTTTTGCTCGTTTTCGTCTTTGTTATTTCGGTTATTGTTCCCTCCGGCCTTCGTCAGAGAATCCGAACTGTACCTTTTATTTATTCTACGGGTCTGTCCTGTTCTTGTTTCAATGCCTATGTCTAAGGTTATTTTGTATAGTTCTTAGTTTTAATATAGCTAGTACTTTTTAGTACTTCTTAGATATCTAAGTTTATTAAGATTAATATCAAGATAGATAGATAGATAGATAGATAGATAGATAGATAGATAGATAGATAGATAGATAGAAATGAAGATAAGAAAGATAAGATAGATAGATAGATAGATAGATAGATAGATAGATATAAACACAATGAGATAGATAGATAGATATAAACACAATGAGATAGATAGATAGATAGATAGATAGATAGATAGATAGATGTAAAAAGTGAAGATATATATATATATATATATATATATATATATATATATATATATATATATATCAGTAGAGAGAGATATTTTTTGTGCGTCGGTTTGGGGGAAGTGATTTGCAGTGTGTATCCCTTCCCTCGAAATTTGAATTCTTTCAATGACACTTTATCTGTCCATCCAATTATATATATTTTTTAGCCTTCTAAAACACAACTACCCACAAAACAAATAAACAGTGATCGCTTCCTCTCCTTTATTTTCTTGGCATTTTCCAGTCGTTTTTGATTAATGATTCGAAAATGCCTCAAGTTCTTATTTAGCGAGTTGACGTCTTTATGTGTTCATATGAATCTTCTAAGAATGCGTTTACGAAGAACGCATCTATTATATATATATATATGTGTGTGTGTGTGTGTGTGTGTGTGTGTGTGTGTGTGTGTGTGTGTGTTTGTTTGTGTGTGTGTGTGTGTGTGTGCATATCTATATGTGTGTGTTTATATATATATATATATATATATATATATCAGCATGTGGTGTAGATATAGAAGAATCCAAAAGAGTATGCTGTACATACAGTGATAGGATAACTCTCTAAGAGAGCTCTAAATATATATGTATATAAATACATATAGAGCAAATATAAGAAACAAATTAAGTCAGACACGTTATTTCATGGTAAATCGGAAGTAAGGGCCTATTTCAGACGAACCATTATCAGCTTCCGTCTTTATTGTACAGAAGATTTTACACCAATATATATATATATATATATATATATATATATATAATGAACATATATAAAAGTTTTATATATTTTGAGTTGTGTATATGTATATGCAAAGATGACAGAGAGACTTAAAAATCAAATTTGACTATACGCTTACACAGACACACATTCCATAAACATGTTTATATATATATGTGTGTGTGTGTGTGTGTATACATAATGATGTTTTTCTAACAACAGTTTATCCATGTGTAGTATGTAGACACAGACACACATACGTGCACATCCACACAAAACCATCCACACACACACACATACACACACACACACATACATATATATATATGCATATCATAAAAGGAAATGAATATACTTTAACATTCACGTCGAAATCAAATAATACTCATCGTATCTTTATAAATGTAAGAGAAGAAAACACCTGTATGTATGTATGTGTGGATGTATGTATGTATGTATGTATGTATGTATCTGTGCATGTATGCATATGTGTATGTGTATGAATTTTTGTGTCTATAATATTGTGTGTGTATGTTGGTATTTGCTATATATATCTTCGTTGTTTACTTTTTCATTTTGTCTGCTTTTTTAGTCTCTCTCTCTCTCTCTCTTTATATATATATATATATATATATATATATATGTGGGGGGGGTCTCTGTGTGTGTCTGTGTGCGTGTGTGTATCCTTTTTATCCCCCTGCTACCACTCTGTATTGATTTTTTTTTCTCGTTCTTTTTACTCGCTTGTATTTTCTCTCTCCCTTTCTCTCTTACTTTTTTCTTCCACGTGTCTTTCTTTCTCACTCTCTCTTTCACTCTTTCTCTCTCTCTCTCTGTTACTATCTATCTATCTATCTATCTATCTATCTATCTTGTTTGTCTCCTTGCTACCATTCTGTATTGTTTTCTTTTTTTCTCGTTCTCCTCCTCGCTTTCATTCTCTTTCTCACTTTTTCTATTATTTTTAATCTCTCTATTTACCTCTGTATTGGCCTCTCTCTTACTCACTATCTATCTATCTATCTATCTATCTATCTATCTATCTATCTCCACTATTCATTCTCTCTCATTTTCTCTTCTATCTCTCTCATCTTTTCGTTCATCCACTCTCTTTGTATTTGCTTCTGTTTCTCTTTATTTATCCTTCGTTCTTTTTGTCCTTTCTCTGTTCTATTTTCCCTGTTTTTAATTTTATTTCTATTTTTCTCCTTAACTCTGCCCCCTCTCCCTCTCTCTCTCCCTTTCTTTCTCTTGTTTAGCCCCCTTCTACAAATTTGTATTGTTTTCTTTTTCTTCTTCCTCGATTTCCTTCTCTTTTTCTCTTTATTTGTTATTTTCTATCTCTCTGTTTCCCTCTATACTTATGCCTCTCTTTCCTCTGCCTTGTTCGTTCTCTACTTTCATCCACCTTCTATCTCACTCACTCTCTCCTTTTCTCTCTTACTTTTCTTTTTCTCCCGCTCCTATTTCGCTCCCTCCCTCACTCTCTCTTAAACTATTGCTGGTAATTTGACAGAGAGACAGAGAGAGATGAGTAAAGATTATGTGAGGCATTTTAATTAGTGAGGACACCAACATTAGTTGGTTTATTTATTATCAAATATCTAAACTTATTTATAAATGGAACTGTGTGTGTGTGTGTGTGTGTGTGTGTGTGTGTGTGTGTGTGTGTGTGTGTGTGTGTGTGCGTTACTTATAGACTCCGAAACGGCTGAACAGATTTTCTTGAAAATTTACACAGTTGTACTATCAGCATTTACGAGTGTTCTTAGCTAGATTTGTGTCGGGGTACCCCCGATAAATATCGAAAATCGATAATCGAAAAAAACGGTTATAGAAGGAGTGGTCCGATTTTAATCAAATTTGATACACTCATAGACAAAGACATAAGAAAGGATATTCAGAAGTTTCAAGGTTGCAGTTCTTACAATAGTGGAGAAAATCGATTATATATATATATATATATAAGGCAAGATGTTTGTGTGTGTGTCTGTTTATCTGCCTGTATGTCTGTATTTTTTCAGCCCTTTTATTTTAGTTTTTATTTCGAGTTTGGCTATAAGTAGGCATAATTGTAGTTCTTAGTCTCAGCCATGATACCATTTATTCAAAGGACTTATTTAGCCTTGAAAATTCAGTTTACGACGAAAAAAACTTATTTGATATGGATACCAGGAAATCAAAATTTGACTTACATTCATTCATTTTCCTTTCAGTCTACGGTTTCGCTTTAACTGGAAATAACTATTGCTTTTTAGTTTTTCCTGCCAACGTCCAAAGAGTCTGAGCTCCAGGATCATGGATTAGTTTTAAAGCTTTCATTACACCCGAGCAACGCCGGGCTATACTGCTAGTTTTGCTATAAAAATGTATTGTTGGTTATTTAACTATAAATATGTATTGTTGTTCATTTTACCATAAAAATAGATTTTTAGTAATTTCACTATAAAAATTTATTGTTGGTAACTTTTTATAAAAATGCATTGCTACGATTTATATTATAAAAATGTAGTTTTATGCTTTCCTAGTGTTTTTACTTTTCTTGGGGGTTCACTATTTGCCCATAGCTGGTGCCCGAGCAAGTGCTAGCACCCCACGTCAAGGTGGACTTGTTAACAACAACACTTAAGAGGTTGTTCCACACGCCTCAAAATCACCAATCCCCCGACGGACGTAGTTCATAAAATGCTTGTGATTAATCAGGTGTGTGACACGAATGAAAGGTTGTAAGGAAGGGAGAATTATGAAGATAGGGAGGGTAGATAATGACTAACTCTTGACTCGAGGAGGTTAATATTGCAGAGTTGTAGAAAACATCCACACGTAAGTGTATTACACAATGAAGTAGTTCTTTGGAACAATGCCTCTTTATATTTGGAATATGAGGAATTGCGCTTGATTCGATTCCCTGGAAGTAGCGTAGCGTACCTGAACTGGTGGAATTAAAAAAATGGAGTGCTTGTGGTGATACCACCGATCGAGCAAAAGCGAGCAAACAGACAGAGGAGAAGAGTGTAATTAGTTTCTACCGTGACCTATGTCGAGCGGCTACTATGTTCGCCTCTTTCTTCCTCCCCTGTTCTCAAAGTACTAATTGACCATTTCTCAGACATTTCACACAAACCAACTTACTGACTCACTTACCTTAGAAACGGAAATTTGAAAATGAACATTCTTTTCTTTCAGCTCGTCATTATCCTCCATGAACTCTTTTACCTCCGCTGAACTTTTATTTCAAGTATTACTTTGTTTGTAAAACATTAATTGAAATGTATATATGTATAAATGTTATTTTATGCTCTAATTGCCTTTCTTGAATTTATAATCATTTTATGAATTATAGTAGGATATCTTCCCACAAGGCCAAATTCCTACTACGGAATCCTACTACAACTAGAAAAGGAATAAGAGATACGCGCTATAAACTCTTTATGCGTGTTCGAGGGAGAAGGTTGCGTTATGCGTATTCATATCACGTCAGGGTAAACTACTTTATAGCGATTTATTCCGACGGGGTCACCAGTTTATAGCGGGTATCTCTTATTCCTTTTCTAAATAGTTTAAATGCAACGTCATTCGCCATCTTTTATCCACTTGATTCCCATTCATCTCTTATCTTTTCTTTAACATCCCAATAGCTACAATCTCCAAAAATTTAAATGCAACGTCAATTGCCATTTTTTAATTTCTTGATTCCCATCTATCTTATATCTTTTCTTCAACATCCCAATAGCTACAATCTCCAAAAGTTTAAATGCAACGTCAATTGCGTCGTTTATCTACTTGATTCCCATTCATATTTTATCTTATCTTCAAATCCCTGTACATTTTTTATTCTTTCACTGAAACCCCCTCTGCCCACCAGTAGCATTTTTGCTTGACTTGGGTTGAAGTGACTATAAAGAAAATTATAATTATTTTTTAATCAAGAAACAATGGCATTCTGTTAAATGCATCATAGTTTGAGTTTTTATAATTACATTTCGGTATTAAATACGGGTTGATATACCGTTAGACAAAAATAAGCAAACCAAAGAAACAGACTTATAACAAAGCATGTAACACCACCAACAGTAAATAATCTACAAATTATTCATCTTTAAAGCACACGTTTACTATGAAAGTACACAATGATGTACACGATATCTGTAGTTGAAGCCATAAAATTGAGTTCAAATTATTTAAATTTCGACATTAAATAACTCATAGGTTGAAAATTGACTAAACGCCCAAACAACCAACCAACAACGTTGTTAAAAATATTCCTCTGCCTTTAGTTACTTTCCAGCCTTATATTGAAAAAGAAAACGTACTACCAAAATGATAGCATCCTGAACAGTTCTGTACCCAATCCATAATCTCACCAAATTGTCAAATATAAGGGGGGGTTGTATGTTTGTTTGCTTTTTTTTTTTTTCGCATGTCTGTGTGTTTCGTATTAGTCGGGAACTTTTCAATATCCATTTCTTATTTACTTCAGTTACGCGCGATATATTGATTTAATCTTTATTGTTGTTGTTGTTGCTACAACGTTTCGATCGCTAAGCCCTCTGGCCTACTTCAGGTACTGAACGAACCGAGTAACATTCATTTAATCTTGAAGTAAAACGTTTATTCTCCGGGTTTAGATTGTTCACGATCCGCTGTCCGTTTGTTGGGTTATCTCACGTGTTCTTTATTCAGTGCTGCTCATTTTCCACTGAGTCTCAGTCTACACCACCTGACCCAGGGATTGAACTCACAATTATTATGTCCCGAAATTAACGAACCAACACTTGAATCCTCTAGGCTATTGTCGCTTGGCACAAGCTGCTGAAGAAGACCAGAAGGCTCAACGGCCGAAACGTTGTGATAATCACAAACAAAATGAAGACAATAGTCCGAGAAATAAATTATTTAAA
This sequence comes from Ascarosepion bandense, assembly GCA_037127315.1. Lineage (NCBI taxonomy): Eukaryota > Metazoa > Mollusca > Cephalopoda > Sepiida > Sepiidae > Ascarosepion > Ascarosepion bandense. Next base: position 2,718,943 of record JBBBDQ010000323.1, on the reverse strand, counting down.
TCATGATAATTCCTCATCCCAGATTTTAGAAGGAAAACCATCTCTTATACGCAACTATTGATAGGCTGTTCCATAAATTGAACCGATTTTAAATGGGAATTAAGTTTAAGCGTCTAATGATTTTTAAAATTATTTTTTCAGTATTTGTCTATATTTCTGAGATGCGGTAGTATTTACAGTATTTACATTATTCGGACTGTTGTCCTCATCTATGTTGCCATTTGTACGAGGTTTCGGCCGATGTTCGCTCCGGCCTTCTTCAGGTGCTAGGAATTTCGAACCGAACCCTTTATTACAATCACTGGAGTACAAGAACTCCATTCCGTTGCGTAGTAATGCCTCGATTGGAACATATACCAAGTGATTATAATAAAGATTTCGGTTCGAAATTCCTAGCACCTGAAGAAGGCCGGAGTGCAGAACGACCGAAACGTCGTACAAATTGCAACATAGATGAGGACAATAGTCCGAAAAATGTAAATACTGTTATTTTTTTCAGATTTAACAACTTCAGTCTTGGAAATTTCAACCAAGGAGTAATTGACAATTGAACAACGTGTTAACTCTATCGAAGCCTATTACGAAAATAGACATACAAACGTTTCAGACACCTCTATTCGTCATTGCGCACAGCAATTGAACCTCTTCACAATGACGTTACATAGAATTTTGACAAAAGATTTGTCTCTACACGCTTACAAAATTAAATTGACACAAGAACTGAAGCCTGCTGATCATTTGAAGCGCCGTAAATTCGTCAACTGGGTACGCGAGCAAAGACAAAGCATATTGGTGAGACCAAAGAGCAACTATACAGAGACGTCATCACAAATTTTGACCATTGTGTGGAGGTGCACCGCCGAAGCGTTGGCTAACATTTGGGCGATATTATTTCTGAAGCATAATTGCCATGACTCAAACAACATGACGCAATAGAGAAATCAATAGTTTCACCAATAACACTGCTTAATTTACTGTACAATTTGATCCATCTTAATGGTACACCCTTTAGTAGCATGCACCCACACATGCACTTCTTCTAGGTGCTAGGTTCCTTCAGAACGTAAGTGATTATGGCTCTCTACATTTTCCAATTTTTGTAGCTTTTAGTAACTTTTGTCTTTTCACCATCTTCCAAGTCCCCATTCTGCTATTCATTTACAAATCTTATTATGTAGATAGATAGATAGATAGATAGATAGATAGATAGATAGATAGATAGATAGATAGATAGATAGATAGAGTTAAATAAATCAGACAGACAGATAGATAGATAGATAGATAGATAGATAGATAGATAGCGTTAAATAAATTCAGACAAACAGACAGACAGACAGACAGAAGATAGATAGATAGATAGATAGATAGATAGATAGATAGATAGATAGGATAGTTAAATAAATTCAGACAGACAGACAGACAGACAGACAGATAGATAGATAGATAGATAGATAGATAGATAGATAGATAGATAGATAGAAATAAAGTTAGATAGATAGATAGATAGATAGATAGATAGATAGATAGAGTTAAATAAATTCAGATAGATAGATAGATAGATAGATAGATAGATAGATAGATTAAATAAATTAGATAGATAGATAGATAGATAGATAGATAGATAGATAGACATTCAGTTTAATATAGATTCGATATTATAGAGCAGTACAGCACATTATTCTTTGTGCCCGATAATACACAGTACGAGAGAAAGTTATTAATGATAATGGTTTCTTCATCTAGCTAATGTCTTACTACATGTGGTAGGTATTTCTGCGGCACCTTTTATTTTCCTATTTCATAATACTTATATTACTTTCCTAAAGCCATATTTTGCAGTAAATAAATTTGAATTAACTTAGATAGATAGATAGATAGATAGATAGATAGATAGATAGATAGATAGATAGATAGATAGATAGCTAAAAAAAAACACGAATTTATTTTTCTATTGTTCATTAAAACAAAGGAACGTACAAATTTGCTTACAAATGTCCAAAATCAAACAAAAGTCTTGTACCCAAAATCAACTCATTATGCAAACAACGTTAATGAATAAAAAAAACTAAAGAACAAAAACGGAAGACAAATTAAAGAATAAATGCTTTCTAATACTGAAAACCATGAAACGCGTGTTTTGATACATTTTCTTTCTTTTCTTTAACATTGACAAAAGACCGATAATAGCCCGTGAGAATTTGTCTGCCTTCTCAAATCAGAGAACCGGCTTTCAAAAAGAAAAGACGACAACGCGAAACAAATATATTTAGCAGTTGAAGGGTGTTCAAATATTCGCAGTTTAATCATAACACTTTTTTACGAGATCGTTCCTTCTCAAATGAAACCCCCCTCACTGTCTCGCTTGCATTAGCTCCCTCCCCCTCTCGTTCTCTCTCTCTCTCTCAATTTATTTTTCTAATGTTGAGCTATTTTATTCTCTTTTTCCATTTTATTCTGTCTCTCTCTTCCCCCCCCTTTAATTTTCTTTCTTCTTTCAATTTTATCTAACTACTTCCCTTTTTTGTCTTCATTTTTTAATATCTATCTATCTATCTATCTATCTCATTGTATTTCTATCTATCTATCTCATTGTATTTCTATCTATCTATCTAGCTATCTCATTGTATTTCTATCTATCTATCTAGCTATCTCATTGTATTTCTATCTATCTATCTATCTCATTGTATTTCTATCTATCTATCTATCTCATTGTATTTCTATCTATCTATCTATCTCATTGTATTTCTATCTATCTATCTATCTCATTGTATTTCTATCTATCTATCTATCTATCTATCTATCTCATTGTATTTCTATCTATCTATCTATCTATCTATCTCATTGTATTTCTATCTATCTATCTATCTCATTGTATTTCTATCTATCTATCTATCTATCTATCTATCTCATTGTATTTCTATCTATCTATCTATCTATCTCATTGTATTTCTATCTATCTATCTATCTATCTCATTGTATTTCTATCTATCTATCTATCTCATTGTATTTCTATCTATCTATCTATCTCATTGTATTTCTATCTATCTATCTATCTCATTGTATTTCTATCTATCTATCTATCTCATTGTATTTCTATCTATCTATCTATCTCATTGTATTTCTATCTATCTATCTCATTGTATTTCTATCTATCTATCTATCTATCTCATTGTATTTCTATCTATCTATCTATCTATCTCATTGTATTTCTATCTATCTATCTATCTCATTGTATTTCTATCTATCTATCTATCTCATTGTATTTCTATCTATCTATCTATCTCATTGTATTTCTATCTATCTATCTATCTATCTATCTCATTGTATTTCTATCTATCTATCTCATTGTATTTCTATCTATCTATCTATCTATCTATCTCATTGTATTTCTATCTATCTATCTCATTGTATTTCTATCTATCTATCTATCTATCTCATTGTATTGCTATCTATCTATCTATCTATCTATCTCATTGTATTTCTATCTATCTATCTATCTCATTGTATTTCTATCTATCTATCTATCTATCTATCTCATTGTATTTCTATCTATCTATCTATCTCATTGTATTTCTATCTATCTATCTATCTATCTATCTATCTCATTGTATTTCTATCTATCTATCTATCTATCTCATTGTATTTCTATCTATCTATCTATCTATCTATCTATCTATCTATCTATCTCATTGTATTTCTATCTATCTATCTATCTATCTATCTCATTGTATTTCTATCTATCTATCTATCTATCTATCTATCTATCTCATTGTATTTCTATCTATCTATCTATCTATCTATCTCATTGTATTTCTATCTATCTATCTATCTCATTGTATTTCTATCTATCTATCTATCTCATTGTATTTCTATCTATCTATCTCATTGTATTTCTATCTATCTATCTATCTATCAATCTCATTGTATTTCTATCTATCTATCT
>JBBBDQ010000323.1:2450000-2712500 GCA_037127315.1 Ascarosepion bandense | reverse complement strand
AAGAGGATTTATTCAACTAGAATTTTCATACAAGACAACAACTATTGGCTTACTAACATACATAGAAACAACAAAGGACTGGATGATACAATTAAACAACATGAAAACCGAAAGAAAAAATATTCAATAATGAAAGAAGGGTGTAAATACAAACAAGATCTAAATTTAGTAGATTCTGTAGAAAAGCAAAACAGATGCCAAGAACCAACTATTGCGGCAAAACATATGAAAAAGAAAGCCAATGGTAAAGCTCTTGAACAGATAAAACAACGCTGGCATGACAAACCTCTGCATGGCCAATATCCAGTACGTGCTAATAAATCCAATGTTGATAAAGTTAATACTCATCGATGGTTACGTGCATCTAGATTGAAGTCTGAAACTGAAGGCTTTATTCTTGCAGCGCTAGACCAAATTCTTTTCACTAAGAACTTTCAGGCAAATATTATACATAATAATGTGGATCCAAAATGCAGGTTCTGTGATAAATACCAAGAAACAATAGACCATCTAATCTTAGGATGTTCTGTACTTGCCCCAAATGAATATAAAAATTGTCATGATAGAGTGGGGCAATATTAACATTGGACAATGTGTAAACACTATGGAAAATATGTAAACAAACACTGGTATGAACGTCACCCAGCAACGGTTATAGAAATAGAGGATGCCACCATTCTGTGGGATTACACCATCTACACAGGCAGAAAAATTAAAGCAAATAGACCGGACATTAGTGTTAAAGACCAGAAATAAAAAAATAAAAAACTTGCCTATTAATTGATATGGCTTGACCAGCGGATTGTAACATAGCAACCAAGGAATTCAAAAACACCTGGAAATTGAAATAGAAAATATGTGGAAATTGAAAACAAGAATCGTGCCAGTGATAGTAGGTGCACTTGGAATGATAAAAATTGAACAAAACAACACATTGAAAGAATCCCTGGGAAGCCCAGCTTAAGAGATATACAAAGATTGTCTTGTTAAGTACAGCCCACACACTAAGGAGAACTTTGTTTATGTAATGCTAGGGATTTTAGGGGAGATAGAAAAAACATGAAATGGAGTCTAACAACACACCACGACCTGCCTTAGGTCTTCCCGCAGACTGGGCAGGTAGTGCGACCATAGCAGAAATCGAAATATTATGAAAAATGACAACATTATAATAATACTATTGATACTACTAATAATAATGATAATAATATCCGTTCTTTATGTTTGATTCGGCAAAATTTGAAAGAACATTGATCTGTACTTATTAGTTAGAAATCAACAAGAATTCAGACACTCTTCGATCTCTTGTTAATTCAATGACACGATCTTAATGAGTAATGCTTAAAGGAATTCTTTGAAAACACGAATCACTATTAAATGAATGTCTGCCTCTATAAAAAGAATAAATGTTGTAAACCTTTCCTGTTCTTTAGGGAAAAAAAGCAAATTTACATAAATGTGGCATATTTCAACCATAATTTTATCTTTGACATTTTAAAAGCTTGTGCCCCTGGCAAGAAAAAAATGGAATTAAATGGTCGGACTATTTCTGATGTTGTTCGATATTTTAGAGAGTTGGCATAATTAGCATTTAACACCACAAACATGTTGAATTTGTCAAAGTAGTTCAGAACCACGAGGTCCTACGCTAAACTTTTGATGACACATGAATCGATTTTTCCTGAATTCATAAGTAACAATGCACTCCCCACATTTGAAAGTTCAGAAGGTTGAATAATAATTAAACGATAAACATCTCACTTCTTTTTACAATAATGATGATTTATTAATTAATTCGTTACACAGAGTCATTAGAGGGTTTTTAATGTCTAATATGAGGGTCATTCAATAAATAAGGTGAATGTTTCGGTATAAGGACTTCTAATACAGATAGAAGCTTACTTTTTTATTTCTCAACGTAGCCTCCCAGCAGTGTCACATCTGTGCACAAGTTTCCGTATTCCCTCAGCATAAAAATCTTTAAACTGATGTCTAAACCAGGCCTGTCTTCATCCTCAACACTGCTCCGTCCTTCTTTAAACAATTTAGCCCACTTGTAGACATTTTTTGGTTGGTTTGCACCCTTCAGCAGCCAAAAACTTGATAACGGACCTCTGTTCAATCCTGGAGCATGCTTCTTGGTTGGCTATCTTTGTTAATCTCCAAAACTCTCAAAGTTTTTTTTTTCAATCTGCAAAAAAAATTAAATCCCTTTGAAAAAGAAGTAAAGGAAAAAGATTTTTTTAAAGTAAGCTTCTATACTGCTAAGAGTTCAGTTTCTTGAAAAAATACGCCCCAACAAAATCTCTTGTGACACCTCTGCTATTTATCTCGAGGTTATCGACAGTATCCAGAGGAGAATTTGCAATGAAATCGATCCCGACCAGGCAACAAGAATTCAGTCACTTTCTTATCAAGGGGATGTGGCTTTCCGCTGTCTCTTCTACAAATATTTTCACGGCTTCTGCTCCGACGAGCTTTGCTTCCAAGGACCCCTCTTTATGAATTTAATCGAGTAACCAGACTGGTAACCAGGTCCCACCTATTTACGGTCAAAACAACCAAATGCAGTTACCATTTCTTCTCCATTGACTGCTTTTTCCCGCACTTCCTGCCTGTGGAACTCCCTTCCGTATACTTGCTTCCCTGATAGCTACACTCTCCAAGAGAGAGTTTAAATGCAACAATTGCCATCTCTCATCCCTTGATTCCCAATCTTATCTTCTCCTTTCCCCAACACCTCCTTTGTTTTGTTATTCTCCCTGTTCACTCTACTCACACCCAACTCCTTCACACCAGTATTTCTATCCTTCTCTTAACCATTCTCTGACACCCCCTATAACCGGTTCCTCTTTCTCTTCGCTCTCCTCTTATGTAACCTTTCACTCTCCTCTTATGTACCCCCCCTGAGCCACAGGAGCAATACTACCTTGCTTGGGGTGGAACAGTTACGTTAAAAATGCACCCAAACAATTTTAGTGAATTTACGTGGTGAGTGCAAACGAAGATAATGCATTTTTGTCAAAATTTATAACTACAATTACTCGTATTATTTTTCTCGTTCGCAGACATTTTTATAAATTTGTGTATGAAAGATGTTTATAGTTATCTAAACTTATTTATAAATGGAACTGTGTGTGTGTGTGTGTGTGTGTGTGTGTGTGTGTGTCCGTTACCTATAGACTCCGAAACGGCTGAACCGATGTTCTTGAAAATTTACACAGTTGTACTATAAGCGTCTGCGAGTGTTCTTAGCTAGGTTTTGTGTCGAGGTACCCCGATAAATATCGAAAATTGATGATCGAAAAAATCGGGTTATAGAAGGAGTGGTCCGATTTTAATCAAATTTGATACACTCATAGACAAAAACATAAGAAACGATATTCAGAAGTTTCAGGGTTGCAGTTCTTACAATAGTGCAGAAAATCAATAATATATATATATATATATATATATATATATATATATATAAGCTTTCATTACACACGAGCAACGTCAGGTTATACTGTGCTAGTTCTTTATAACGTGGAAAATAATAAATATCGCATTGTTGTTAGTCCACGTATTTAACAAAAACTTGTAAATATAAAATCTAATAAAGTAATTACCATTTAATTATTTTGTTGTTATTTCCCAAGAAAAATGAGAATGCATAAACTGTGTTTCTTATATTTCAGTCTTATTACAATTCTAGAAATAGTTTTTTGAAACAATAAATATTGCCGAGGGAATTACACGATAATAACGGTGTCAAAAGAAAAACGTAAAAACATATTTCTGACGCATCTTTTTTGCCTTTTATTTTGGTGGTGGGGTTGATTGTATATTGGTTTCCGTTTTGTTTCATGTTTAGCTGCAAAGGTTAAACTTTACCAAAACACCACATAACAATCATTGTTAGTTATATGGTAACTCTACTAAATCGCAAAAAAAACTGCATAGTTACTTTTAAACTTAATTTGTAAAAAATAAAAAAGTATTCTTTAAACCTTTATTTTAGTTTTAATTGAAATCTAAATGATTAAATTTACTATTTCCAGTAAGCAAAATACTCTGGTTTATTTCAAACAAAAATTATATTGATGGGAATATAATAGCTTGAGAATTTTTTTCAATTTGCCGCCATTTTGAGTGATCGACACATTTGTAAAAAAATTAATTCTCTGTTTTAAAAATCTTGCAAAAATAAATGATACATCTGTGACATTATTTCTGGAAAACTAGCAAATTTTATGTTAAATTAGTCTGATTTACACAAGTATTACTTATTTATCGCGTGAAATTTAGAATAAAACTATTTCTTAATCACAGATTCGAACTTGTTGACAGGTATTTGATTAAAGATAAAACCTGTATGGTATTTATAAGTGACAATTATTGTTAAACAATGTAACTACTGGCAGGTACCTCGACATGTGGTAAACGAGCTATTAATAGAAAAAGCTGTACCTTTTGAAGCATCATTTTTTGCGGGTACGAACGTTAAATTTACCAAAATACCATATAACAATGTAATTACTTTAGATAATATATATTTTTTAACATTTCATCTCAAGCAAGGTGAGACTACCACTGATGCGCAGGGGGTTACAGTGATATAAAAGTCTGGATATAGTGGGTATTGAAGAAACGATAAAAGATTAAAGAGATTCAAGAAGATAGAAGATGGCAATTCTTAGTGCATGTAAATTTTTGGAAATTGTAGCTATCAGAAAAGCAAGTAAGCGGAAGGGAGTTCTACATGCGGGAAGTGCGAGGAAAAGAAACTGTTCGAAAAGAAGTGTCGGTTACATTTAACTATTTCAACAGTAAATAGGTGGGACCTATATGCCAATCTAGTAGCACACTTAAATTCACGTGGACGGGACATCAGAAAAAAACGTGTCAAAGCAGTTGGCGTAAAAATATTTGTAGAAAAGTAAAAAAAGTAACTAATGTCAGATCAGAAAAAGTGTTTCGATTCTGGGTAAGCGAGTTTATTCTTAGCGGTATCAATAGAAAAACTTATTTGTCCCGCAATTTTTTTTTTTTTTTTTGCTAGTACTGATGTTCAGCCTTGCCGTTATTTCTTCATCGTGGTACCAACACAAGTCTTTGTCCAAGTTACATACCTATTCTTATTTACATACCTGTATTGATTTACATTTGTTTCAAAGGTATTTTTTATATAATCACTAGCAGTATAGCCCGGCGTTGCTCGCGTGTAATGAAAACATTAAAACTAATCCACGGTCCTGGAGCTCAGACTCAGCCTAAAAAATATTTGTGTGAAGTTTGGTGAGGATCGGATAAAAATTGTGGATTTGTATAAAGGACATACAGACAGATAAACAGACACACACACAAACATCTTGCATTTATATATATACATTATAGATTTTCTGGGCTATTGTAAGAACTACAAACTTGAAATTTCTGAATATCATTTCTTATGTCTTTGTCTATGAGTGTATCAAATTTTATTAAAATTGGACCACACCTTCTATAACCCGATTTTTTCGATTATCGATTTTCGATATTTATCGTGGGTACCTCAACACAAAACCTAGCTTAGAACACTCGCAGACGCTTATAGTACAACTGTGTAAATTTTCAAGAAAATCAGTTCAGCCGTTTCGGAGTCTATAGGTAACGGACACACACACACAGACAAAGTTTCATTTATAAATAAGTTAAGATTCCACCCCAAGCAAAGCGAGACTGCAACTGGTGCGCAGAAGGTTACAGTGAGAGGAAAAAAAAAACAGGGTACGGAGGTGGATAACAAAGGATAAGAGGTGGATGGGATTTAGGGAGGTGGCTGAGTTTTAAGGAGACAGGAGATGACAATTGACGTTACATTTAAACTTTTAGAGATTGTAGATATCGGGGAAGCAAGTATCCGCAAAGGAGTTCCAAAAGCGGAAAGTGCGAGAAAATAAACCGTTACAGCAGAAGTGCGATTTACATTTGGCTATTTTGGCGGTAAAAAGGTGAGACTTAGATGCCAGTCTAGTAGCCCGAATAAAATTATATATATATATATATGGGTGGGGGGGGGGGTATCGGCTCGGAACGAGAAATCGGGGAGCCGAGTTCAAATTCCAGTTGAATTCCTTGCATTCAATTACGTGCAAATACCTTTGGGAAAGGTATTAATCCCTCTCTTCCCTCTGTTGGGTTAAATAACAGGACAAATCGGTTTCTACCAGTCTACCAGAGAAAGCAATGGCAACCTACTTTGGGATAATCTTCTACCCAGTCAGTCATGTCGCTTTCGAGACATGACCACCCAAGCGTGTATCACGTATGGCAGTTTATTGACTGATATGTGTGTGTGTGTGCGGACAATCTATTCTTCCTGCCTAATAATTTCTCGTTGCATCTGACGCTAAATTATTATTTTGTTTACGCTTATTCACTACTGAAATGACAATAACGTCCCTAATGATCAATACTTGTGTGTTGTAGTGACGCGCTCCTTTCTTTAACCTTTCATTTGCGTGAGAAACACAAAACCAAACTAGAAAAGACAGCCTCCTTCAAAGGCGTTCGTTGTGTTTACGTCTTTCTTGGTTCTTTCTTTCTTTCTTACTTTTTTCTTTCTTTTTTTTTCTTCTTTCTGTTCCCTCTGATCTCTAATTGGTCTGCCGACATTTCGCGAGTCGATATTTTTCCGACCAATTAACTGACGTCACATTTGTTGTGTTTCTGTTTCGAAAAAGCGCAGCCTTCAAATAAAATTGAATAAATCTTACGAAATGAAAAAAAAAGGTTTACGAATAAAATAAAAAATTAAAATGGTATATCGGAATTGAGGCATGCGATCAATTATGACGTCAGATAATTTCTCGCTGGTCTAAATACAGTTACATTATAAATTTGTAAATGAGTCGCCCTTCTTCTATATGCCGTGACCCTTCAGAACGCAGAAGGTCATGGCCCCCGACAACTTCCTATCATTTGTAACTCTTAGTAAGGTTTGCCTTTTCGCTATCTCTCCTAACCCCTTTTCTGCCATCCATTTACACATGCTTGTTAAGTATCTCGTTCGTTTCCTCTGCGTCTCTCCTCTTCAATAGATCCTGTGAGTGTTAGATTCTCTAAGCCCATTTTAATCATTATAACCCCTCAAAATTTCAACTCTCCTCTTTTCGATTCGAAGTATAATCATCCTTTTTTTTTGTTTCTCTTTTCACTTAAACATTCTCGTTAATCACATGCTCAGTCCAAACGCTTCTCAGCATCTGTCTGATGATCTAGGTTTTTCTTGCTTCAAGTCTCTTAACGCTCTGCAAGGAGACTGTCATGGTGTCATCACCCATTACAACGGATTGAACGCTTCCTTCAACTACATATACTTCCCCTCACAAGAGGTGGCAGAAAGACAGGAGAGATCAGCAGAGAGCGATAGGCAGAGATAGCTAAGACTTCTACGTACGACCATTGAGAGTCCCAATTATAGTATGACTACCTAACCCGTATTTATCGTTCTACTAACAAAGTTCCAAGTATTTGTATTTTGCTGTGTTTAATATATATATATATATATATATATATATATATATATATATAAACATATATATATATTATGTTGTGTGTAACGGAAATAGTTGTGTAAATAATCACAAACAACGGAAATAAGTAAATGAAATATATTACCTGGAAATAGTATGTACAACAGAGTTATTAGTAGAGTACAGGACAATGGTTTAGTAAAATAATAAGACGTAGAGTCTGTGTATGGTACACTTCCGGTTCGCTACCGGAAGTACTCGACTGACTTGGTATCTAGCTGAACAGTCAACGCTAACGCAATTCAACGCTCAACGCAACGCACAACCTTGAGGTCTTTCTGCTACCACTTTATATAGTGGTACGAACAGTCCATTATTATAACAAAGGTGGGGAGCGCCCTAACAATATATATATATATATATATATATATATATATATATATATATATATATCTCGTTACTTCCTATTTTGGTTGCTGCATTATTTCTTGCTGGACTCTTAACCGGGTCCACGACAGAGACTGTCCAGAATTCAATTTTATAGCAGTTTAGTGCTCTTTTCTTTATATCAAATGAAGTTCATTCATTTCTCATGACTCCATTTTTGGTCTGATGTTGAACTTACAATAAACGAGAGGTAATATTGTCGGTTCAACTTTGTAAGATATTACATTATTATAAAGTAGAGTCTTTATCTGTATTTCTTTCTATCTCTCATTTTCAACACTCTCAACCTAGTTAGGTCGCAAGGCCGTTACGACCTGCCAATACCTCATAAATAATGGACTATTCTGTTTGATCGCGTGGAAAGACAGGATAAGACACTATTTGGTTTCAGTGAAAGAAAGAAAGAAAGAAAGAAGTTTTTAACGTCTCCTGCTAAAATTTCATAAATAATGGACTATTATGTCTGGAAAGAGGAGAAAAGACACTACTTGGTTTAAGTGAAAAAAATGAAAGAAAGAAAAAAAAAGTTTTTAACGTCTACTGCCAAAATCTCATAAATAATGGACTATTCCGTTTTGATCGCGTAGAAAGAGGAGTCAAGACACTACAATATTTATTTGCATTAAAAATACAAATTACGGCACAAGGCCGAAAACGGAAGGGGTAGAGGGTGGTACTCACTTAACTATCCTATACCTAGTTAAACACTATCACGATCCAATCACACATTACAATTTACACATTCACCAAAAGAATCCATCCATCAGCTCCCAATCTTTCATACACCACAATACTACAAATGTACAAGGGGCACCTAAAAAGGGGAAAAAACCCATGACAATAAAAATGCATTTATATACAATATAAAATATAATTTAAAAATTTTAATGAAAGGTGAAATGATGGGAGGGGGATGAACCCAAAAACAAACTAAAATACAACAAATTTTAAAAACTAAAATAATAAACAATGTTAGTAAGACCCGTACATCCCAGAAAAAGAATGGCGGCTGTATTCCGCCAAACAGTTTTTCAGTGAGAAAATGAAAGAAAAAAAGAAGTAATTAAAGTCTTCTACCAATACCTCATAAATAATAAATAATGGACTGTTCCATTTTAATAGCGTGGAACAAGGAGAAAAGACACTACGTGGTTTTAATGAGAAAATTAATGAATGAAAATAAAGAAAGAGAGAAGTTTTTTTATCGGCTGTTTCAGTGAAATAGGAAAAAAAAGTTTTCAATTTCAAATCATTTCATTTGTACCCACTTCTTAAAATAATTATGATTGTTATTGCAATATTTTGTTACAGTTGTTAAACTCAAGTATTGAATGATGCGTCAGGGGAATTCTTACAGATATTTTATTTTCATAGAATTCACTATTAACTTACATTCATCAGAAAATTAAAATAGTAAAACTGTAATTTTCACAGGTTAAAACCCTAGAACATTAGCCATCAAACCACTACTAACCATGGGTATGTCATACCCGATTTCAAAATTATCAAAAAATGATATTAAATATAGATCTTTATTTGAAATATTTTACATGCAGGCACTTCAAAATTTGTACTTTGAGTGAACATTAATAGGACCCGAAAAACACTATTTAGGTAAGAAAATCAGGTACTGAGAATTGTAATTAAAAATAGGAAAAATGGCGCTGGGTACTATATAAATGGGATGTGCGTTGTGGTGGAGTGGATATCGACTCAGAACGATAAATCGGGCAGCCGAGTACGAATTCCAGTTGAATTTCCTTGCATTCACTTATGCACAAATAACCTTGAGAAAGGTATTAATCCATCTCTTCCCTCCAGTTATGGGTTAAATAACGGGGTAGACTGGGTTCTATTGCTTTGACGGGCAACCAGTCTGCTGCAGAAAGCAATAGCAACCTACTGCGGGATAATCTTTTGCCCAGGCAGACATGTCTCTTTCGAGACATGATCACCCACAGCGTGTATCACGTATGGCACTTAACTGACTGACTGACTATATACATGATTTTACACTTGATTCTAAAACACAAATTGAAATATCATCAAATAATGCATCTAATCTAAATCTAATCTAAATCTAAACTTGTTTATAAATGGAACTTTGTCTGTGTGTGTGTGTGTCTGTCTGTCTGTGTGTGTGTGTGTGTGTGCGTGTGTGTGTGTGTGTGTGTCCGTTACCTATAGACTCCGAAACGGGTAAATCGATTTTCTGGAAAATTTACACAGTTGTACTATAAGCGTCTGAGAGTGTTCTTAGCTAGGTTTTGTGGCGAGGTACCCCCGATAAATATCGAAAATCGATAATCGAAAAAATCGGGTTATAGAAGGAGTGGTCCGATTTTAATCAAATTTGATACACTCATAGACAAAGACATAAGAAACGATATTCAGATGTTTCAACGTTGCAGTTCTTACAATAGTGCAGAAAATCGATAATATTTATATATATATATATATATATATATATATATATTAAAAAAGGATTAATTCAAAGATGTTGAATGGCCATTTCGATATGAAGATCCCCACGGGGGATAACACATCACCTCAGCAACAGAATTTGCTCTGTAATATTATTTATTTTGTAATATTATTTGCTCTGTAATATTTTATTACATGGAGCTCTCTTCCTGTATCATTTTTTAATATTAAAATAAAATTTTTAATATTAATTAGGATCGGGTTTTTGGAATTTACCTTCCTGCTTTTTTCCCTTGGATTGAAGTATCTGAATTAAAATATATATATATCCACAATTTTTATCCGATTCTCACCAAACTTCACACAAACTTCACACTTCAGCCTAAAACTTTAGTTTTAGGCTGAGTCTGAGCTCCAGGGCCATGGATTAGTTTTAAAGCTTTTATTACACCCGAGCAACGCCGGGCTATACTGCTGGTATAAAATAACCGTATAGAATAAATGGCTAAAGATTGTATATATGACCTGCAATACAAATGTCAATTGTAATCTTATTCTTCTATGCATCATGTCGATTCAAGACGTTGGTGATCATGGCTATCCACAATTTCCTCTAGCACTTAAATTGTCTTTTCATTATCTCTTCGCCATCCATTTACTTAAGCTCGCCGTTTTTCTTCTTCTATATGCTGTGTCTGCTTCACGATGTTGACGGCCATGACTCTCCACAATCTCCTGTCTTTTGTAGCTCATTAAGAGATAGCCAAGGGTAAATTCTAAAAACTAAGCAAAGTATTAAGAAACAGAAAATATGTTGTTAGAAATAAAGAAAAGATTACTGAACTGTTATCGTAATATCAATTGTTTGGCATGACTGTGAATGCTGGATAGTCTTCTCAAAGATTAAGAGGAGACTTGATGCAGTAGCAATGAGCTCTACAGAACCATGTTGGGGATATAATGGAACGAATATATGTGAACAATGACAAAACTTTAAAGGAAATGGAAACGAAAAGGAAACATATGTTTCGCATCAGGAAAGGACAATTGAACTTTCTAGAACACTTTATGAGGAAATACGGTTTGGAAAATCTGATACTCGCATGACAAACTGAATGCAAAAGGAACAGAGGAAAACAACGTATAACCTACTTCAGCCAGTTAAGGGCCATATGTGATACATGTTTTTGGGCGATCGAAAGAGACATTTCTGACTGGGCAGAAGATTATCCTGCAGTAGGTTGCCATTACTTTCTGCAGTTGACTGGTTGCCATCAAGGCTATAGAACCCAATCTGTCCCGTTATTTGACTCATAACTGGAGGGAAGAGACGGATTAATACTTTTCCCAAGCGTATTTGTCCGTAAGTGAATGCAAGTAATTCGACTGGAATTCGAACTCGGCAGTCCGATTTCTCGTTTCGAGCCGATAACCTACATAGAGAACTTTATTAAATGGATGGTGGAACAATGTTTAAAAGAAAAAGCAAAAAGACCAAATTTATTAAGAGTTACAAAGGACATAAAAGTTTTAAGCTACGATGGACTACATATATATATATATATATAAAGAAAAACAGCGTCTAGAAGAAGAGGAGGAGGAGGAGAAGAATAAGAGGAGGAGAATAAGAAGTAAGAAGGAGGAGGAGGAGGCGGAGAAGAAAGACAAAGAGAAGATAAAAATGGAGGAGGAGGAGGAGGAGGAGAAAAAGTGGAGGAGAATAAGAAATAGAATGAGAAGAAGAAGGTGGAGGCGGAGAAGAAATAGAAAGAGAAGATGAAAGAGGAGGGGGAGGAGAATGAGAAAAAAGGTGGAGAATAAGAAGAGGGATGTGAAGAAGTAGTAGTAGTAGTAGTAGAAGGAAGAGAAAGAGAAGATGAAAGAGGAGGAGGCTGAGAAGAAAGAGAAGGAGGAGAATAAGAAGTAGGATGAGAAGAAGGTGGAGGCGGAGAAGAAATTGAAAGAGAAGATGAAAGTGGAGGAGGAGAAGAAAGAGGAAGAGATTAAGAAGTAGGGTGAGAAGAAGAAGAAGGAGGAGGAGGAGGAGGTAGAGGCGGAGAAGAAAGAAAAAGAAAAGATGAGAGTGGAGGAGGAGGATGAGAAGTAAGAGAGAATAAGAAAGAAGAGGAGGATGAGAAGAAAGAAGAGGAGAATAAGAAGTAGGATGAGAAGAAAAAGAAGAAGAAGAAGAAGAAGGCGGATGCGGAGAAGATGTTGATGATGATGATTTTCAAGGGACTGCTGCATAGTCTCACCAAACTAATAGATGCTACACAATTACCAAAGAGAAACAATTTCCTCTCCGTTCATCTGTGCGAGCCAGTTCTCTGACATACAATCTCGGTAAACTACAATCTAAAACATTTATACTGCAACTGAGTCAGTAGACGTGTGCTTACGTTAGCCAGGTCAGCGATAACAAGGAACACTTGGCAATGTCTAAGAACGTGGGTTGACAATTGGGCTGCGATTATGAGTTTAAATTGCATCACGTAATGGTCTGGTCGGTTTTTTGAACTCGTCTAGAAGAGCACTTTGCAAATCAGACTTCAGTAAAGGGTTGCCTGTATTGAGAAAGATCAAGATTGTTCCATCTGCAAGCTTTGTCCGAGAAAAATATTTTAAGCGCGTATTGACGAGGATATATTTATATTCCTATATATAACAGATTGAAAATAAGACACAAGATCTGTTTTCAATGTCATTAAATACCAAAAGGATGCTGGATTATATAGTGATGGTGAGAACGGCTGTTTCCATATAAAGAAATATTTGGCAGAAAAGATGAGAAAAGAAAGAAAGAATATCCAAGTATGTAATTACTACTACTACTACTACTACTACTACTACTACTACTACTAAGAAGAGAAAAAGAGGAATAGCAATAAAATAACGTACAAATCAGATTCTGCCTTCGTGAATGAAAACAAATCATTTTCTTGTACTTTGAGATTCAAACCAATTGTCCAATCCAGATCAGAAGACGAGACCCAATAATGGTAAATTTTCGTTTTAGGACCCGAAGGCCTTTACCCCTTCAAATCTTTCAAAAACAAAATTTTCGTGCAAATGTATATGCTGAACGCAAATCGATAATTGTTTATTGAAGAAACCTACCTTTTTTTTTCATTTTATCGAGAAGAAAAATATGGAAATTCTTGTCGCTGTTTATCTCACCCCCTAACCACGGTTAGAAAATGTTATTCACTGCAGACTGACTTCACACGTAGATTTCCGATTTTTCGGTTTTTTTACTTCCATTTTGCGATTAACAGGCGGAAATGAGTTCCGAAACCCAACAAATCGCTGAGTAATTGCTAAAAAGGGAGTAAATAGAACGAATCCAGTATCCTACGCCTCAAGTCATTCAGCGGTTAATCAGATATGAGAACGGTGGTAAGGGGTGAGATATAGTCCGATTTATTTCTGGCCTATAACATGAAAAAATGTACGTTTCTTCTATAAACCATTATAGATTTGAGTTCAGCATATACATTTGCACGGAAATAGGGATGTTTTGGAAAGATTTGAAGGGCTAAAGGCCTTAGGGTCCTAAACCGAAAATTTACCCCAATAATACTAAGCAAATAGAAAGCCTGCCGAAGATCGTGAAATTTGCTCTCTCACTAAAACAAATCCGAAACGGTAATGGCAATGTGCGTCGTGGTGCAATGAACATCAGCTAGGAATGAAAATTCGAAAAGCCGAGTTCGAATTCTATTTGAGTTTCTTTGCATTCACTTACGCACGATTACCTTTGGAAAAAGTATTAATCCGCCTCTTCTCCTTCAAGTTATAGGTTAAATAGCAGAACAAATTAGTTCTATAGCCTCTATCTAACTCAGAAATTAATGCCAACGTACCGCAGGAAAATATTCTGTTCAATCAGTCATGTCTCTTTCGAGACATGATCGCCCAAGTGTGCATCATGTACGGCCCTTAACTGACTGAATGGTAATATTAGCCTTTTCCTTACAAGGAAACATTTGGCATTCATAAAACAAACATCCAGTATTATTTTTGGTTAAAATTTATGAAGTTTTTCTTTTTAAAAATCGTTTTTAGGAAAATAGGTTTACTAAGTCCAGTAGCTGTTATCGTTCTTTCCAGTACTAATGCGCATTTCCTTCCTAACCTTTTATTTAAAGTAGTGTGGAATGGCAACATTTTGATTATATCTTTATGTTTGATCCAGGGCTAAATTCACGATATTTGAATGTTCAGTTTCAAGACAGAAAACCACTTCCTGGTAGGATATTTGTCTCAACACAATCTTAATTTCCTTATCTAGACTTGAACCATGCTAAATCAATGTCTCGACAAAATTTAAATTCCATCATAACCTTTTTATTTTTATTTGCTACTAGCAGTATAGCCCGGCGTTACTCGGGTGTAATGAAAGCTTTAAAACTAATCCATGGTCCTGGAGCTCAGACTCAGCCTAAAGAATATTTGTGTGAAGTTTGGTAAGAATCGGATAAAAATTGTGGGTTTGTATAAAGGACATACAGACAGATAAACAGACACACACACAAACATCTTGCCTTATATATATATATATATATATTATCGATTTTCTGCAGTATTGTAAGAACTGCAACCTTCAAACTTCTGAATATCGTTTCTTATGTCTTTATCTATGAGTGTATCAAATTTAATTAAAATCGGACCACTCCTTCTTTAACCCGATTTTTCAATTTTTGATTTTCGATATTTATCGGTGGGTACCTCGACACAAAACCTAGCCAAGAACACTTGCAGACTCTTATAGTACAACTGTGTAAATTTTCAAGAAAATCGGTTCAGCCGTTTCGGAGTCTATAGGTAACGGACACACACACACACACACACACACACACACACACACACACACACAGAGACAAATTTCCATTTATAAATAAGTTTAGATCCATCTAGGTGTTTTTGACAAAATCCAACGGAGTATCTGTAATGTGATAAATCCCGACTTGGCAGCTCGGACACAGTCACTTTCTCACCGGTGCAATGTGGCTTCCCTATGTCTCTTCTATAAATACTTTCACGGCTTCTGCTCCGATGAACTTAGCTCATTGGTGCCCCCTATATATATATTTACTCAAGCCACAAGATTAGCAACTAGGTCCAGCCCTTTTACTGTGAAACCAATAAATTATAAACGCAAATTCTACTCCAGCAGCTTCTTTTCTCGTACTTCCCGCCTGTGGAATTCCCTTCCATTTACTTGCTTTCCCGACAGCTACAATCTTCAAGAATTTAAATGTAAAGTCAATAGTCATCTCCTATCTCACTAACATGCATCCTCTTACTCGTGCTCGTTTTTCCGTCCACTCCACTCTCATCAGTATTCTCATACTTCTCTTACCCACTTCCTGACACCCCCTATATCATGTCACTCTTTCTCATAACTTTCCTTCTATGTAACCCCGTGCAAACCAGTGGCAGTAAAATGCCTTGCTTGAGGCGATATGATTATTAAAAAAAAATTCAATACTAGTATAATGTGGATATAAAGTGGGGTATCAATTCTACATTACAATCAATAAAAAAACTGATCCCTCACTTTAAAATGCCTTGCTTGTGCGATATGATTATAAAAAAAAGCAGTGTGGAATGTCAGTATCTTGATTATGTCGCCATTTTTCTTCGATTTACATATGCTATCCATTTTAGTTATTGCTGCCGTTTGTATCCTCAAGTAATTCTGTAACGCCAGTCCACAATGTTCAAAGAAGGATAGTTTTTGCCAAGACCCTCAAGCTTCACTGGCTCAAAGGCTATTTTAACCATTGATCTTAAAAAACGATTATATACAGATGACAGTTTAGATATTTCTGAACGGTTTTGTCGCCATGAATGACATTTACGGTTTTACTAATAGACACATGGGTGTAATTTTACTGTAAAAGACAAACGCTCTTTCAGCGATCTATCCTTAGTCTCTGAGCGAGATTGTTTGCTGGCCGCCTTCACGAAGACAGAAAGATCTTAAAATTCCATGGTTTTTTTTCGAATTCTTTTAAGGTCAATAGACACCTCCTAACACACTAACTCGCTCCCATTCTTTCAAACGCTCTTCCCATCTGCCCATCCCTCATCCTCCGTATCCTTACCCATCTATCACCTTCCTTCTGATATTTCCTACACCTAACCACTCCTCCTCTTTACCTTCCCCTATGTAGCCCCATGCGCAATAGTGGCAATAGAATGCCTTGCTTGGGGTGAAATGATTAAAAAAAAACATTTTTATTGCTACCATAAAGTTTTCAGGCGATCCATTCTATCTCTTTCAACAGGTGTGTTTTCTAATCAAGATATTGGTCAACACAGCCTGTTCTGTACAAATATGAGTTCAATAGAGAGACAACTATTGCAATTATAATGCTACCCCGACCCTCACGCACACATGAGAAAATTAGAGAAACTATTTTTTTACTTCAAACTTATGACCATTACTTCCGAAGACTTCCACTCATTATCACAGCATTTTCTTTATAATTATTAATTATTATTAAGGTTTAGATTCTTCCTTGTTTATTACTGTCATTTTCTTATTAACAAAATATAAACAACTATATCCCTTTGGAATGGTGCTTTCTCTCATATAATACTTCGTTAATTAAACTTATTTGGAAACAGGTAAACTGGAATCTAAAGTTGAAATAGGTTAATGGCTTGAACTAACATGAATCGCGATATAAAGTGCCGGTTTTTCTGCGTAATGGTAACAAACAAACATTCATACAAAACTTTATGATCCCATTTTGTACGATTTTGTTTATCATATACATCTCAAGAAACTTTGCCATCCCATACCACCATTTACATACTTTATAACTGATAACAATTCAGAAAATATTTCCCAAAGTGACAACTAGATATATGTTTTGTATTGCAGAACTATGCCCAATTGCGAGATATGATCCAGTGGCTATAGACGTTGGTTAGTTTCTGTGACTTGGCCCAAAGAGTTGTGAGTTCAATACCAGGCTACAGCAGTGGTGAACAAGTAACTTTCAGAGTTAGAGTGACTTCCAATCGGGGAATTACTACGCAGTTATACCCCAGTGATTGTAATAAAAGGTTCGGTTCGAAATTCCCTAGCGCCTGAAGAAGGTCGGAGTTTACAACGGCCGAAACGTCGTACAAATTCCAACAAAATGAGGACAGTGGTCCGAATAATGTAAATACTGTATTTCTGATGTCTTCTGCTATATTTGTTGATGCTACACTTTAGCATTACCTACATAGATTTCATAACGAAAGCTTACATTACTTAGGCCAGAAACTAGCTTGACATTCGACCCGCATTACACTCAGATGATTTGCCGACAGCAAAGTTCGTGTCCTTTGTTGACGATAGAGCTGTTGAGAATGTGGAGGGGGGTATGGGGACCTGGAAAACAACAACTACGAGCGACAGGCGACTCTGCCATAACTTTTTCCGCGGGTGAAGTTAAATGATTTAGTTCGTGATTGATATCTGTTAAAGAAAGCCACCTGGCTGCTTGTGCCACATTTAAAAGAAAAGAACCGGTTTTCACAGAGAATCAAGTTAGCGTTTTATAGATATCGATAGAATGATTTGCTTCCATTCTTCAGCATGGTTGATGATTTTGTTTATTGCAACGATTTTAGTCCTCATAGCTGTCATGATGTGTTAATACAATCAAGCAGAATAGAGGCTTTTTATGCATAGCTCAAAGATTAGTCTTTAGTAAATCCTGTCAAATATTTGCAATATGTTTGCTTCTATATCAATTTCACATTCCCAAATATTAAATGAAAACTACGACCGTATTAAAATAGTGTTTTAATAGATGATGTGTTCGGAGCATACAGACAATATGTGAGGTGTTGAATGTCATTGGACTACCTCTTGGTCTACAAGTTGGTCTTACCAAGTATTCTTTCTTGTCACTTCCTTCAGCTACTTTCTGTAGGAGGTCTTGTACTTTCCTTTCTGTGTCTGCTATCAGCACTGTATCATCTGTTTACCTTAAGTTGTTTAAATTGTGGCCTCCGATGACAAATCCAGGCATAACTTCTACAGTCCTCAAAATATTCTCGCTGTACAAGTTGAACAGATCCGGTGAAAAGACACATCCTTGTAATTATTATACTTAGGGGAAAATAGGGAAACCAACATAAAGGGTTTTCAAAAAATAGCTCGTACTGTCACAGACAAAAAAAGTAAATTCGTCGGCGAATTTATTGCGAATGTAACGTTAAACAAAAAAAAACGTTATATTTCAAAAATATTGTGATGAAAAACACAAATATTCTTTTTAGTACAGAGTGGATGGAAAATTTTAAATTATGGAACCACTCGATTAGTTCATTTTGTTAATTATATAATATTCGCTATTGATGGTTCTTCCTTTCTCAAGGTAATCGATGAACAAAATGCAGCCAAAATAAGGAGGCCAAAACCTTGCCTGCTGATATTTGCATTTTTGGTCGCTCTGGGCGGCTTTCTACCTGTTGTTGTCCACTCAGCTGACTGCCAATTTGGCTCCGGAGTGAAGTGGTGGATCCACGTTTTATCTATTGTTACACATTTATGCAAAAACTTCTTGTTTAGTTGAAACAGTTGCAAACAATTCTCTGAATCGTCGACGCGTTGTTGTTTTTGATCGATTGTGAGCAAACACGGCATCTACTTTGAACACAGCTTTCTCACTGACAAATGTTCATGCAAAATGGTGAATACACTGCTTTCTGATATGCTCAACTTCTCTGCTATCCTACGCAACTTCAATTTACGATCGGCCAAAACGAGTTTGTTGATTTTTGTGTGTTTTCTGGGACAACTGCCGATTTTGGGCTACCTGAGCGTTCAGCATCATTTGTGTCTGTATGACCGCATTTAAGGTCAGCATATCACCTCTTAACCGTTGTTTCCGACGGAGCAGAGTCTAAGCAACACTACTAAGCGATTGCTTTGCTTGAATAGTATTTTTCCTATCAAAAAGCAATGTTTTATCAACACAGGAAATTTTTCCATTGTTTTGAAAATTTGCAACAGTAGCTTTATTTAAATAACTAAAAATTGTAAACTAATAATCCGATTGGGCCGAAATTTTGTCACGTACCATTTGAGGGTTAGTATTTTATAGGAATCATATAGATTTTTTATTAGTGGCGCCATCTATATGTCAGGCCCGGAACTTAATGAGTGATGTATTAAGTCTCCAATTATACATAAAACCCTTTATATTTTCAAATCAATTATGTTAAAGAAAGTTTCCCAACTGTTGGTTTGAAGAGACCAATGCTGTTTTTTCCATAGCTTTTAAACGCAAAAGTTATTCTTTCATTTCCTTTTTTTTTTCTTTTTTTTTTCTTTTTTGTAGACGTTAAATCCCAGCATTTTTTTCTTTATATTTTATTTTTCTTCATGCATTGCTTATCAGCTACGTAGTTGTTAGAATCTCTCTCTTTTAATTTCCAACTTTTGATCCAACCCATTCTCAAAACGATCAATGCAGAAAAAAAAGTAGAAACAAAAGAGAAAGAATGAACATTAATGATAACAAGGGCTTTGGTAAAACACGGACCTTATTATAAATCTAATGGCGTTGCTAGATTTTATGCTCGCAACAATGTCCCAGCACATGATCCCATGTTGATCGTTAGCGCTAATTAATGATTGATTTGCACAAGATTTTCGATCATGCAAACGATGATTGGTAATAAAACGCAGAGCTATTTCCATTCCTGTATTCGTTTCATGATAAATCCTTTTAGGTTGAACTTTTATCTCCATCGTCCAATATTTTATGTCACAATATCAGTTCCATCGCGACGTGTTTGGTACAGCCATCTTTCCACTAAAAGGTCTGAAGTTGCTGCAACAGTTAATGTCTTAACAAAGAGAATGGGCGACATCCATTTGAACCACGAAGAATTTTTATGCCCCTTTCTAACTGTTGACTAAAATATCAGACCAAAGTCAAGAGGTATACGTAGCTGGCATTGTCAGCAGTGTCAGCGTTCGAGTCCAGCTAAAAGCTAACATTTAAAATATTGTCTTTCAATGCAAGAGAGTTACTCAGTCAAATATAAAACGCAGAACAACCTTCTTACATGACGTATAGACTGGCCCAGAATGTCCAACTACAGATCAAAACACCGATAAGATGAACTGAGTGTGAGAGGTGAACAACATCGATGTTGAATATTGACAGTGTTGAATTGTCTTTTTTAAGTATCTAAACTTATTTATAAATTGAACTTTATCCGTGTGTGTGTGTGTGTGTGTATGTGTGTGTGTGTGTGTGTGTGTGTGTGTGTGTGTGTGTGTGTGTATCCGTTACCTATAGACTCCGAAACGGCTGAACCGATTTTCTTGAAAATTTACAAAGTTGTACTATAAGCGTCTGCGAGTGTTCTTAGATAGGTTTTGTCTTAAGGTACCCCCAATAAATATCGAAAATTGATAATCGAAAAAATCGGGTTATAGAAGGAGTGGTCCGATTTTAATCAAATTTTATACACTCATAGACAAAGACATAACAAACAATATTCAGAGAGTTTCAAGGTTGCAGTTCTTACAATAGTGCAGAAAATCGATAATTTATATAAAAGGCAAGATGTTTGTGTGTGTGTCTGTTTATCTGCCTGTATGTCTGTATTTTTTCAGCCCTTTTATTTTTATGCAAATTTGATACACTCATAGACAAAGACATACGAAACAATATTCGAAATTTTCATGGTTGCAGTTCTGGCAATAATGGAGAAAGTCGATACTATATATATATAAAAGGCAAGATGTTTTTTTTGTGTGTCTGTTTATCTGCCTGTATATTTGTATTTTTTCAGCCCTTTTATTTTAGTTTCCGCTTTGGGTTTGGCCCTAAGTAGGTATAATTGTAGTTATTAGTCTCAGCCATTATACCATTTACTCAGAGGACTTATTTAGCCTTCAAAATTCAGTTTACGACGAAAAAACTTATTTGATATGGGTACCAGGAAATCGAAATTTGACTTAGATTCATTCATTTTTCTTTCAGTCTACGGTTTCGCTTTAACTGGAAACAACTATTGTTTTTTAGTCTTTCGTGCCAACGTATAAAATGTCTGAGCTCTAGGACCATGGATTAGTTTTAAAGCTTTCATTACTTCCGAGCAATGCCGGGCTATACTGCTAGTATATATATATATATATATATATATATATATATATATATATATATATAGGTGCGAATGGTAAATTGTCGCAACTGTTTTATTATTTCAAGTATTCTTTAGGTTGAGTCTGAGCTCCAGGACCATGGATTAGTTTTAAAGCTTTCATTACACCTGAGCAATGCCGGGGTATACTGCTAGTATATATATATATATATATATATATATATATATATATATATATATTAGGTGCGATTGCTAAATTGTCGCAATTATTTTATTATTTCAAATATTCTTTAGACTGAATTTGAGCTCCAGGACCATGGATTAGTTTTAAAGCTTTCATTACACCTGAGCAATGCCGGGCTATACTGCTAGTTTGATCTAAAACCAAAACTATACGAAGACTCTCAGACGGCTGCATGAATTATAAGCTCGAGCATGTCTCCGCAACTCTGCGCATCAATTAAATAAGAGTTCCACGTTTAGTGCCGAACGGGTTGACCTGGGAACAACAGCAATTAAAAATCGTTCCACGTTGCTGAAAACCTCTAAATTCTTAATAATAGGCCTGGCTACCCGAATAGTGGCCCTTGAAACAAAATCAATTAGCAATTACAACACCAAAGTGGCTAGTGTCCATACCATGAACTTTTCAATCTCACGCAAGTGATGAACTTCCCCACGCTTTTCCTCAATAACCCTAATGAACACTGCTCACTGTTAGATCTCTGTTTTACTTCTATCCCTGACTCTTGCCATGCCATGCAGCTCTGCCCTCTCGGTAACTCTGATCATGACGTGGTTTCCGTTAGTATCTACTTCCATTCCCGCTCCTTCCAGAAACCTACCTGCAAAATATTCTACTGTTATCAAAGAGTAGACTTTGAGACGTTCTGTGACTCCCTTTGTGATATCCCTTAGAACAATATTTTTAGTCTCCCTTTTGAAGACTGCATCTTGAGTGAAAGCCGCCATTGTTGCTTTCATTTCATCCAGAAATTTCCGACTCAAACCTCATTCTTCTCCTTGGTTTTCTCATGCTTCCTAGTCCGCCATTGCCCACAGGAACCATTTCTTCCGGTTTTACCGGTGAGATGTGTCTGACCATAATGGCACCTTTTTTTGTCTATGCACGCAATTAATGTAATAGAGTCTTAAATGAACCTAAGCTGTTCGGCTCTATGGAATACTGGCGGCTCTGCAAAAGTGTGTTAAACAACAGCAAAACTTTAATCCCTCATTTAACCAAAATATTTGAGATCCTCGCAACTACAGCAGACAAGGCCGAGTGTTTTGTTTGCAGATTCTTCACCAACTCAACATCTGATTCGTCTGGTGTATCCACACCCGACTTCTAACCTAGAACCGAGGCTCAACCGAGTGAGATTTACATTACTCTCATGTTGGTCTCTAACATCATTTTAAATCTTGACTCCCCCATAAGGCAATCGGAGGTGACAGAATCCCAGTCATCGTCATGAAGAAATGTGCCCCGAACTCTCCTCTTTTCTCTTAAAACTCTACAACAACTGCCTTGTTGCTTTCCTGCTTACTGGAAATTCTCTCTTGTGGTTCCAATTTTTAAGAACTCTGGAGAACCCTCAGAACCCGCTAATTAATGCCAACAGCCTAGTCCCCGACAAACATTATGGCTTTCGATTCTCTAATTCTATCGCTGAGTACCAGGTTTTCGATAAGAACGACGAAGCTCGAACTGTTGCCTTGGACATTTCCAAAGCATTTGGCAGAGTCTAGCACGCTGGCTTTTTGTCATAGCTACAGGGCTATGGTATAACTGGACGATTGCTTGATTTAATCCAGTTGTTCCCATCAAATCTCATAATAAAGATCATGCTGAACAGAAATGCTTCCTGATACTATCATACGATAGCGAGTGTCCTTGATGTAATAAGATCCCAATTAGGCATATACGCTGACGAGACCACCATTTACTCTAAACTTCATGAGAAATATTCCGAGGCTGACAAAGCATACCTCGCTGCTGATCTTGAAAAGGACCTCCAATCAGTGGTGGACTGGGGTAAGAAATGGCTCGTAAATTTTAATGCTTTCCAAACGAAGCTGCTACCATCAGCACTGATCAGGCTTCTTCTTCTTCTTCTTCTTCTTCTTCTTCTTCTTCTTCTTCTTCTTCTTCTTCTATGTGCCCTGTCCCTTCAGAATGTAGGCGATCATGATTCTCCACGTCTCCCTATCCATTGTGGCTATCTAGTATGTTTGTTCCCGTTACTCCTGTCAACCCCCGTTCCGTCAACCACCTGATCAGGCCCTGCAAATATGTTATCCGCTGTCTTCCTCTGTCTCTCTTTTCTTCTATCTGGCCAGTCAGTATTAGGTTCTCCAGGCTCTCCTTCCCCATTGCGTGTCGCAGGAACTTCAGTTGTCTCTTCCTGATGCTCAGTATTAATTTCCTTTTTGTTGCCATTCTTTCCAACACCTCATCGTTGCTTGCATGCTCAGTCCACGATATCCGTAGCATCCTTCTGTAGAACCACATTTCGGCCGCTTCCAGTTTTGTCCTCATTTTCGATGATATTGTCCAGCATTCACTACCATATTGAAGAACTGACATCGCATAGCAATCCAGCACTCTTTGCTTTGTTTCTAGTGAAATTTTCCTGTGTGTTAGTACTTTACTCAGTTTCTGGAACGCGTCCTTTGCCATGCCAATTCGCCTTCGGATCTCCGTGTCGCACTTTCCATCTCCTGTTAGAATACTTCCTAGGTATTTAAATTTTTGTACTTGCTTGATTCTGGTATCCCCCACCTGTATTTGGAATTTTGGGTTGCACCTTTTGCTGATGACCATGCATTCAGTTTTCTTGAAGTCTATTTGTAGTCCTTTTGTCACTCTCCACCGCTACCTTCTGTAGGAGGTCTTGTAGTTTCCTTTCCGTGTGTGCAATCAGCACTGTATCATCTGCATATCTTATATTTTTCAAGTTGTGGCCTCCGATAACAAATCCTGGCGTGTCATCTAAGGTCCTCAAAATATTCTCGCTGTACAAGTTGAACAAATCCGGTGAAAAGACACATCCTTGTCTTACGCCTCTTTCTATCTTTATAAATCTACTGAAATCGTTATCTGTCCGTATGCAGGCGGTTTGCTGCCAGTAGAGATTCTTGATTACTCTTATGTCTTTCCCAAAAATGTCGAGGCTGCCGAGCATCTTCATCAATTCTTTGTGTTGTATCTTGTCGATATTGCATAGTCAATAAAACATAGGTACAAGTCCTTTTTCATTTGTATTGCCCTTTCGGAGAGCATCCTAATCATGGATATGGCGTCCCTTGTTCCAGTGTCTGACGAACCCGCACTGTTCCTGCGCTATCTCTGGCTTGATTCTACTTCTCGCTCTATCCATCAGGATTCTGACAATCAGTTTCGTAATGTGACTCATTAAGCTGGTAGTTCTGTGTGGTTCACACTCGTTTGCACCTGGTTTCTTCGGTAGTGCTATAAATATCGACTTGCATAGGTCGTCTGGTATTATTCCACTGCTACAAATTTCGTTTGTTACGTCAGTAATTTTTTCTATGCTATATTCTTCCAAGGCTATCATCAGCTCTATCACTATGCCGTCTGGACCAGCTGCTTTGTTTCTGTTCAGTTTGGCTATTGCAGCTTCCACTTCAAATTTTAGTATTTCCGGTCCATCCACCACCTTGTGTATTCTCGGTTGTTCTCTCCTGTCGCAAAAATGATCCTTTATATACTCTTCCCATCGCTGGAGTATTTCCTCTTTCTCCAATATGATTGTTCTATCTTTGGATTTTATGCATCCTGTTGAGGAGCAGTTTTTTGTCCAGTCAGTTCTCTTATCTCTTTATGCATCTCTGCTTTATTGGTCCTGCTCAGTCTCTCTATTTCTGCGCATTTGTTGTTGAGCCATTCATCTTTAGTTTGTCTGCATTTGTTCCTTATGTCCCTGTGGAGTTTCTTGTACTCTGCTCCATGTCTTGGCGTTATTTTTCGTCTCTTTTGCATCATGTGGAGAACCTCTTCAGTCATCCACTCGTTTTTGCTTCTGCGTCTGATTTCCTTTGGGGCAAAGTTGTTCGCTGAGGTCACCATCGCTTCCTTTAGTGAGTTCCATTTTGAGTGCCCTTTTCCAATTTGTTCTTCATATTTCTTTCTCACGCTGTTATTGTATTCTTTCTGAAGGGTGAGGTCATTCACAAGCGTGTCGTATTGCAGCCTTGGTGATGTGCTGGGCTTCTTCAGTCTCCTGAGTTTCACCCTTAGTTTGCAAATAACTGGGACGTGGTCACTTCCGCAGTCGGCACCTGGATATGTTTTGCATTGGACCACTTGTTTATAGTTATACAGTCTATTTGGTTCTTCGTGTCGCCTCCTGGGCTTCTTCATGTCCATAGACGTTGTGAGTGTTCTTGAAATCAGGTGTTAGTAATAATCTGGTCATTGGCTGAGCACCATTAGACCCATTTTCTCCTAATTCGTTGCGATCCCCTAGTCCAAAGTTGCCGGTCGTGTCTCCTTCCCTCTCTTTACCTACCTTGGCATTCAAGTCCCCCATTATAATCCTAATTTCTTGGCTTTTGCACTGAGCCTTGGCACTGTCCAGTATTGAATAGAATGTTTCTATTTCCCCCTCCGAACATTAAGTTGTAGGCGCATAAACTACTATAATAGCTATGTTGAAGGTCCTTCCCGTAGTTTAACCAAGAGGACCCTCTCTGAAAGCTGACAGTATCCAAGAACGCATTTCTTTACTTCTTTGTTTAGTATTAGACGGACCCCATTTTCGTTGTTTTTACCTCCTGCATAAATTATCCTGTGGGTGTCGCTATTGATATCTCCATTATTAGACCATCTGGTTTCGCATATGATCAGGCTAGTCTCCTTGAAAGCAATACACTGCGCCTCCTCGGTTTAATTCTCACAGATGAGGTCAAGTAAAACATTGAATCAATAGTTATATCCACTGTTAGAAAGATCGAGTAGCTGTGTCGGTCCAGGAATATTTTTTCGTCTGAATCCGTCTTGCACATATACAAATCAACCATCCGCATGTGCATCAAATACTGCTGTCACATCTGTTTGGGTGCCTCTGCTATTTATCTCAGGGTTCTCGAGAAAATCCAAAGGAGAATCTGCAATGTAGTCGGTCTCAATCCTGCAACTCGACTCCAGACACCTTTTCATCGACGGAAGCAACGCATAGCATCCTCTAAGTTCAGCACCAAAGACTACTGGCGACTCTGTAAAAGAGTACTTAACAAGAGCAAGTCCACAATACCCCCACTAATAAACAAATTTGAGGTCCTCACCTCCCCAGCGGACAAGGCTGAATGCTTTGCCCGCAGATTCTCGAATAATTCGAGACTGGACTCGTCTGGAGGTTCTACACCCGACTTCCCACCTAGAACTTATGTTCAACTGAATGACGTCCATATTACATCCTCGCTTGTCTGTAAGATAATCTCAAAACTTGACCCTCACAAAGCGAGCGGAGGGGACGGAATCCCAATCATAGTCTTAAAGAAATGTACCCGCCGAACTTTCCTCCATACTTTCTAAGCTCTACAACTTCTGCCTATCTGCTTCCTGCTTTCCTGCCTGTTGGAAATCTTCCTCTGTAGTTCCTATATTTAAAGACACAGGAGAACCCTCGGATCCGGCAAATTACAGACCTATCAGCCTTCTTCCGATCTTTAGCAAAGTGTTCGAAGCCATTATCAACGCCGAGGTGGTTCAGCATCTCACAGCACACAGGCTCCTCTCGGACAAGCAGTATGGTTTGCGCTTCACCAGGTCTACTGCTGATATGCTAACGACCATCATCGAGTACATATATCAGGCACTGGACAGGAATGGTGAAGCCCGAACCGTTGTATTGGATATCTCTAAAGTGTTCGACAGAGTTTGGTATGCTGGCCTTCTATGCAAACTGCGGAGCCTATGGTATAACTGGACATTTGTTTGAACTAATCCAGTCATTCCTCTCTAACTGCACAATGAAGGTGGTATTAAACGGACATGCCTCCCAGAACTACCATACGAACGCAGGTGTCCCTCAAGGCTCTATCCTAGGTCCTACGCTCTTTCTGATATACATTAATGATCTCCCTGATTCCATAATATCCCAAGTAGGCATGTACGCCGATGACACCACAGTTTACTCTCGCCTCGACCAAAAATCTGGTGTAGGCGACAAAGCTAACCTTGCAGCCGAGCTTGAAAAGGACCTCCAATCCGTAGTGGACTGGGGTAAGAAATGGCTCGTAAGCTTTAATGCTTCTAAAACAAAGCTACTATCAATTAACCATCACAGACAATCGCACCTACCTCCCATTAGCATTGACCAGGCTTGTCTCCCAGAGAGTAAAACACTATGCCTCCTTGGTCTCACACTTACAGCGGACCTCAAATGGAATGACTATATCGAATCCATTGCTAAATCCGCTGCTATGAAAGTCGGTTCTCTGTGCAGGGCCCGGAAGTTTTTTTCCGTCTGAATCTATCTTGCACATTTATAAATCTACCATCCGCCCATGCATTGAATACTGCTGCCATATCTGGCCGGGTGCTCCTGCTATTCTCCTCGGGCTTCTCTACAAGGTACAGCGGAGGGTCTGTAATGTGATCGATACCAACTTGGAAGACCGCCTGCAGTCTCTCTCTCACCGGTGCGACGTAGCTTCCCTGTGTCTCTTCTATAAATACTTTCACGGCTTCTGCTCCAATGAACTTAGATCACTGCTGCTCCCTAGATACGAATTTGCACGAGAGAGTAGATTAGCAACTAGATCACACTCTTTTACAGTGAAACCGATAAAATGCAACCGCAACTTCTACTCCAACAGTTTCTTTTTTCGCACTTCCCGACTGTAGAATTCCCTTCCACGTGATTGCTTCTCCGACGGCTACAATCTCCAGGAGTTTAAATGTAAGGTCAATAGACACCTCCTAATACACTAACCCGCTCCCATTCTTTCAAACACTCTTCCCAACCCTCTGCCCAACCCTCATCCTCGGTCTCTTTACCCATCTAACACCTTCCTTCTGACATTTCCTACACCTAACCACTCCTCCTCTTTACCTTCACCTATGTAGCCCCATGCGCAATAGTGGCAATGGAATGCCTTGCTTGGGGTGAAATGATTTTTTAAAAAAGATGTGGCTTCCCTCTGTCTCTTCCACAAATATTTTCACAGCTTCTACTCTGACGAGCTTAGATCCCTGGTGTTCTCTCTGAATGGATTTACTCGAGCTACTAGACTGGCATCTGGTTCCCACCTTTTTACGGTCAAAACAACCAAATGCACCCTTACGTCTACTCCTACAGATTTTTTTCTCGCATTTCCACCTGTAGAACTCCCTTCAGTATACTTGCTTCCTTGATAGCTAAAATCTCTAAGAGTTTAAATGCAACGCCAATTGTCATCTCTTATTTGATATCAATACCAGGAAATTAAAATTTGACTTGCATCCATTCATTTGTCTTTCAATTTACGGTTTCGCTTTAACTGGAAACAACTATTGCTTTTTAGTCTTTCGTGCCAACGTCCAAAGAGTCTGAGCTCCAGGACCATGGATTACTTTTAAATCTTTCATTACACCCGAGCAACGCCGGGCTATACTGCTAGTTTTATTATAAATGAATTGTTGGTTATTCTGTTTTAGATTTCTATTGGAGGTAATTTTACTGTAAATATATATTATTGTTAATTTCTTATATATCGCTTGTATTTCTACTATAAACATGGATTTTTTTATTATTTTCATAGTGTTTTGTATTGTTTTGATGTTCACTATTTGCCTATAGCTATGATCCAGTTGCTACCACGTCATATCATAGTAGACCTGGGAAAATCAGCAAATAAGATGTTGTTTCACGCTCCTTGAAAACATCCAATCTCTCAATCAGCTGCCTTGCTGCCGAATATAGTATTTTATCGTCATACCCATGACTATTATTAATTTCGCAATATTTTTACCATTCAGCGTTCACCTTTTCCTAGATTGGTTGCCAATCAGACTTAGCACAACGACCAGTTATTTTTTGTTTTTTATATTAATTTGTTTTTTAAATAAAATTTGTGTACATTTTCTCTTTTTCTCTCATTAATATATATCCTTTTCTTTTTCTTTCTTTCTTTTTTTCTTTCTTTCTTTCATTTATGTTTGATTCATTCACCCTTGAAAGATTATTGGGCCTCAAACTCACACTCGACCTCAAGTAGAACTCGTGCATACATTCAATTTGGAGAAATAATTTGAAACAATAAGATAAACTTAGTAAATAACTACCCGATGTGCTGAAGCTTTTTCTCGAGTGCATTAGTGTGAATCGAACGCAAACTAGTTCTATTTTTAAAACTGTTAGCTGTTAGTAAATTCTGCACCGTCACAACTAATCATTAATCGTGAATAAACATAGTCGTATGTTTATTGCTTTTGTGTTGTTGTTAGCTAAGTGTTCGTATATTCTCACCGTGTTGGAGAAGCTTACCTGTCTCAAAGAACCTGAATGCAAAGCCGTCAAGATCTCAGTTCTCTGGTAGGACGACCCATTAGGGTGAGGATTCAGAGATAAGAATAGACTACGCAACGAGTTCCGCTAACGACGTATACTCATCATCATCATCATTTCTCCATCACACCCAGATGGTGCATAGGGCATCAACTTTGTTGCTGTTTCTGCAACAAACTGTTTTTTACGGGGCAGGGTTGTTAGCCCTGCACCCAACCCCGAAACCTGAAGAACCGGTAGACCTTTTTTAGTCCTTACGTTTACAGCACCTGGTATTCCAAAATGGTCACCCATTTAAGTACTGACCAGGCTCGATGTTGCTTAACTTCGTAAACAACGACGTATACTGGTCTGATATAAATTCACAATAGTGCGATATAGATCTAATTCACCCACGAAAGATTTTAGTAGGCGAAAGGTTTCGATATATTCAGAGTCTTCTCACTCCCTGATATGTTTTCAGTAGTCATGCTGTAATCACCACACTTGGTCAATTGCAGGTTGGTGAAGCTATGTAACCTATAAGTGGAGGTTTTGAATTTATATTTGTCTTTCTCTTAGGCCGGTTGCCATCCAAGGCTATAAAGGACAATATTACAATACTGTGGCAGCACCTTGCCCATTGAAATAAAGTTGGAAGGTTAGTGGCTAAGAAGACCAGCGTGAAAGTGGTTGTGGAGATGGACAATTTTTCCTTGGTTTTTATGTTGGCATGAGGGCACTCTGCATTAAACCAGCCTTGTATCCAACCTCAAAGCGTGGTATATATTTTCATTTCTTCTTTTTTGCGACGAAAGCCTGACCCTGGGAATTTCAACCTTGCTGCAGTAAATAGCATTAATTATGGACGACAGGTAGGGCGACAGTGGACTGGGTAGTTATTTTTCTTTGGTTCATTTGTACGTTTTTGGGCACCCCTCATTAAATCGACTTTATCATATCCTGTTACGATCCTAGAAATAAGAAATTCAAGGTTGTAGTTGTAGTGTTTCAGCTGAGGACAGACACCAGATTCGTTCTTAGGGTGCAGCCTTTTCTAGTTAAATGCTAGTAGCTTAAAAATATCTCTTCGGCTAGATTGTTACCCATGAAATAACACCATGAGACGGATTTGTAGCAGTAAACATTGTAATCTACTGCTGTAGACGAGCAAAGTCGAATTGAGGCTTAGGTGAAAGCCGAGATGAACAGTCTAATAGACATCACTCGCAGTCTCTGTAACTTTTCGCGGGAAATGATCACTGTATTTTACAGAATATCTTTCTTTACCTTTTGGTCTTTGTCTTGTCTTTATCTAAAAAAAGTAATTCTTCTTCGTTCACTGACCATTTCCGTCAGAACCTCTTGCTTCTGTACTTATGAAGTACCATTTCACTTACTAATAACCATCGGAGGAAATAAATAGAACAGGTTCTGCCGTTTTCCATTTAATAAGCTATCAGCTGACTGGTATCTCTACAATATTGAGTAATGTATAGCGACCTTGTCTGGGTTGCCATTACAAGAGAAGAATGTGTTTGATCCTCACTAGGTGTTTCATACTAGCAGTCGTGCGTCAAAACATCCAGTCAAATTTGCTCTTCCAAAATTTAAAGACAATGTCAATCATCATCTTTTGCATTATGAATTTCTGTTCTGTTATTCTCCTCTCTCAATAAGTTTTTCCTTTTTTCATATTCTTTCACACTAAGTTATCCCATTAGTGATTTTATTGCCTTGCTTAGAGTGAAATAATAAAATAAAACAATAATAATGTAAATTTAGTAAATAATAAACCGAGGTTGATGGTTAAGCGTTAAAATGGAGTCTTGCAGCGAAGATTCATCCTTGGCAACAGTGTACCATTAGTCGTTGACAACATGAAAACTAGCTGTTCAAACGTTGAATAATATCATATTTAATTTTAGGTGTTTGTATATATGTTTACGGCAGCATATGCGTTTGGTAGAGTTATGGATAGAGGCTTTGAGTCGGAGATTGGAGTTTGAATTCTAGTCGAGTGCCTTAAATTTATTTACTTAGCAAATAACCCTTCTCTATAGGTTGTCATCCAAGACTATAATGAACATTTGCCAATTTATGGAACTACTCTTACACTAGCGTCGATTTAACGCTGGATCAAACTGTCTTTCTGTAATGACGAATCCCTGGTACTAGGATGTCCTGGGCATGACGTAAATTGCATCCGGCAACAAGACCTCTGATTGAGAGGTTGTGGAGAGCATGGAACCACCTCTTCATTGCTATTATTCTCATGTCCACCCTGACCCGGATGGGCAAATATTTAACCCCCAAACTGGGATCGAAACACTATAAAAGTATAAAAATACACTTTTATAGAAATCTTTACATAAAAATAAACTTTTGTAGAAAAATATACATTTTTGAAGGAAAAATATTACCAACAATACATTTTTGAAGAAAAGATTATTACCATAACATATTTTTGAAGGAAAAGAATATTCTCAGCAAAACATTTTTGAATACAAAACTAGAAGACATTTTCAGTTTTCTGAAATAAAAAATTTTTTTTTTAAATTTTCATTAAAATCTGGCTAAATCAACCTTCTCACTATAATCGAACATTAAAAAATATTACCTTAAAACCCCCGCCTGTTTGGCATTAAATAACCGACAGAGGTTGATATGCCGTTAAGCAAAACTCAAACTAAATTGCGTAAAAATTGTCCAAATGTTCTATACATCCGTGCTCTTTCGGCTATTCTATAAGCCTTTATCAAGAATGTTCTTAGATTTTTTTAATTTTTAACTGAATATATATATATATATATATATATATATATATATATATATGAATGTTTTTTGTTTTTTTCAAAACATGTTTAGCACATTGTGGCTGTGTTCATAGTTGATGTTATGTTAATGACAGAAGTTGACATGCCGTTTAACAAAAGTCCAACTCAAACTCTAGAACCAGGCATCTTCTCTTATCTAAAATGAGAAAAATAGGTACTCGCTTTGATCCATGCGTGAAGGATGGTTTGGGGGCGAGTATATCAATTAAAGATACGTCCATAAATTTTGAACCTTGAAAATGTCCAGAAGGATAGTTGAAAACACTTGATCCTAAACCACTGAACGTTATTTACATTCACTATGTCGAAGTATACGATCTCTTGTACGTAAGCTAGAAAAGATAACTTAAAAAGAACCATCTTTATCTGCTCTCCTCAGGCAAACTTTTATCTACTGTCTAAACACATATTAGATGTTCGATCGTCTGTGTGTTTGTAGAGAAATGTGCTATCCATGTCTCATGAAAGGTTTTCCGCAAAGAAAAAGCACATATGTACGTTTCTGTCTGTGTTTGAATATCTTTTATACCAAGTGAAGGTATTTGTTTGAATGTCGCTGCGTAGGAGTGGATTGGATGGTCGTTGTAAAACTCTGTTTAACTAGCGGAACAACTGACACTAGATGTGGTGTGAGGTTGAACAGCGGGAGGGAGAGAGAAATTTAAGAAGCGAAAAAAGTGAAAAGGGGGAAATAATCATGAACGAAAGAAGGAAGGGAAAGACGTCAGGGATCCGATGGAAAACACAAAACGAAACGAAACGAAGAAAAATGGGGGAGGAGGTAAAATAAAGCAGACAAATAAGTAATGCAAGAGACGAAAAGCAAAAGTAAAAAGCCGTAAAGCTAAAGTGAATCAATAGAAAACGGAAGCATTATGGGATACGAAAACGTTCAAAAGAAAGAAAGAAAGAAAGAAAGAAAGAAAGAAAGAGAGAGAGAAAGAAAGAAAGAAAGAAAGAAAGAAAGAAAGAAAGAAAGAAAGAACGAAAGAAAGAACGAAAGAAAGAAAGAAAGAAAGAAAGAACGAAAGAACGAAAGAAAGAAAGAGAGAGAAAGAAAGAAAGAAAGAAAGAAAGAAAGAAAGAAAGACTAAGGGAGAAAAATATAAAAGCTGACAATAATAAGAAATAAATAAAGAGGTATTTTAATATGAGGAACGAAAAAGAAAGAAAAACATGAATGGTGAAAACAAAAAGAATATTAAACAGTGTATTTTAATAAAAAGAACGAACAAATACTAGAAAGAAAGAAAGAAAGAAAGAAAGAAAGAAAGAAAGAAAGAAAGAAAGAAAGAAAGAAAAATACAAACTGACAAAAATAAAAGGGTATTTTAATATGAAAAATGAAAAAGAAAGAAAAACATGAATGGTGAATACAAAAAGAGAATAAAAAAGTTTATTTTAATAAAACGAAAGAAAGAAAGAAAGAAAGAAAGAAAGAAAGAAAGAAAGAAACGAAAGAAAGAAAGAAAGAAATATGCCTGAAAAGAAAGAAAGAAAGAAAGAAATATGCCTGAAAAGAAAGAAAGAAAGAAAGAACGAAAGAAAGAAAGAAAGAAAGAAATATGCCTGAAAAGAAAGAAAGAAAGAAAGAAATATGCCTGAAAAGAAAGAAAGAAAGAAAGAAAGAAAAAAGAAAGAAATATGCCTGAAAAGAAAGAAAGAAAGAAAGAAAGAAAGAAAAAAGAAAGAAATAAAGAAAGAAAGAAATATGCATGAAAAGAAAGTAAGAAAGAAAAAAGAAAGAAAGAAATATGCACGAAAAGAAAGAAAGAAAGAAAGAAAGAAAGAAAGAAATGACAACAAAGGGAATAGGAAAGAGAGTAACACTAATAATTCAAATTAAGAAAGAAAGAACAGGAGAGTTTAATGCAAAAACAAAAGAGCGATGATAAATTAATACAAAGAAAGTAAACCTATTAAAACAAAGAATAAAAAAAGAACGAGAAAAATTCCAAGGAAAAGAAACTGAGAAAAAACAACAATTAGAAATATATTTTTTAACGAAGGATTTAAAAAAAGGAGTATTTTATTTATCTATTTCTATTTCTTTACAATAATATTTACCGTTTATAAGACCAGCAGTCACTCAAGGTTGAGAGTTATGTTAAGCGAGCATTTCTGCATATATGAAAGGAAGGTAAACAGTGAACCCTAGCCTTGAACAGGTTAGTGATCGGGGAAACATCCTGTTAGGAGTCGTTTTCACAGAGTAGTGATTCTCAGGAAAAAGCTAAAAACTTAATTCTCGCCGACGGAATACAGAAGGAACATGTATTAGGTGTCATGGCGTGTTCTTGTCGTGAAGTTTTGACTTGGCGGAACCAGGGAATGTATATCTTGCCTCATCCCGCATGTGGTCGAGAGGTTAGAGGGTAGAGAATAATTCGTCACCCACAAGGGCTCAGAGAAGCTTTTGGATTCTATCAGTGCCAAAGAGTGATGTCTGGGGAGCTCCCGCCAAAAGCTCTTCTAAAGATAGTGGATATCAGGAGCAGTTAGGTACTTACTGAAGTGGCACAGGAAGCCGACCATTTTACTTACATACTTAGAAATTGAATGTAGGTAGGAGTTCTACTTGAGGTCGAGTGTGAGTTTGAGGCCCAATCATCTTTTAAGGGTGAATGAATCAAACATAAAAGAAAGAAAGAAAAAAAGAAAAAAAGAAAACAGTAAGAAAGAAAAAGAAAAGGATGTATATTAGAATAGAATAGGGAAAGAAAGAAAGAAAGAAAGAAAGAAAGAAAGAAAGAAAGAAAGAGATGTATATTAATGAGAGGAAAAGAGAAAATGTACATAAAATAAGACAGAATATAGAATAGAGAAATAAAGACAGAAAGAAGCAAACGTGAAAGAAAAAGAAAGAAAAAGAAAGAAAGAAGGAAAGAAAGAAAGAAAGAAGGAAAGAAGGAAAGAAAGAAGGAAAGAAAGAAATGACAATAAAAATAACGGGAAAAACGGGTAACATTGAGAATTCCAGTAAAGAAAGGAAAAAAAGAATGAAAGAACAGGAGGGGTTAATACTAAAAGGAAAGAACATGAATATATTAATAAAAACAAAGGCTTTTAAAAGAAAGAAAGAAAGAAAGAAAGAAAGAAAGAAAGAAAGAAAGAAAGAAAGAACAGTTGTTAATACAAAAAAGAAAGAGCATGAATATATTAATAAAATAACGATTTAAAGAAAGACAGAAAAAAGAATGAAAGAATAAAGAATTATTGAATAAATGAATTAATGGATGAATGAAAAAACAATAAAATGACAATAATAAAAGAGAAATTGAGTAAATAAACTTGAACATTCAAATGAAGAGAAAACAAAAAAAAGAAAAAACAACGAAAATGTTTAGTAGAAAA
Organism: Ascarosepion bandense; assembly: GCA_037127315.1. Taxonomy (NCBI): domain Eukaryota; kingdom Metazoa; phylum Mollusca; class Cephalopoda; order Sepiida; family Sepiidae; genus Ascarosepion; species Ascarosepion bandense. The sequence continues at coordinate 2,676,314 of JBBBDQ010000323.1, read as the reverse complement.
TGGAGAGACCATGAACGAAATAATACAAAGAAAAAGTATTAAAAGAAAAAAGAAAGAACGAGAATAGAGCAGAAAAAAATGAAAGCAACGGAAAAAAAAAGAATTAAAAAAAAAAAAGAACAGATTAGAAAATCGGGAAGGAAGGAAAGAAGAAGAAAATCACTTGTGATGGACAAGAATTGTGCAGAACATCATGGAAGCGGTATCACCAGTGAGAGAATCACAATGGATGCACTTTCATTACAAGAGCCATTAAACCCGGAAGTCGTAAGTCATGGAGGCCGCGTTCCAAGGACCGAAGCATCTCACTTGAGTGTCTATTCACTTTGCTCGACTCAGAACGAGATTTTAACAAAGCGCTCCCCACTCTCACCATCGACAACACTTTCCGCTCACCAGCTTCTCTATCTATCTATCCATTGCGCAGTCTTCAAAACTGAATCGGTAAGCAACCAACGGTGTGCGTATATACACATCAATCTACCTGACCCCTACACGTATTCCAAACGATTTATGTGCGCCACTTCTATTGATATCCACTGAGCTTGGTTTAGTACAACATATAGACAAATGGGACGAAAAGAAATCCTGGTTTCCCCAATTTCCGAACCGTACAGTGTCCCGATCAAATATTTCGTAAACCATGATAGTATAAATCGAGAAAGCAATTATCATTGATTTATACAAAAATAAATTTTGATCGTTCATTGACCTAAAAAACAATAAACTATCACCCGGTTCACACTCAACCCACGTCTTTTGAACGGGTGAAGAGGCTCATCCGTTGTTCCCTGTTTAGGATGTGGTTTCCGGCTTTCTCTTTTCCAATCTTTTTACTCATACGTAGCCCACTGCGCATCAGTGGCGTTATCGCCTTGCTTGGGGTGATATGATTAAAAAAAAAACTTCTGAGAAGAGGTAATATTTATACTATTAACATTATTTGGACTATTGTTCTCATCTTTGCTGCCATTTTTACGACGTTTCGACCGTTGTAAGCTCCGGCCTTCTTTACGTGCTAGGGATTTCGAACCGATCCCTTTATTACGATCACTGGGGTATATCATTCTCATTCAATGTGTGAAGACACTTTTGGTAGCTATGAGTTATCCCCCTTTAACTCTCTAAGTTATTTTTTCACTACTGTTGTAGCCTGGTATTGAACTCACAACTCTTTGGGTCAAGTCACTGGAACTAACCAACGTCTATATCCTCTGGGCCATTTCTTTGAGAACAACGGCCGAAACGTGGTAAAATAGCAGCAAAGATGAGGACAATAGTCCGAATAATGTAAACAGTCTAAAAAAACGATATTCAAATTTTCACTGAGATTGACTCGGTTACAATAACTACAGTATATTATTCTAATTTTGAAAGAGTGTTTCGTAGTATTTTGAGTGTCTTCGTAGAAGAGTATGACAGAAAAATGCGGGGGGAGTATAGTATATTTTTTATACGAAGCTTCATCGAATAGAGTGGCTAGAGAGATAATCAAAGGAGAAGGTTACTGCTAAAATGGTCATGACGAATGTGATGCGTGATATGAATGAAAGAGGGCATGGAAGGAAGTGATGATTATGAGAAGGGTAGATAATGACTGACATTTAATTGAAGAGATTAAGATTGTAGTTTTCAGAGAGACATCTATGTGGGGGTCTCTTCCACGAAAGTTGCCTGAGTAGATTTTCCTCCTTACTTTTGAAATGTGGGAACATGAAGGTGATTCGACTCCGTAAAACTAGCAGAGCGCGTTCAAATTGTATAAGATCTGAACTGGTGGCACTAAAGAATAGAACATTTGACATAGAAACAGCGATAGATATTTTTTATCATATTTGTTATGATTTTTTTTTTTTACTGTCTTTTTTGTTATATCAAAAATATTTGAGTTCTGTTTCATGGCATATCAACCACTGTGGGTTATTTGATGCCAGAAAGGTAGGGTTTTAAGGTATTTTTTAATGTTCAATTATATTGAGAAGGTTGATTTAATCAGATTTTGATTAATGTTTTTTTTTGTATTTTAGAAAACTGAATATATCTTCTAGTTTTGTATTAAAAAATGTAATGCTGGTAATATTTTTTCCTTCAAAAATGTATTATGGCAACAATTTGTTTTCCTTCAAAAATGTATATTTTTCTGTAAAGTCTATTCTCACATATATATTTCTATAAAAGTGTATTTTTATACTTTCATAATGTTTTGACCCCAATTTGCGGGTTAATTATTTCCCCATACCTGGGGCCGTAACAGGTGCCACCATTCCTAGTCAGGGTGAACCTGGGAAAAACAGCAATTAAGAGGTGGTTCCATGCTCCTCACAACCTCCCAATCAGAGGCCTTGCTGCAGAATACAGTTTAGTGTCGTACCCAGGACCAAAAATAGTTTATATTAAATAAACCAACCAATGTTGGTATCTTCATTACTTAACAAACCTCTTCTATAAATACTTTCACGGCTTCTGCTCCGATGAACTTAGATCACTGGTGCCCACTAGGTACGAATTTGCACGAGAAACTAGATTAGCAACTAGATCCCACCCTTTTACAGTGAAACCGATAAAATGTAACCGCAATTTCTACTCTAACAGTTTCTTGACATCTCTCTCTCTCTCTTTCTCTCTCTCTCTCTTTCTACTTATATATGCATGTATATATATAGTATATATATATATATATATATATATATATATATAGAGAGAGAGAGAGAGAGAGAGAGAGAGAGAAAGAGATAGAAACGTAAACATTGAGAAATAAAAACAAACAAAAACAAAGAGAGTGGGTGAACGAAAAGCAGAGAGAGATAGAAAAGAAAATCATATAAAATGAATAGTGGAAAGAGAGATTGAGAAAGAAAAAGTAGGCACATGGATAGACTGTTGTCAGTAAAAATTTCCTTATTAATATTCATATATATGCATGTGTGTTGTGGTTCCTTCGTGCAGTGGTCATCGGCTCGGAGTGAGAATTTGGAGAGCCAAGTTCGAATTCCAGTTGAATTCGTTGCATTTCCTCACACGCAAATACCCTTGGGTAAGTCACTTCTCCCTCCAGGGTTAAATATAACACACATCATTTTCTACTGATTTGCCTAATTTGGGAATTTTGTTTGTTCCGGTCTTCATAGAAAAATTTAAGTGGGAAAAATGACTCTGTACTGGTGCGGGTTATGTTGCAGTGGATAAGAAATTGGAGAACCGAGTTCGAATTCCAGTTGAATTCGATGCATTCACTCACACGCAAATACTCTTGGGAAAGTCACTTCTCCCTCCAGATATGAGTTACACATAAAACCCTCCAACACGCACCGTGTTCTACTGATTTGTTTCTTTTGGATTTTTATTTGTTCCGGTCTTTATAGAAAGATTTAAGTGGAAAAAATGACTCGGTACGAGTGACGGCCGTGGTGCCGTGGAAAGGAAATAGGAGAACCGAGTTCGAATTACAGTTGAATTTGTTGAACTCATTCATGCGCAAATGCCATTGGGAAAGGTATTAATCCGTCGATTCTCCTTCCAAGTATGGGTAAAGTAGCAAGAGAGATTGGATTCTATAGCAATGGATGGCAACCAGTCTACCGCAAAAAGTAATGGCAACCTACTGCGAGAAAATCTTCTGAACATAATTTTGAGACATGACCGCCCGAGCGTATATCGCGTATTGCACTTAACTGACTGATATTTCTTTTAATCATTTCACCCCAAGCAAGACATTCCACTGCCACTATTGCGCATGCGGTTATATAGGGGAGGGTAAAGAGAAAGAGTGGTTAGATATAGGAAATGTCAGAAGGAGAGTGATAGATGGGTAAGGATACCGAGGCTGAAGGTTGGGTAGATGGGAAGAGTGTTTGAAAGAATGGATGCGAGTTAGTGTGTTAGGAGGTGTCTATTGATCTTACATTTAAACTCCTGGAGATTGTAGCCGTCGAGGAAGCAATCATGTGGAAGGGAATTCCACAGTCGGGAAGTGCGAGAAAAGAAACTGTTAGAGTAGAAATTGCGGTTACATTTTATCGGTTTTACTGTAAAAGGGTGGGATCTAGTTACTAATCTAGTTTCTCGTGTAAATTCGTACCTAGTGGGCACCAGTGATCTAAGTTCATCGGAGCAGAAGCCGTGAAAGTATTTATAGAAGAGACACAGGAAAGTCACATCGTGCCGGTGAGAGAGAGACTGCATCCGGTCTGCCAAGTCGGTATCGATCACATTACAGACTCTCCGTTGTATTTTTATATGTTGCAATATTTATGGAATGTGTACATACATTTAGGATGTGTAGTTGTGTACATACATATATGTGCGTTGTGGTACAGTGGATATCGGCTCAGAACGGGAAGCCGAGTTCGAATTCCAGTTGAATCCATTGTATTCACTTACGCGCAAATACCCTTGGGAAAAGTATTAATCCGTCTATTCCTTCCAGTTATGGGTTAAATAGCAGGACAGATTGGGTTCTAGAGCCTTGGTCGGCAACCAGTCTACCGCAGAAAGCAATGGCAACCTACTGCGGGATAATCTTCTGCCCAGTCAGTCATGTCTCTTTCGAGACATGATCACCCAAGCGTGTATCACGTATGGCACTTAACTGACTGGCATACATTAGTGTGCATTAAGATTTGTATTCAAATCACTTTATCATGCGGTTTAATGGTCTGAACTAGTGTAATTGAAGAATGGTTCTTATCTGAACATCTATATGAAAGCAGGGTTAGGGTTAGGGTTAGGGTTAGGCCTGCAATGTTGTGCCTGTGTGTAAGAGATTGCGATGTAGAAAAAATACGTCTTCCCGACCTTCGGTATCAAGGAAAGCAGACATGGAACAGGTTTATTTTAGGGGGAATATAAACGGTAATTGCTTCGCTGCGTTGCACTGTTTCAAATATTAAAGGAAACGTTTATTGATGCAGGTATTTCGTAAAACCAATTTGCTTAAAGAAAACTTTCGAAAATCAGCGATACATGTACTACACTGTCAGTCAGTTAAGTACTGTACGTCATATATGTTTAGGCGATTATGTCTCAAAAGAGACATTACTAGCTGGGCAGAAGATTACCCCGCAGTAAGTTGCCATTACTTTTTGCGGTAGACTGATTGCCAGCCAAGGCTATAGAACCCAATCTGTCCTATTATTTGACTCATAGCTAGAGGGGGAAGAGATGTATTATATTATTAGGTAGTAATTAGTGTGGGATCAGTTTATTACTTCATAACAATATAAAACTGATCCTCCACTTTATTCCCAGTAGAAGCCTTACTCATGTTTTCAACCATTATGTTCAGTCAGTCAGTTAAGCACCATACGTGATACACGTTTGGCGAGCATGTCTTAAAAGTGGCATGACTGGCTGGGCAGAAGATTACCCCGCAGTAAGTTGCCATTACTTTCTGCGGTAGACTGGTTGCCAATCAAGGCTATAAAACACAAGCTGTCCTGTTATTTAACCCATAACTGGAGGAAAGTAACGGATTAATACTTTTCTCAAGGGTATTTCTCCATTCAAGCCGATATCCACTTCACTACAACGCATATCCGTAATACAGAGTACTCTCTTGTATTAGGTACCTAAAAATACAACTAAATAACGTCGATAGACTATAGAGAAAAAGAATGAGTCAATTCGTATGGTTGAAGAGTTCGAACGAAGTATCTCTCTATTCAATTAATTGTAGCTATTTTTATTTATGTTTTATTTGCATAGTGCCACATACTTACGGTACCCAGTTAAATAAACATGCCTCATATGTATGACATGGTTTTCATTCTTCTTAAAAATCTTTTCGGTCCCTCTAATGTACTTGTAATAAAAATAGCCAACAATTATTAGAACCTAAGAAGCTTTAATGAACTCATTTTACCGCCTACTGTTAGTGACTTAAAAAGTCCGCCTTTGTTTCCTTGTGACGCACAGAGAGTGTGACGTTCACCAGGGAGTTCCTCAAGAGCTATCAATCATAGCACTGCCTAAGAAGCCAGATGCAAATGAATGTTAATTCCAATAAACAATCAGCTTAATGAGGCACCTAACAAAACTCATCATCCGAATCCTGATGAACGCGCAGTAGAATCAGGCCAGAAATAGGACAAGAACAGTGCGGTTTCGTCAAGAACACTAGAACAAGGAACGTGATATTTATGTTGAAAAAGCTATCGGAAATAAGGAAATTGCTGATATTAGCATTATCATTACTAAAATGCCAATTTTGAAACACATTCTTTCAGGTTTGAAAAATACAGAATAACTGATGAAGAAACGGTTAATATTACCATCCCCATCACCACCACCATTACCATCACCATCACCACCACCATTACCATCACCATCACCATCACCACCATTACCACCACCATTACCATCACCATCACCACCACCATTACCACCACCATTACCACCACCATCACCACCACCATCACCACCACCATTACCACCACCATTACCATCACCATCACCACCACCATTACCATCACCACCACCATCACCACCACCATCACCATTACCATCATCATCACCATTTATTAAACCCTGTTATTAAAGAACCCCCTTATATTAGGGACTTAAAAACACAACTAAATAACGTCGACTATAGAAAAAAAGGATGAGTCAATTCGTATGGGTGAATAGTTCGAACGAAGTATCTCGCTATTCAATGAATTTTAGCTATTTGTATTTCTGTTTTATTTGCATAGTGCCAGATATTTACGGTCCCCAGTTAATTAAATATAATGTCTCATATGTATGACATGCGTTTCATTCTTAAAAAAGAAAACTTTGCGATGCCTCTAATGTCGTATGCAAACTTTAATGTTTAATCTATATGGCATTGCAGGCTCACTCATCTCGTTACAGATGAAAAAAATTTAAACTAATCAAAAAGAATTGTACCAAATAATAGATAACTTGAGGACTTTCAGCAGCTGCAACAACTAAAACGAAAAGCACATGTTAGTCGAAAAGAAAATAATGACAATCAAGATGTCCAACAATACTGGAAAGAACAATAACAGTTGCTAGACTTGAGATGTCTATTTTCCCTAAAAATTGTTGTAAGAACAAGATTTCATGAATCTCACCTGAAATTAATACTAAATGTTCGACCAATGTATGCCAAATGTTCCCTTATAAGATATGACCGTTATTATCATTATTATTATTATGTCATTTTTCATCATATTTCTATTTCTGCTATGGTCGCACTGCCTACCAAGTCTGCGGGAAGACCTAAGGCAGGTCGTGGTGTGTTGTTATGACTCCATTTCATGATTTTTCTATCTTCCTCAACATCCCTAGCGTCACATAGACAAAGTTCTCCCCAACGTGTGGGCTACACTCAACAAGACAATCCCCTGTATATCCCTCAAGATAGGGCTTCCAGGGGCTCCCTCAATGTGTTGTTTTGTTCCATCTTCTAACACTCCAAGTGCACCCACCACCACTGACACGATTCCTGCTTTCAACCTCCACACCCTCCCCATTTCAATTTCCAGGTCTCCACATTTTGACAGTCCCTCGAACTCCCCGGCTGCCATGCCACAATCGGCCGGACAAGCCATATCGATTAATAGGCAGGTTTTTTTCTTTCCGGTTCCTAACAATAATGTCTGGCCTACTTACTTCAACCTTTCGGTCTGTGGAGATGATGCAATCCCACAGAATGGTGACATCTTCCACTTCTGCAACCGGAGCTGGATGATGTTCATACTATTATTATTATTATTATTATTATTATTATTATTATTATTCATGTGTTGTGTTCCTTCAAGACGTAGGTGACTTAGCTCTGTCTCTTATCACTCTCAATATTTTCCCTTCTGGTATATCTCCCAAACCCGCTCAGCCATCCATTTGCTCAGGCCTTTTAAATATGTCTTCTGCTGCTTTCCCTTATCTCTCTTTCCTTCTATCCATCCTGTGAGTATTAAATTCTCTAGGCCTTCCTTTCTCTTCACGTGTCCCAGGAACTTCATCTCTCTCTTTCTGGTGCCGATTCATAAACACATATCAGACTTGAAAAGAATTAAATACCTCGAGAAAAATATATAAACATTATTGAAGTTATTTTCATAAATATATCAATAAGTTCGAACCTAATGATGAAAGCATGTATTTTGCGCAACATTTTAACATAATCCTTTTTTGTCAATGTCAATCATATCGATAGTATATTATACAACGAATATTACACTTCAAATGTTAGTTATAGTCACATGTCATTTGGAAGGAATAAGGAAGTAAGAATGTGTAGCGTCAATGTTTCAATCACTAAGAGACAAGCTTATAAATTAACATTTAAAATTTTGGTTTAAACCTGCGCATGAACCCCGATCATCAAGTTTTGCCATTTTACATTTCTTTACTATTTTATTTTACATTATTTCTCTCATTTCGCCTTTCGATAAAAATAAACTTATTTATAAATACAACTTTGTCTCTGTGTGTGTCTGTGTGTATCTGTGTGTGTCCGTTACCTATAGACTCCGAAACGGCTGAACCGATTTTCTTGAAAATTTACACAGTTGTTCTATAAGCGTATGTGAGTGTTTGTAGCTAGGTTTTGTGCCGAGGTACCCCCGATAAATATCGAAAATCGATAATCGAATAAATCGTGTTATAGAAGGAGTGGTCCAATTTTAATCAAATTTGATACACTCATAGACAAAGACATAAGAAACGATATTCAGAAGTTTCAAGGTTGAAGTTCTTACAATAGTGCTGAAAATAGATAATATATACCGGGTCTGATCAAAATCAGTTTTTCAGCCCTTTTATTTTAGTTTTTGCTTCGGGTTTGGCTCTAAGTAGGTATAGTTGTAGTTCTTAGTCTCAGCCATGATACCATTTACTCAGAGGACTTATTTACCCTTCAAAATTCAGTTTAAGACGAAAAAGAGTTATTTAATATCGATACCCGGAAATCAAAAAATCCATTCATTTTTTTTTTTCAGTCTACGGTTTCGCTTTAACTGGAAACAACTATTGTTTTAGTCTTTCGTGCAAACGTTCAAAGAATCTGAGCTCCAGTACCATGGATTAGTTTTAAAGCCTTCATTAAACCCAAGCAACGCCGGGCTATACTGCTAGTTCTCGATATTTACTAAAAGATGATGATTGTATTACGCCAAGTTACTAAGTGAAATGATACTGAAACCATGCTAGCACTCGATATCTTGGTTTTGTCGAAGGATTTAGCCTCATCCACTAACGCCTTGATTCAACCCTTATCCATGGCATCTTGCAGTGAAGTAATGACGAGTGAAATGACTATTTTTAGTGAGTTCAGTCCTCACAATATATCCTAGTACTGTGGTCACGGACTAGAAACATAAGAAAATGAAAAAAAGGTAAAGTTTGAAGATTATGCTGAATCTTCAAAATGGGGAAGGTCTTTTAAAACTCGGAAATCACCAAAACACCTTTTATTTTATCTTTAGCAAGCGTATTTTTTTATAACTCGCAGTATATCCCGGCGTTGCTCGGGTGTAATGAAAGCTTTAAAACTAACCCATGGTCCTGGAGCTCAGACTCTTTGGACGTTAGCACGAAAAACTAAAAAGCAGTAGTTGCTTCCAGTTTAAGCGAAACCGTAGACTGAAAGAAAAATGAATGGATGTAAATCAAATTTTGATTTCCTGATATAGATATCAAATTTTCTGCACTATTGAATATCGTTTCTCATGTCTTTGTCTATGAGTGTATCAAATTTGATTAAAATCGGGCTACTCCTCTTATAACCCGATTTTTTCGATTATCGATTTTCGATATTTATCGGGGGTACCTCGACACAAAACCAAGCTAAGAACACTCGCAGACGCTTATAGTACAACTGTGTAAATTTTCAAGAAAATCGGTTCAGCCGTTTCGGAGTCTATAGGTAACGGACACACACACAGACACACACACACACAAAGTTCCATTTATAAATCAGTTTAGATGAATGTACTTATTTTGCTTATTATTGTACTTTATTTTGCTTATTATTGTACTTATTTTGCTTATTATTGTACTTTATTTTGCTTATTATTGTATTTATTTTGCTTATTATTGTACTTATTTTGCTTATTATTGTACTTATTTTGCTTATTATTGTACTTTATTTTGCTTATTATTGTACTTATTTTGCTTATTATTGTACTTTATTTTTGCATATTAATTATATTTTTATTCCTTTCCTTGACGTCGTTTACTGGTTAGCTGGCTTGTCATATTATTAACTGAGTAGTGAGTTCGATCCTCACTGAATACCATATGCTTTCTACTTGTGCTAAATCTAAGCAGTGCTTAAAAAATATTGTTCAAATATTCACTCTTAAATTATTTAATTTATATTATTTTAATTAATTTTCATTTATTTTTTTATTTTTATGTGCTTTTATTTTTATTTTATTTATTTTAGTCTTATTTATGGTTTATATTATTAATTTTAATTTATTTTCATTCATTTTATTTTAATTCAATTTTACTTTTTGCTATTTTATTTTTTACTTTATTTTAATTTATCTTTCATTTTATTTATTCTGTTTTATTTTATTTCATTTTATTTTTATTTCATTTTATTTTTTATTTTATTTTTTCATTTTATTTTTTATTTTATTTTTCATTTTCTTTTAATTTATTTTAATTTTATTTTATCTCAATTTAATTTTAATTTATTTTCTATTTCATTTTAATTTGTTTTCATTTTATTTTCTTTTTACTTTACATTTATTTTCGAATTGGGCTGAAGAAAACGCAAAAAAATAAAATAAAATAAACTGTTGGGACGAACTTAAAATGGTAATGATATTTCTCACACAGGATCGAATCGAAAATTTCAAATCGTGCTTTGTCCCAGCGGTTATAATTGGTTTTTGACCGGCTGATTGTCGTCTGGATTAGGGAACTCGTTCCGACAGAATTTTAAACAGGACTGATTGATTTGTCACGTGCTTTGTCACGTGATCTGTAAGACGCTTGGATGTCCAAATCGAAATTAAAAGAAAAATAAGCTAAAATAGAAATTCAAACGAATGAATGTGTCGGTCGGAAAGAAAGAAAGAAAGAAAGAAAGAAAGAAAGAAAGAAAGAATACCCGAAGGAAAGAAAAAACTAAAAGAAGAAAGAAAAAAGAAAAAGAATAGCGACCAAAAGAAAGAAGGTGTGGAGGAATATAAATAAATTATGATAAGAAAGAAAGAAAGAAAGAAAGAAAGAAAGAAAGAAAGAAAGAATAGCCACAAAAAGAATGAATACCGAAAGAAAGAAAAAACTAAAGGAAAAAAGAAAAAGAATAGCGACCAAAAGAAAGAAGGTATGGAGAAATATAAATAAATTATGATAAGAAAGAAAGAAAGAAAGAAAGAAAAGCATTAAACAGTGATTAGAATTTAAAGAAATAGCGAAATTGTGTGTGTGTGTGTGTGTGTGTGTGTGTGTGTGTGTGTGTGTGTGTGTGTGTGATGGGCAAAAAACTATTTAGAGGAAATTATGGGATATACTAAAGAGTAAGATGTCCAAAGGTGTTTTCAGAAAAAAAAAGAGGCAAATACTGAAAAGTATAGAGAGTGGGTGATCGATTAGAGTGAAGAACAGTTCGCTATAATGATGACTGATGTGAACAAGAAAGAGAAAGAGAGAGTTGAAAGCACCCCCTCGGGAGTCTGTTCCATAAAGTAGTGGTTGATCTTGGGAAAAAGTTGCCCGAATAGAATTTTCTTCTTATTAATACGAAGTCGTCCCGGCTTTCAGTTGTACTCGTCAAGATCTGAACTAGTGAAACGAATAAATTTAACTCGTCAGAACATTTTCTATGGAAATAGCGATAGAGTAGCGAGAGGCTTACGAAGTTTCGTCTGTGGGAAAAGTGTTGATGTGTAGGACAGTAAATAGTGGAGAGACATGATCGTCTACGTCCTGAAGTTTCACGGTACACACAAGAAACTTTTTTATCAAATTCATCGGAAATCTCAACACCAGCTTCCGGTTTGTCGCTGGAAATGAATGTCACGAAGTTCATTAATGGTAAAAATTAAAATATTGTCCGCATCTGTGTCAGTGAATGCTGGACAATCTCCTAACAGATAAAGAAGTGATATGAAGCAACAGAAATTTAGTCCTACAGAAGGATGCTGAAAATAACATGGATTGAAAATGAGAACAAAAAGGACACATACTTAACAACAGAAAGACAAATTGAAAATTCTAGAGTTCATAATGAGGAAATTGTTGGAGTGAAATATCCTGTCCTACCCAGGAATGGGTATGACCCGGGTTATAAAAGATCGGGACTAGAACGAACTAGAGGGTCATCGTCATTATATTTTATTACTAATACAATTTTGTTTGGTTTCTTGTAAATAACGTACTTTCATTGTATAAAATCATTGGGGAATTTTAAATGTTGTTATTTTCTGCCCATGCCCTCCACTGAAAATTGTACATATGGGAGTTAAGTAGGGTTACGTAGAGAACCTGAGGTATTATGGTGGACGTGGTAAGATTGGTAGAGTAAAAATGTGGTATTATGGTAAAAGGTTTATTGTAAGTGTGTCAGGGTCAACGAAAGTGAATAGCTAAGTTAGACTAGGACAGATGATGACCAGCCTCCCCCATCCCCATTTTTGGCCTTGTGCCCTATTTGTACTTTTTGTACAATAAATAATGTCATCGTCATTATACGAGAGTCTTCGTGATTATACGAGAGCCATCGTCATTAGACGAGAGTTATACGTCATTAGACGGAAGCATTCTTCACAAGACGGACGCATACGTCCTATACAGAGACATTGTCTTCTTGATTGTTATTCTTGTTAACTGTTCGTTGGTGTACGTGATTTTGGATTATTGTACTGAGGTATAATAAATCTCTATTTATATATCCTCAGTGTTAAGAATTATTTCTGGCACTATTCTTTCTCTGTTTATCCCCTCCCTGGATATAACAGAAATAGAGCTTGAAAGATATGATACACGCAGGACACATTGAAGCCAAGAGGGACACCAAAAATACCGTTAACCACCTATCAAGCTTGAGTAAATGGATAGCGGAGCAAAGTTTAAAAGTGATAGCATATAGACATAGTTTATTAACAGTATTAATGGACATGTAATTACTATAAATGGTTTGTTATAATGAAGACTGAGGTGTGAGAAAAAGAAAAAAAAAGAGATAGATGAAAGCACCCCTTCGGGAGCCTATTCCATAAAGTAGTAATTCTTGGAAATAAATTGCCCGAATAGAATTTTCTTCTTACTAATACGAAATCGTCCCTGTGTATATTTCATGGCGGCTTTCAGTTGTACTCGTCAAGACCTGAACTAGCGGGACGAATGAATGTAACCCGTCAGAACATTTTCTATGGAAATAGCGATAGAGTAGCGAGAGGCTTGCGACGTTTCGTCGGTCTTAAACTTGTTGCAAAGTGAAATATAATTCATCACCCACAAGGCCGCGTAGACACTTTTGAAGTCTGTCAAGGCTGGGAAGTTAGGATTGAGCAGCTTTAGCTCAGATATGACACTAATGCCTAGTTTTTTTTATCTGATCTGAATAAATAAAAGACAAAATGACTAATGACGAGGAATCGGCATAATGTAACAGAAAGAGCGGATTCCTTGAAAGACGAAATTATACACGGATTAAGCGCGACAGGAATGTTTTATGTTAACTTAGACATGTGGTTGTAAAAAAAAAATGATGCCGGACTGATCATGTGGACAATGAGGAAGTTCTAGAGAAAATGGTAATAAAAAGGACACATATGAGAGATAGTTGAAATTTCTAGGGTACATAATGAGGAAAGAGAGCTTAGAAAATTTGATACTCACAGAGCAGATTTAAGGCAATAGGGACAGCGAAACAACGCATAATCTACCTAAGTGAATTTGAATAGAAGATGGTGGAGCAAGGTTTAGAAGTAAAAAAATGACAATTTTTATTAAGCTTCAAAGAACAGGAGAACTATGATCGCCAACGTCCAAAATGGACACGGCACAAACGAAGAAGAAAAAGAACAAAAAATTTACTTGAGAATGACTGTAAAACAGAAATGTTTTCGTTTTAATGTAGTGCAGAAGTCAGTCAATTAAGTGCCTTACGTGATACACGCTTGGGCGATCATGTCTCGAAAGAGATATGACTGACTGGGCAGAAGATTATCCCGCGGTAGGTTGCCATTGCTTTAGATTGGTTGCCGACAAAGGCTATAGAACCCTGTTATTTAACCCATAACTGGAAGGAATAGACGGATTAATACTTTTCCCAAAGATATTTGCGCGTAAGTGAAGGCAATGAATTCAGCTGGATTTCGAACTCGGCTCCCCGATTTCTCGTTCCGAGCCGATATCCAATGCACTACAACGCACATCCAGAAGGCAATCCCGTAAATAAGTAGAATGAAAAGAGAGCGACAGAAAATATCAACGTTCTCAGGCCAATTACCATCAAGATCCTTAGTATATTTCTTTTGAGTTTTACATGTGCAACACGTTCTGTTCAAAGTCTCTCTTACTGCTCCGCATTGCCTTCCTCCAAGATAAACAATGAAGAACCAGATTTTCTCAGTCATATTGTACGACTAACAGTATAGCCCGGCGTTGCTCGGGTGTAATGAAAGTTTTAAAACTCATCCATGGTCCTGGGGCTCAGACTCTTTGGACGATGGCACGAAAGACTAAAAAGCAATAGTTGTTTCCAGTTAGAGTGAAAACTTAGACTGAAAGAAAAATGAATGGATATAAGTCAAATTTTGATTTTTCTGGTATCGATATCAAATAAGTTTTTTTCGTCGTAAACTGAATTTTGAAGGCTAAATACGCCCTCTGAGTAAATGGTATCATGGCTGAGACTAAGAACTACAATTATACCTACTTAGAGCCAAAAACTAAAATAAATGGGCTGAAAAAAATACAGACATACAGGCAGATAAACAAGCACACACACAAACGTCTTGCCTTTTATATATATATATATATATATATATATATATATATATATATATATATATATTCTGCACTATTGTAAGAACTACAAGCTTGAAACTTCTGAATATCGTTTCTTATGTCTTTGTTTATGAGTGTATCAAATTTGATTAAAATCGGGCTAATCCTCTTATAACCCGATTTTTTCGATTATCGATTTTCGATATTTATCGTGGGTACCTCGACACAAAATCTAGCTAAGAACACTCGCAGACGCTTATAGAACAACTGTGTAAGTTTTCAAGAAAATCGGTTCAACCGTTTCGTAGTCTATAGGTAACGGATACACACACACAGACACACACACACACACACACAGATAAAGTTCCATTTATAAATAAGATTAGATGTAGGCCAAAAACAAACTGCTGCCCTTGATACAATGTTTATATCACAATTTCGATTTATTTGCTGATCTTTTTCCTTCAACCGATTTACTGTATTGTTCGGGGATCCTAACAGCCGTCATTCAGACCCCATGATTCAACCAACGCACCGGTGCAGGGGTATTGAATATTATATACAGGTTTACCGACTACGTTCTAGGCTACCACCGTTCCTCATGTATATTTGTCACCGGATACTCAGTATACACAGAGCGAAGACACTTTTGGTAAAAAATGGCACAGCCATTTCACGTGTCACCGATAAGTGCCCTAAATTGTATTGATATCAGTCAGTCAGTTAAGTGTTATACGTGATACACGCTTTAGTGGATCGTGACACGAAAGAGACATGACTGACTAGGCAGAAGATTTTCCTGTAGTAGGCTGCCATTGTTTTCTGTGATAGACTGGTTGCCGACCAAGGCTATAGAACCCAATCTGTCATGTTATTTTGACTCATACCTAAAGGAGGAAGAGATGTATTATATTAAGTAGTAATAATTGGGGGATCAGTTTATTACTTCATAAGAATAGAAAACTGATCCCACACTTTATGACCAATAGAAGCCTTAATCATGTTTTTAACTATTATATTCAGTCAGTCAGTTAAGTGCCATACGTGATACACGCTTGGGCGATCATGTCTCGAAAGAGACATGACTAACTGGGCAGAAGATTATCCCGCAGTAGGCTGCCATTGCTTTCTGCAGTAGATTGGTTGCCGACCAAGATTATATAGAACCCAATCTGTCCTATTATTTAACCAATAATTGAAAGGAATAGACGGATTAATACCTTTACCAAGGGTATTTGTGGGCAAGTGAATGCAAGGAATTCAACTGGAATTCGAACTCGGCTCCTCGATTTGTCATTCCGAGTCGAAATCTACTGCAACACAACGCACATCCCGTATTGATATCAGTCAGCCGATATCTTATTAAATAGAGAACAGCTGACCTGTTACAAAAATGGATCCGGCCATTTATTTTCCCTGATGGTTATGAGCAAGTCAACTTCACAAGTAAGCAAGCAAGCGGTTGTGATAAACAAAGTCACTGAATGAAGATAAATTACATTTTTAAACAAATATGTAAAGATAATAATGGTCTCTATAAAACAGTGATCAATGCCCGCGAAAGGTCAGAGGGACTACAAGTGCTCACACAGGATGACAGACTCCCGTTAGACTGTTCACCTCTCGCTCACCTACGCCTCATCTCTGATTCGCTCATCTATATTCTCAATAGATTACAATAAAATCCGTTTACTACTACAAATTCTCGTGGTTTTATTTAGTTATTAACGGTCTAATTGAAGTGTTATTTTTAAACCAAAAACATTTGACTGACCGAAGCTTCACTCTGTGAACGAAGCTGGTGTCTGACAAAAACAAGTATACATAAATATATGCCTGTTGTGGTGCCCTATCTACATTGGAATGAACTCTTCCTCTTTCATAAATACTAACCTGCTAGACTTTCTAGAAGAGATAATCGAGACGCAGTGTAGCTTGACAGTTCGGGCGGGCACTTCTATCTCCTGAATAATAACATTCTTATTTTGTATATATGTTCTGTTATTCCAATACACTGGTTCAACCTACCTTCTTCTTTTCGCGTTTTTTTTCCTGGCCCTAACAGGCTACAATAATACCTACATTTCTTATTATTATTTTTTGTAATCGTACAGAGGATGTCGAAGAATGGATAAGGGAAGTATGGGAATCAAGGAGATAAAAGATGGCATTTTACGTTGCATTTAAACTTATGGAGATTGTAGCTATCAGAAAAACAATAAAACGGAAGGGAGCTCCACAAAAAGGAAGTGCAATAAAAGAAACTGTTAAAGTAGAGGAGAGGTTATAGTTAACTATTTCAACGGTAAAAGAGTGGAATATTTATGCCAGTATAGTAGTACGCGTAAATAGATGTGGTCGTTACATCAGGGAAAGAAGTTCGCCGGCTCAGTATCCATGAAAATATTTGTAGAAAAGACAAAGAAGCCACATCAAGTCGGTTTAAAATGACTGAAGGTGGCTTTCCAAATTAGAATCGATTGCATTGCAGATCCTTTTTTTTGTGGGGGGGTATCGAGAACCTCAAGATGAATAGCAGGAGCACCCGACCAGATATGGCAACACTATTCAATGCTCGGATGAATGTTAGATATATATAAATGTACAAAATAGATTTTAAGGAGAAAAATATTCCTGGCCCAGCACAATAACCCAAACTTCCCAACAGTAGACCTATCTGTAAATTCGATGTAGTCGTTCTATTTATGGTTAGTTGAGAGGGTAAGGCCGATTAGGTGCAGAGTGTTGCTCTCGAGGAGACTAGCGTCATCTATACTGATAGTAGGTAGGGATGTTTCTCTATATTGGTTAAAGTAGAGTAGCTTTGTTTTGAAGCCATTAAAATTTACATAGTTGTTGTCACATCCCTGTGAAAACAAAAAAGGAAAATAATACTGAGCATCAGGAAGAGACAACTAAAGTTTTTGGGACTTGCAATGAGGAAGGAGAGCTTGGAGAACCTGATACTAACAGACCAGATAGAGAGAAAAGGAAACAGAGGAAAGCAGCGGATAACATATGTGAAGGGCCTGAGCAGGTGGATGACAGAACGGGGGCTGTGTGACGTTACAGAAGAAAGCGTGCTAAGAGCTACCAGGGATAGGAAGACGAGGAAGGCAATAATCGCCTACGTCCTGAAAGGTCAAGGCATATAGAAGAAGAAGAATGTCGGCATTTAATTTCCTTATGACATTTGTAGTAATAAGAATATGATATAAATTATTCTGTTTTGCAATTCAATACATTGTAAATGATATTCATATTTGTGTGCCTGTACGTGTTTGTTTGAACCTACTTACGAGAGGCGGTGATATATGCTTGCTTTATGTTGTACTTTTGTTGAAGTCATATTTTGGAATAAGGTTTGATTTAAGAAATTGTAGGATATTATACCGACTAATGTCATGAAAGATTTCTTTTATGTAGATTGTTTGCTTGATTGAATTTGTTTGGTTGTATATCAACCTCTGTGGGTTATTTAATGAAAAAAATTAAATATTTTACACATAATATTTTCTTTGTGTCAAAAATACGGTGTAATGGAATGTTATCCATACTTTCGATATATAACCATTCCAGTGCATTATATATCGAAAGTAAAGATTACATTCCATTCCACCGTGCCTATGACAGAAAGAAAAAGGTGCCTATACTAATTCCTAGTAGAGAATAGATCTGCTACTGAATAGAAAAAGTTTTCAAATTCAAGGGGAGATAATCGAAACTAGAAATTAAGCGGAAATAAATGGCACCGCCAAAACAGACAGAACAAAGAGGAAAGAAACGTAAATTCGTCGAGTTCACCGTCCCAGGCTACACGTTCCTAGGTCCGGGAACAGACTTCAGTCAGTTAAGTGCCATATGTGATACACGCTTGGGCGATCAAGTCTCGAATGAGACATGACTGACTGGGCAGAAGATTATCCCGCAGTAGGCTGCCATTGCTTTCTGTGGTAGACTGGTTGCCGACCAAGGCTATAGAACCCAATCTGTCCTGTTATTTAACCCATAACTGGAGGGAAGAGATGGATTAATACCTTTCCCAGGAGTATTTGCGCGTAAGTCAATGCAAAGAATTCAACTGGAATTCGAACTCGGCTCCCCGATTTTTCTTTCCGGGCCGATATCCACTGCGCCACAACGCACATCCAGACTTAAAGCGCTTAAAATATTCACCGGCATTAAACAAACTAGATCAGGCAGCTAAAGAGCACGACTTACGTTACGCAGATCCTAACATTAGTACAGAGGAAGCCGATGAACAATTTCTCGAGGACACTAAGGGAACCGGGTTCGTCAGGGGGCTTTCAAGAGCGACGATTAGAGCTAAGAGGGCACTTGGACTGGACGACTACTTTAGAGGCGATATCAACGGCAACAAACACGGCAGGAAATGTATGAAATTGACGAAAAAATTAATAATGAAGATTCACATTAAACGAACTGATTCCAGATACGTTTAAAGGGCTAATTTTTTGTTAAAGGGTTAACGGCAAAAAAGAAGCAGAAATACGGGCAAGAATTCTAACGAAACTTAAACAGAGTAATATAGACTACAGGAAACATCGGATGAATATCAAAGTATCATAAATCTTAGATGCAAAGCTAAAGAACTTAAGGAAATATATACAAGCGAAAAAGTACAAAAGAAGAAGAAAAATTGAACCATGTTTCAAATGTGAAAGGTTACGGAGGCGATTGTCCCTTTAAGAATTCGAAAGGCTACAAGTGTGGAAAACTAAGGCATAAAATAACGCACTGCAAAATTAAAGCAAGAAAACGATCTCACAGAAAAACGTTCGTGCGCACCGTTGCGACAGAAAGAATAATCACACAAAACCAAAGAAAATGTGTGTATGTGAAAATTAATATACTGGTTTTAAATATGCAACTAGACACTGGTATTGATATTGCAATAATCAATAACGTCGCATGGAAAGCAAACGGAAAACCTATATTACAAAGGACTTCAAAAGTCGCAGATAGAGTGTCAGGTGGGAAAATAATTTTATTGGCGAAATGACTTGTAACGTCTTATTCCGTAATAAATGTGTAAAAGCTAAGGTTTGTGTGTTAAAAATACTACAAATGTATTCGGTACTGACTGGATGGAGTTCTTTCAACTGTTGGATTTATCTATAACTGTTTCTTGCAAAAATGTAAGTGGACAAATGACCAATAAGAATCTAAAGGAGGAATCAAAAAATGCTTTCCAGATGTTCTGTTGGATGAGTTGGATCAGTATTCCAAATTCGAAACGAAATTTCAAATAAAAAAATAACCGCAAAACTGAACGCTAAGTCATTTGTCAACCGTTATATTTGAAGCAGAAACAAAATTGACAATATTTTTTAGTAACACAGTTTTGCGGTTATTTTTTGTTACCATAACTCACACTCCTGAAGATGATCTCGGAAGGAGATTGAAAGTACTTGGGTACTTTAAAAAATGAATGATAATAACATCTATCAATGTTACAGCTCATTTCTGACAACTTTCAATTATAATATACGAAAGATTATCCGTGAATATGAACGGATTTTAATAAAATTAAGCAAGCACAATGTTTGCCATTTATTTAATCTAATATATATATATATATATATATATATATATATATATATATATATATATATATATATATAAAGATATGTGAATTAATAAATATACGTATGGGAATACACTCATGTATATAATATGCAAGTATTAATAAAACAGTGCTCAATATAGTATAAACAGAGCTATTAATTATATATATTAATAAATATACATATTATCCTACGTCAGTGGCACAACTCGGAGTTTCATGCATTACGCAATCATCAGGTGCATATTTCAAACTGAATTCTTAAGAGATTTGAATTTAAGTTCACGCAATGCTCTTGGAATTTGAATCTCATAATGTTAGGGTACTATTTTTAATTTCTCAAGACCATAAAATGAATTGATAAAAATTACATGAATATGAAAAAACAATGTAAATTTAAATTTAGATTAAATAATATTATTAAAATTCATGGACATGAATTCAAAGGAGGGTAGTTCATAATTAATAAGATATAATATCTTCGGCGAAAAGAAATAAAGAAACGGAGAAACAAAGGAAGCGAGACAAAAGAAACAAACGAATAGGGAATTCATTATTAATCTGTGTCTAAGTATTTAAGTAAGTATTTTTCTATGGTAGCATGTGTTCATTAATTAACTCTTTTTTGTTAAGTAGATTAAGGTTATTCCTATAATTTAGGATGGTAAGTTTTTTTTCCCTAAAAGACATAAGTTACATCTACCTTCTTTTTCATTATAAGATTTGGTTTTATTCCAGATAATAACTGGGTTGTCGTTGTTTTTTAATTTTCAATAATAAATATA
The DNA here is from genome assembly GCA_037127315.1 of Ascarosepion bandense. Taxonomy (NCBI): domain Eukaryota; kingdom Metazoa; phylum Mollusca; class Cephalopoda; order Sepiida; family Sepiidae; genus Ascarosepion; species Ascarosepion bandense. The sequence goes on along the minus strand of JBBBDQ010000323.1, from coordinate 2,655,026 downwards.
GATAAATCAGTGCTTTTGCTGTATTTGCGATTGTTTAAAGACAAGATATGGTTATTGAAACGATATTTTTACTTAGTTACTGTTCTTTGAGTACCAGATTCTCTAAGCCAGCCTTCCTCATTGCATGTCACAGAAATTTCAGCTGTCTTTTCTTGATGTTAAGTCTAACTTTGCTTTTCGTTTCCATCCACTCCAAAACCCCGTCGTTACTCACATGTTCTGTCCATATTATCCTCAGCATCCTTCTGTAGAACAACATTTTAGTTGCTTCAAGTCTTTTCTTCATCTTTCTTGAGATTGTCCAGCATTCGCTGCGATATTGAAGGACAAACGTCACATAACAATTCATTGCTCTTTTCTTTGTATCCAATGAAATTTTCCTGTCTCTCAATTCTCTGCTTAGCTTTTAGAATGCATCTTTGGCTATCCCAATATGCTTTCGGATCTCATTGTCGCACTTTCCGTCTTATGTTAGAATACTTCCCAGGTATTTAAATCTTTGTACTTGCATTATTTTAGTAAGCCCTGATATGTAGTTGGCATTTTGGGCTCCGTTTATTACTGATGACCAAGAATTCGGTTTTCTTGTAGTTTATGTTTAGTTCTTAAATAGTAGACAAATTACATCCATCATACTGGTTCTGAGCATGAAACGTATAGGAGTAGTGTCTGGTTCTGGGCATGAAGATAAACTGCATCCGGCTGCAAAGCCTCTGATTAGGAGGTTGTGAGGAGCATGGAACCACCTCTTCATTGCTGTTGTTCCCAGGTCCACCCTGACCCGGCGTGTTAGCACCTGTTGGGGTACCAGCTATGGGCAAATAGTTAACCCCCAAACTGGGGTCAAAACGCCATGAAAGTATAAAAATAAGCTTTTATAGAAATATACACATAAAAATAGACTTTTATAGAAAAATATACATTTTTGAAGGAAAAATATGACCAACAATACATTTTTGAATAGAAACTTATTACCATAATACATTTTTGAAGGAAAAAAATATTCTCAGCAAAACATTTTTGAATACAAAACGAGAAGACATTTTCAGTTTTCTAAAATAAAAAATGAATAAAAAAAAAATTTTCATTTAAAATCTAAATCAACCTCTCACTATAACTGGACTTTAAAAAAAAAACTTAAAACCCCACCTTGTTGGCATTAAATAACCCACAGAGGTTGATATGCCGTTAAACAAAACTCAAACCCAAACTTTATCATACTTTTTAATAAATTTGTCTTGTGGATGAATTAATTTTGTATCTTGATGTAAGAAGTGTAAAAGAAACAGACCACAGATCACATTTAATTAAGATCCTGATGTTTTGACTAAAATCAGTCATTCTCAAGAAAGTATAACAAAAATTAGTTTAAATTAAATTCGATGTGGTAATATCGAATATTGAGTTTGTATGTCATGTAAATGCTATGTTTTGTTTTGTTTTGTTTTATATATATATATATATATATATATATATATATTCATAAATTATAACATGGATATGTTACAATATCACTACAAAAGTGTCCATTTTGTTTCAACACTTTTGTCTTGTCAACCACAAGACACAAAAGACACGTTGACAAGACACAAAAGTGTTGAAACAAAATGGACACTTTTGTAGTGATATTGTAACATATCCATGTTATAATTTATGAATAAATAGTATTATTAGCTCTACTTTTGTATTGAGCACTTTTTTAAAAATAGTGTTTCTTTGGACAAGGAATATTATTCCAACAATACTTATATATATATATATATATATATATATATTAATCAGTGGTATCGTGTGACCCTGGTGTAATGTAAATCCTGTGAATTTAAATACATTTTTAATGCCATGATCTTAAGTGATATTTTTAATTGGTCATTTTCATTTAACATGGATAGCTTCTAAAATTTGTATTCGTTGTTTGCAATGTGATTTGTTGTGTATCAATTTGTCATTCACAAAGAACTTTCTTGGGAATGAGAGAGAAGTTAAATAAAGAAGATAAAATACGTTATAAAAATGACTTTTTAGTAATTCTTTCTGCAAGAAACAAACATTCGATAAAGAAAGAAAGTAAGAAAATAAAAAAGAAAAAGAGATAAATTCTGTTTAACTTGTTGAAAGCGAGAGAGAGTGAAACTGAGTAAAAAAAAATTTAAAAGACACAAATATCCAGGAAGAAATAGAGAAAGAAAAAATATTTAATGTTCAAAGTGAATGAGGAATTCAAAAAGCGAATGATCTAATTATGATAAATAATTAATGGGGAGATTCCTTCTAAAAAGCTGAAGGGAACACTTTAAATGAGAGGAGGTGGCGAAAGTGAGAGAAGTAAAATTGAAAACGAGGCCGATTCCTAATATGGATGGCGAAACGTTTAAACGAAACGATAAGAAACGCTTTCTGGCGACAAAAAGACGATAAATCAGTCAGAAGCGTTTATAAAAATTCGAGCAAAAGAGAGGCAAAGAATATTCGGCAAGCGAGGAGAGAAAATGCACGCGCTCGACTAGAGAATAAGGATTGAAATTTAAATTACGTCGACAGAGAAAAAAATTGTCTTCAATCAAAAAGTGCATGAAGCGAAAAACGAATCTTTATCAGAAGGATGATTTTCAAACACAATATTCCAATTTGCTTCTGGCCGTCGTCATTACAATTTGCAACAGTTTCCTACAGAATCAGTACTGAATAAAGAGTATTGATAAGGAATCAGATTATACGGAAACAAGTATATATATATATATATATATATATATATATATATTGTGATAAAAGGAAGAAAAGTGTATTTACCAACAAAAAATATTTTAAACCAGTGTTTTGAATATATTCAGATAAAAAAAGTTGTATAATATTAAGCTCTTGATTGGTTGAATTTTGGTTAACGGTATATTGGCTATTTAATGCTGAAATCTAAATACTTTGAACGCTATTGTATACTTTCAAAAAGAGTTAAAATGTGTTGCTAGTCTTTCCTTGTATAAAAACGAGTGGGTCCGTGCCATAAAAAATGACGGCAAAATATTTATATCGATATGCCGTCTAAAACAAACGACAACATATATATTAATGTACCTACTAATGAGTATCTTACATTAAGACATAAGAAAAAAATAATTCAAACTACGCCACTGAGAGTGACAAGAAATACCATTGAATATATATATATATATATATATATATATATATATATATATATATATTCATCACTACCGCATAATTAATGCAAAAAATAAAATAAGGCACTATTAAAGAATGAACTCACGACAAGAGCTTTTATAACTGGCAGTAAAGTTTAAAAACTGGTAGTAAAGAGAATGAACTGAGCCGACGCTGCCTCTCTCTCTCTCTCTCTCTCTCTCTCTCTCTCTCTCTCTCTCTCATGAGCGTGACAGGATAGATAGATAGATAGATAGATAGATAGATAGATAGATAGATAGATAACGGTCTTTATTATAATAGAGAGAATGTATTGTTGGTATTTTTATTATAAGAAGAACATCATACAAGGGTTGCCAGATAATGGACATGAGTCAAGGAGATTAGAGATGGCAATCGACTTTGCATTTAAATTCTTGGAGATTGTAGCTGTCAGGGAAGCAAGTATACGGAAGGGAATTCAACAGGCTGGAAGTCTTTTTTTTTTTAATCATCTCACCCGAAGCAAGGCATTCCACTGCCACTATTGCGCATGGGGCTACATAGGGGAAGGTAAACAGAAGGAGTGGTTAGACATAGGGAATGTCAGGAGGAAGATGACAGATGAATAAGGATAGCGAGGATGAGGGTTGGGCAGATGGGAAGAGTGTTTGATAGAAACGGAGCAGGTTAGTGTGTTAGGAGGTGTCTATTGACCTTACATTTAAACTCCTGGAGATTGTAGCCGTCGGGGAAGCATTCGTGTGGAAGAGAATTCCACAGTCGGGAAGTGCGAGGAATGTGTTAGCAAAGAAACTGTAGGAGTAGATGTTGCAGTTACATTTGATTGGTTTTCACTATAAAAGTAGATTTTTATATTTTATAATATATTGTCTTTGTTTGAAGGTTTACTATTTGCCAATAACTGGGACCCTATCAGGTACTACTACACCGAGTCAGGATGGACCTAAGAACAACAGCAATTAAGAGTATAATATTAAAAACATTTGATAAATAAAGCAACCTTTTAATACTATTATCTTTAAGTAAACACCAAAAAGAGAAATATTCAAGTTGGGCAGAGAAGTGTATGAAAGTTTATTTCTCAAATCTCATTTAGTAATTAAGCTACATTGAATGAACCAAATAGCTGAAGAGGCGGTTAGGATTTTCGTGAAAGTAACCAAGCAACGGATGTGCGTTGTGGTACAGTGGATATCGGCTCGGAACGAGAAACCGGGGAGCCGAGTTCGAATTCCAACTGAATCCATTGTATTCACTTACGCGCAAATGCCCTTGGGAAAGGTATTAATCCATCTATTCCTTCCAGTTATGGGTTAAATAGCAGGACAGATTGGGTTCTATAGCCTTGGTCGGCAACCAGTCTACCGCAGGAAGCAATGGCAACCTACTGCGGGATAATCTTCTGCGCAGTCAGTCATGTCTCTTTCGAGACATGATCGCCCAAGCGTGTATCACGTATGGCACTTAACTGACTGAACCAAGCAACACAAGTTAGACGACAAAAGATGGGTGTTTGATTAATGTTTGTATTTTTCTTCTTCTATGTGCCCTGTCCTTTCAGGACATAGACGGTTATGGTTTTCCACGTCTCCCTATCCCTTGTGGTTCTTAGTATGTTTACTCCTGTTACACCTCGCAACCCCCGTTCCGTCATCTACCTGATCAGGCCCTGCAAAAATGTTATCCGCTGCCTTCCTCTGTCTCTCTTTCCTTAATGTTTGTATTAGCATTTCTAATAAATACAATTATAGTTGCCTTCGAGATTTACAGCGATCTTAAGTCAGTCAGTCAGTCAATTAAGGGCCAAACGTGATACACGCTTGGGCGATCATGTCTCGAATGAGACATGACTGACTGGGCAGTAGGTTGCCATTGCTTTCTGCGGTAGATTGGTTACCGACCAAGGCTATAGAACCCAATCTGTCCTGTTATTTAACCCATAACGGGAAGGAATAGACGGATTAATACCGTTCCCAAGGGTATTTGCGCTTAAGTGAATGCAATGAATTCGGCTAGAATTCGAACTCGGCTCCCCGATTTCTCGTTCCGAGCTGATATCCAATGCACCACAACGCACATTTGCGATCTTCAGATAAAAAAAAATTGTTTTCTAAGTTCATGGATAATATGTTTTTGAATCATACAAACCATAACCTGAAGTGCAGTGTTTATCAACGGGTTTCACTTCAGGGCGACCCCACCCCAACCCCTCGCTCCCAGTGAAACATCGACGACCTCTCGCCATCGAAGGGGAGATCATTGATACTTCTGTAATTTGATTTTTTACAGGTAGGGGTGTTGATACCTTTATCTGGGTGACGTAGACTGGTTGCTAACCAAGGCTATAGTTCCAGTCTGCCTTATTTAACCCAAAAACAAAACGAGAAGATATAGATTAATACCTTTCCCAAGGGTATTCACGCGTCAGTGAATTCAACTAATTCGACTGGAATTCAAACTCGGCCCACTGATTTCTCATTCCGAGTTGATACCCACTGTACCTGAACATCTACTTTAGGGTGCACTTGTAGAATAATTAAAACACGGAATCGTATTTTAAATTGTAATAAGGAAAACTTAGTAAGTATGCAAAAAAGTAAATAATAAAGAAATCTCCTAAAATGAAGATAAATTTTAACATATATTATTACATATATTATTACATATATTATTACATTGCGTATTTGCGATAAGACTTAATCTTTTTTTTCTTACCTGGACATTTTATTGCACTTGAACTAGTTTCATTATTAGAGTTTGAGTTTAAGTTTTGTTTAACGGCATATCAACACCTCTGTGGGTTATTTAATGCCAAAAAGATGGGGTTTTAAGATATTTTTTTCATGTTCAGTTATAGTGAGAGGATTGATTTAATCAGATTTTTGATGAAAAAATGTTATTTTTATTTTTTTTGTATTTTAAAAAAATGAAAATATGTTCTAGTTTTGTATTCAAAAAATGTAATGCTGGTAATAATTTTTTTCCTTCGAAAATGTATTATGGCAATCATTTCTTTTCCTTCAAAAATATATATTTTTGTATAAAGTCTATTTTCACATACATATTTCTATAAAAGTGTATTTTTATACTTTCATCGTGTTTTGACCCAGTTTGAGGATTAACTATTTGCCAATAGCTGGGACCCTAACAGGTGCTACCACTCCGGGTCAGGGTGAACCTGGGAACAACAGCAATTAAGAGTTGGTTTCATGCTCCTCACAACTTCTCAATCAGAGGCCTTGCTGCTGGATGCAGTTTACCGTCATACCCAGGATCTTCATTATTAGAATAAAGTTTATTACGGGTACGTCCTTAGCTTAAAATTTCTTTTTTTTTTACGGTAGTCAGTTTTTGGAAAGTAGTAGAGCAGCGTCTGGGAATCCACTGACTGACTGACCAAAATCCAGATGTCCTCACATTTATGTAGAATTAAAGAGATTAAAGGCTTAATCTCTCATTCACTATTTTAGGCTTAAGAAGAGAATTAGCTTTAATGGTGGTCATTTTTGGTTTAGCATTCCCAATGAAGATTAGCGCTTCAGTTTTCATTTAGAGGGATTTATGAAAAAGATTTTTTAAGCGAGACCAATAATGACTAATTTAAATCCATTGGAGAAGGCAAAAGGAGAAGGATTATCCACATCTTCTTAAAGATTAAGGGATTTAGCATCCAGTTTAAAATATCAAATTACAAAGGTTTGACTTAGACATGGAATCCATGTGCTTAGGGTTTTTAACTTTTTAAAAGTAATTTTTTTTTCAAATGTAAAAAAATTCATAAATTATTCGTGCGTTAAATTGCGGCGCACCAGGGTGTATTAGTGCAAAAGCGGTACACATGAGAATGACGGGCAAATTTCAAACAAAGAATATCTGCAAGGAACATAAACTGCTGAAATAAATTTAAAATTCGTAAAAGTTAACGAAATGAATGGTTGAAAAATTGATGAGGGTTATAGAAGGTCAAGAAGCTCATATTAGCGTTTAAAATAATACAATAATCATTTATCTATTCATATGGGATATCGTGTTAATCAAATATTCGTTATGGACACACACTCTCTCTCAATATATATATATATATATATATATTTGTCATCCACATACAACATGTGTCGCTGTATCACAGCTCATCAGCGTGGCTAGAATATCTACTTGCCTCTGGTCGGGATCGAAACTCAACCGATTTTCGTGTTAGTGGGAGTCACTAACCCCTAAGCTATAGGTACATGGAACCAGATAAGGGAAATTTTAGCGTGTTATATATAAGCGGTGAATACACACGCCAGTCACTGAAAAAGCACAATCCATTGCTGAAGAGTATATATATATATATATATATATATATATATATATATATATATATATTGGATTTATTTATAAATAGAAATTTCTGTGATAGTATTTGTTTGCATATACTTACATCAATTTCGTCAGGTAGTGTCATACGGGATATATATCATGTCCCTTTTGAGACATAACTGACTGGGCAGAATATTTTTTGCACAGTAGGTTGCCATTTCTGCGGTAGACTGGTTGCCAACCAAGGTTATATAACCCAATCTGTCCTATTATTTCACTCATAATTGGAGGGAAGAAACGGATTAAGGGTATTTGTACGTAAGTGAATGCCATGAATTCGACTGGAGTTCGAACTCAGCTCCCCGATTTGTCGTCCCGAGTCGATATCCACTGCACCACAGCGCACATTCCTCTTCCACTTACAATCTTCAAAAGTTTAAATGAAGCATCACTCTCGCCATCTTCTGTCTTCCTGAACACTGTTCTTCTATGGTCCTTTCTTTTAACTAAAGTTTTCTCATTCTCTTTCATCACTAGCAACCCTTTGCGTCTGAGTGACATTATTGCCTTGCTTGGGAAGAATAATTAAAAATTAAGTGCATCGATTAAACAATTCTTTTTTTCTTTCTTTCTTTTTTTTTTTTTTTTTTTTTATTGTCCAAATATTAACCTACATCATATCTTAAATTGTCTGTAACGGTAGCTGAAATGTTTTCTACGCAATTAAAAAGGTCTTCTCCTAAAATGAAAATTTTGTTATGTGATTAACATTTTTGGAAATGCATTAAGCTTAGAACTTTTCAGCACCCACTATTTGGAAACAGAATTCAAAGTATGATCAAATATGTTCGAAATTTATCTGAGTAAAAAATAAATGTTATTGAAATACGATCCCCAAAGAAGCTTTAAATAAATGACACTTGCACCGCATCCTTTGTCTCTAACATAGATGATATGGTTGTCACACACTCCTTTGGAGTCACCTTTCTTTCAGGGATAGAATGACAGATAGGCTAGAGTTGATGAGGTCTAAATAAATTCCTTAAAATAAATACCGAGCGTGTATTTCTGGTTCTCATTAATCACACTATACGGGTCTTTGTTTCGTTTTGTTGCATAGGTTAATTAAGTGTACGGCTAGGGTCTGATAAATGAATCAATGTCTTTCTTTCTTCGGTTTTTTTCTTAGCCCCAAGAATCTGTAAAACGGTTCGGCAGTAATCAACAATTTATTTCTGTTGCACTTTAATGCAATCAAGACTCGCGACTATTGAAACTATCAAGATTTCTCTCAAAGATACACAAGCAGATGATAGCTAAAAAGACACAAACAAACAAACAAACAAACACACACACACACACACACACACACACACACACACACATATATATATATAAACAACGAGGCTTACAGTCATAACTTCATATGAACAGTATTGAACTCTCTCTCTCTCACTCTCTCTCTCTCTATATATATATATATGTATGACGTTTTGCACATGCATACGCATTTAAGTTTGTTTTATGTTTTTGCGTAAGTATATATTTATTCCCGCTTATGTGTTCATGCATTGAAATATGATTATGTCTATCCTGACCCCATTCATATGAGGCCAGTGATTTTATGAATCCGCCGTGACTGTATCCAATATGTAGCAATTTAGTCTGCCTAAAAGTTAACAGACAAATTGACATCTCGATAAAGACTAAATTTTGAAATTTGTGTATGTATATATACATGGGTGTATTACTATGTATATGTTTTTTCTCACTAATGTTTGTGAATATTTCTCCATATGTGAATGTTTGTAAGTTTATTCATGTATGCGTTCTTTTTCTCTCCTCCGTCTAAAATATGAATAATTTTCTAAATGTACAAAATTGTTAAAATATAGTTTGTTTTTTTTTTGTTTTTTTTAGCAACAAAAATATAGTAGATAAAATAGTTAATTAATAATGCTGATCTTAATTTTATAAAATTTTAATACCAATGCCTACCAAGATTAATTTTAAGTCTTCCCACATATTCTCCAAAGTAAAAGTTGCTTTACTCTGATTGGTCCACATTGTACATACAATAATGCCTCCCTGATGAAAGAGGTCTTGCTTGTTCCTAACCTTTTAAAGCCATTCATTTCGAAATAACAACATCACTTGAAAAGACACAAAAAGTGTCGAAACAAAATAGCTACTTTTGTAGTGATATTATAACATATCAATGTTATAATTTATTAATAAATATTATTATTATTATTATATATATATATATGTTTTTTTTACAAATCGGAAGCTCCTGCTATCCACCTAGGGGTCCTTGACAAAATCCAACAGAGAATACGTAATGTAATCGATCCTGACCTGGCAGCTCGGATACAGTCACTTTCTCACCGGCGCAATGTGGCTTCCCTGTGTCTCTTCTACAAGTACTTTCACCGCTTCTGCTCCGATGAACTTGGCTCACTGGTGGCCCAAGCCACAAGATTAGCAACTAGGTCCCAATTTTTTTACTGTGGAACCAATAAAATGTAAACGCAAATTCTTTTCCATCAGCTTCTTTTCTCGAACTTGCCGCCTGTGGAATTCCCTACGTTTACTTGCTTCCCCGACGGCTACAATCTCCAAGAATTCAAATGTAAAGTCAATAGTCATCTACTATCTCACTAACCTGCACCCTCTCTTTCTCTCTCTCTCTCTCTCTCTCTTTCTCTCTCTCATGCTCTTTTTTTTTTCGTCCACTCCACTCTCATTAGTATTCTCATCCTTTTCTTACCCACTTCCTGACACCCCATATAACCTGTCATTCTTTCTCATAACTTTCCTCCTATGCAACCCACTGCGAACTTGTAAGCTGTCTTGTTGGGGCGATATGATAATAAAAATAAAATAAAAATAGAAAATAAAACTTCTAAAATTACATATATTGAATGATCATTTTGGCGAAATAAATTCGCTTTATCAGCGATATCTTCTATTATGGAAAAATTCAAAGGTTTTTTAAAGCACCTGAAGTTGACTTCAGGGAGAGAGGAAAAGTAAAAAAACGTAGCAATAAGCAAAGAAAAAAAACGAGGAAAGAAACAGAAAGAAAAGGAAAGAAATAATGAAGAAAAGTAAGAGAGGAAGTAAAAAAGGAAGGGAAGGACATGTTAGAATGTTGACTGGTCCAGTTTTAATATTTAATATCCAACAATAAATATTAATAGGATCTCCCTTGGGATTTTAATTACATGCCATTTTCTTTTTGTATATATATATATATATATATATATATATATATATATATATATTAAAAAAGGATTAATTCAAAGATGTTGAATGGCCATTTCGATATGACGATCCCCACGGGGAGCGACACATCACCTCAGCAACAGAAAAAAACCTTTCAGAAACTGGAGAAAAATTAGTCTACTTTTCCTTTTTAAATAGATTGCAAAGAAATTAAAAAATAAATAATAATAAAATAAAATAAAATAAAATAAAAATAAAAATAAAGGGAAAGAAAAAGAAAAGGAAAAAGAAAAAGAAAAGGATAGAATAAAATCAAATAAATAAGAAAAGAAAAAAATTGACATCGTCTGGGTTCGCAAAAAAAAGGGGAGAATGTAACTAAAAATTAACAGACAGCCGTGTTGAATCATTTAAAGCAACACGGAAAAAAGTTGGTAAGAGAGATAAAAGAAGGAAGGGAGGGAAAAAGAAAGAAACTAAAGAAAAAATTTTTTTTAAATATTACAGACGCTGGACAAATTCAAAAATCTAATTTCCCCAAAACGTTGAAGTATTAAAAAAAGCCTTTACTTAAAAAGGCATAATTATTGATAAAAGGGAATAAAAAGATATAGGATTTGAAATAAAATTATTTTTTTAAAAAAATTAGGTCATTTGAAATTAAACTAAATAAAGACAATACTAGGTAAAAAAAAAAAAAAAAAAAATTACAATTATTATATATACATATCAATAGAAGTACACATATATATATATATATATATATATATATATATATATATATATATATATATATATATACACACACCATTTAACGAATTTTTCTCCAGTTTCTGAAAGGTTTTTTTCTGTTGCTGAGGTGATGTGTCGCTCCCCGTGGGGATCGTCATATCGAAATGGCCATTCAACATCTTTGAATTAATCCTTTTTTAATATATATATTTGCTCTGTAATATTTTATTACATGGAGCTCTCTTCCTGTATCATTTTTTAATATTAAAATAAATTTTTAATATTAATTAGGATCGGGTTTTTTGGAATTTACCTTCCTGCTTTTTTCCCTTGGATTGAAGTATCTGAATTAAAATATATATATATATATATATATATATAAAATCGGAAATCTATGAGCGAGCCAACAACCTACCACGGTTTCGCTTAACAGCTCGTCAGGGAAATTGGCTAAAGACTTAGAAATTACGCAGCATATATGTAGAATTTCAGCTTAAACAAGACACCAAACTCAAGAAAAGGGCGGGGGGGGATAAACTTTATTATGGGGGGAAAATGGTTGAGAACAATTAAACAGGAGGCGCTAATTAAGCAAACATTTTTTCGTGTGAATGCATTTATAAAGAATTTCAGTTTTTGAATTTAATAAATTCTGCCCGGGTTCGAATAAAGCAATGGCTAACTTTTCTTCCCCGCATAAATTGCAGTACTTACTCCCCGGCTTGTACTTAGAACATCGTTTTACAATTTCCCATTTTAAAATAGGATCAGCATTAGTATATATATATATATATATATATATATATATATATATATATATATAGTCATTTTGCTATTTTAACCATTCATCTTCACATTAATATCACGAAAAATCAATTTATTATTTTTTTCCGGATATTTACTTGAAATATTTACACATTATCATCACTGGACATTCATTTATTTGTGGACGACCTTATTCTAGAAATTTTTCCTCTTCTCCTGTGCAACCAAAAACATCTTGCATTCTAATAACGTAGCAAATAGAGGTTAGGACACAGGCCGGGGCCTGATCAACCTTGGCTGGGTCAACCTGGGGAGAAGCTATGATGTTTTTAAAGGACTGAAACTGTCAATGAACCAGGGTAACATCACAAATGATGTGTCCTAACTGCATCTAAATGATGTATTTTTCAAAAAAAAAAAAAATATATATATATATATATCGAAAGAGAGTGAGAAAGAGAGAAGTATAACATAGCACATTTGGTATGTAATCCAGGTAAATTCTAAAAGAGACGAACTCAAGAGAACTCAATGTTAAATTCATTTATTTAATTTAACAGAGTAATATAATTTATAAAGAATTTTCGATTATTACAATGGATAATTATCCATAGTAATAATCGAAATAATAATAATTATCCATTGTAATAATCGAAAATCCTTTATAAATTATATATATATATATATATATCGAAAGAGAGTGAGAAAGAGAGAAATATACTATACCTCGGTTTACGTCGTTTCGAGTTACATCGTTCCAGCTTATACTTCGTTTGTCAAAAAAAAATATATGTAAAAAATAAAAATCAAGGTTAAGTCATTTTATTCGACTTTACGTCTGTCCACCACAAATACCGAAATCGTAATTATCGCTAAAAAGCTGTTAAAAGCACATAAAATCATGTTCCTGTACATTAAACAAGAATAAAATTATATGAAATCAGACTAACATAATCTACTATTTTCTACTATCGCAAAATAATTTTAATAAATGTATTTGTTATCCAACCTTACAAAATCATTTTATTGTATAATGTCATAGAGCAAACCACATTCACAAATAAAGAGTCCGCAATATACTGTAAAGATCGTCAAATTGTAAACATCTATGTACGGATATGTATTCGTAAATAGAGATTATTTTTTCTGTACTATATTCAAAACTAAAATTCATTTTTGTTAGCTTAAAATAGATTGTTGAGCATACACTCCCGATCAAAAATTTAAGACCACTTAAAAATCTTTAAAAAGAAATTTTTTTACGGATAGATTTTAAACTTCTCCCACTTAAGGTTACCAATACTACAATCTAAAAGGTTATGGAAACAAAAAGCTACATTCCAAACATTTTATTTAGAAATTTACATTTTTATAAAATGAGGCGATTTACACATAATCAAAATTATAAGACCAGAGAGAAAAATTCTATGAAATTGTATAAAAAGTGTATGAAAAGTATATGAAAACATTCAACAACAAAATTTCATAATGAGTTCTACCTCCACTGCTTTTGATGACTTCAAAAATTCTGTCGGGCATGCTAGAAATAAGCGTTTCCATTAAGGTGCGGGGGATGTTGCTCCAGCTTCTGAAGATGGCTTCACGAAGTTCATATTTTGTTGAATATTGTTTGCCATTTCGATGAACATCTCTTGTCATCCATCTCCAAACATTTTGAATTGGGTTCAAGTCTGGTGAGCATGCAGGATGTCCCAAGATATGGACCCCATTTTCTTGTAGAAAGGTCAAGGTCCGTCTTGTAGCGTGGATTGCAGCATTATCCTGTTGGAATAACCATCCATCCCCACACAAACGATGGTCCTCCGTCATCAAAGATGCTTTTTGTAGCATTCTAATATAACCAGTCGCTGTCTGATGATCCTGCACCACCTGGAGCTCCATCGTCCCTCTGTAAGAAAAGGCACCCCATACCATTAGGGACCCTCCACCACTATGACGTGTGGAGAAAATTTCAGGAGACATGTTTTTATTATGCCAATATCGTTGGAAGCCATCAGGACCATCTAGATTGAATTTTTTCTCATCAGAAAACAGGACTTACTTCCACTTCTCAACGACCTATGTTTGTTATTCACGACCAAACTTTAAGCGGTCCACCTTGTGACGTGGGAGCAGCTGAGGAATTTGTTTACGCTTTTTATTTACCATGCCTTTTTATCGAAAGTGTCGTCTGATGGTTACGGGACTGCAATCAGCATCTGTGACTGCCTTAATTTAACTAGAAGAAAGTCCCCCGTCTTTCATAACAACCCGTCTTATTCTCCTACTCAATGCAGGAGAAATTTTTGGGGGCCTACCAGAGGATTTTGCTTTTCCATAATTCTCACTGTTCTTTAGAAAGTTGCAAATCACAGTTTTACTGCGATTTACCTTAGCTGCGATCGCTCGCTGTGACAAACCTTGCTTATGGAATTCTAGAATTCGAGAACGCTCAACTTTGGTAAGTTTGCTTGCTTCAGGCATGGTAACACCTTTAGGCAGTGATTGCTAATTTCTAGCTGAACTAAAAACATTTGAATTACCATAGATCTAACAATTTATACCCCTGGTCTTATAATTTTGATCATGTGTAAATCACCTCATTTTATAAAAATGTAAATTTCTAAATACAATGTTTGGAATGTAGTTTTTTGTTTCCATAACCTTTTAGATTGTAGTATTGGTAACCTTAAGTGGGAGGAGTTTAAAATCTATCCAAAAAATTTTCTTACTTTTTTCATATAATAGTACGAAAAACGAGTAGGTTTAGCCAGTGTGATCTTATTTTTATTATTTTTTGAATTATTTATTTACTTATTTTTACTTGTATTTTTATTTTATTTATTCTTTTTCGGTTCTTATCTTTTTCTACTAATTTTTGTGTAAATTGTTCTTAATTATGAAATTTAGGTTTGGTATATTAGGGTTTGGTTATATGTAGGAATTCTAAGACCGGCCATGTTTTTTTTTGTTTTTTTTTTTATTGTTCTCTGTCATTTGTACTAACTGGACACATGGCTTGGAGAATTGATTCCCCCCTCCATCACACTACTGTCTATTTTCTGCTGGAGTAACTTATTCAATTTCAGAACTGTATAGAAGAAACAGAATGAAGATAATTTTTTAGAGTCCTAACTTTTCACAATCAGCAAGCCTGCAACTTGGTGGTTTAGCGGTGTGATCTTATTTTTATTATTTTTGAATTGTTATTTACTTATTTTTATAGTCTTTTCTTCTTCTTTCTTTTTCGGTTCTTATCTTTTCTGCCTAATTTTTGTGTAAATTATTCTTAATTGTGGTAGGTTTGGTATATTAGGGTTTTTTGGTTATATGTAGAATTCTAAGACCGGCCATGTTTTTTTTTATTGTTCTCTGTCATTCCCTTGCTAACTGGACATGGCTTGGAGGTGATTCCCCCTCAACCATACTGTCTGTTACTGCTTGTAAGGTAACTTAATCTCTCCAGAACTGTATAGAAGAAACAGAATGAAGATAATTTTGAAATTTTCTTAACTTTCTGTCAGCAAGCCTGCAACTTGGTGAGTTTAGTGATGTGATCTTATTTTTTATTATTTTTTGAATTATTTATTTACTTATTTTTACTTGTATTTTTATTTTGTTTATTCTTTTTAGTTCTTATCTTTTCTGCCTATTTTGTGTAAATTGTTCTTAATTATGAAATTTAGGTTTGGTATATTAGGGTTTTGGTTATATGTAGGAATTCTAAGACCGGCCATGTTTTTTTTTATTGTTCTCTATTAACCTTGCTAACTGGACATGGCAGGTGATTCCCCCCTCCATCACACTACTGTCTGTTACTGTAGCACTTAAGGTAAGCAATCTCCAGAACTGTATAGAAGAAACAGAATGAAGATAATTTTGAAATTTTCTTTCTGTCAGCAAGCCTGCAGCTTGGTGAGTTTAGCCAGTGTGATCTTATTTTTTATTATTTTTGAATTATTTATTTACTTATTTTTACTTGTATTTTTTATTTTATTTTATTCTTTTTTCGGTTCTTATCTTTCTATAATTTTTGTTTTAAATTGTTCTTAATTATGAAATTTAAGGTTTTTGGTATATTAGGGTTTTTGGTTATATGTAGGAATTCACAAGACCGGCCATGTCTTTTTTTGTTTTTTTTTTTTATTGTTCTCTGTCATTCCCTTGCTAACTGGACACATGGCTTGGGGTGATTCCCCCTCCATCACACTACTGTCATTACTGCTAGCAAAGGTAACCAATCTCTCCAGAACTCTCCAGAACTGTATAGAAGAAACAGAATGAAGATAATTTTTGATTTTCTTAACTACTTGTCAACAAGCCTGGCCAGTGAGTTTAGCCAGTGTGATCTTATTTTTATTATTTTTTGAATTATTTATTTACTTATTTTTACTTGTATTTTTATTTTATTCTTTTTGGTTCTTGTCTTTTCTGCTAATTTTTGTAAGTGTTCTTAATTGAAATTTAGGTTTGGTATATTAGGGTTTTTAGTTCTTAGAATTCTAAGACCGGCCATGTTTTTTTTTTTTTTTATTGTTCTCTGTCATTCCCTTGCTAACTGGACACATGGCTTGGAGGTGATTCCCCTGCTCACTGTATTTTGCTTGCTTAATTAACCAATCTCCAGACTGTATGAAGAAACAGAATGAAGATAATTTTGAAATTTCTTAACTTTTCTGTCAGCAAGCCTGCAACTTGGTGAGTTTAGCCAGTGTGATCTTATTTTTATTATTTTTGAATTATTTATTTACTTATTTTTACTTGTATTTTTTTATTTTATTTTATTCTTTTCGGTTCTTATCTTTTCTGCCTAATTTTTGTGTAAATTGTTCTTAATTATGAAATTTAGGTTTGGTATATTAGGTTTTGGTTATATGTAGGAATTCTAAGACCGGCCATGTTTTTTTTTATTGTTCTCTGTCATTCCCTTGCTAACTGGACACTGGCTTAGGTGATTCCCCCCTCCATCACACTACTGTCTGTTACTGTAGCAAGAATGACAATCTCTCCAGAACTGTATAGAGAAACAGAATGAAGATGCTTTTAATTTTCTTGCTTTTCTGTCAACAAGCCTGCAATATTTGGTGAAGTTGTATTAATGATCTTGTTTTTTATTATTTTTTGAATTGTTATTTTACTTATTTTTACTTTGTATTTTTATTTTATTTTTATTCTTTTCGAGGTTCTTATCTTTCTGCCTAATTTTTTGTAAATTGTTCTTAATTATGAAATTTAGGTTTGGTATATTAGGGTTTTGGTTATATGTAGGAATTCTAAGACCGGCCATGTTTTTTTTTTTTTTGTGTTCTCTGTCCTTCCCTTGCTAACTGGACACATGGCTTGGAGGTGATTCCCCCCTCCATCCCACTACTGTCTGTTACTGCTTGCTTAAGGTAACTTAATCTCTCCAGAACTGTATAGAAGAAACAGAATGAAGATAATTTTTGAAATTTTCTTAACTTTTTTCTGTCAGCAAGCCTGCAGCTTGGTGAGTTTAGCCAGTGTGATCTTATTTTTTATTATTTTGAATTATTTATTTACTTATTTTTACTTGTATTTTTTATTTTATTTTATTCTTTTTCGGTTCTTATCTTTTCTGCCTAATTTTTGTGTAAATTGTTCTTAATTATGAAATTTAGGTTTGGTATATTAGGGTTTTGGTTATATGTGGGAATTCTAAGACCGGCCATGTTTTTTTTTTATTGTTCTCTGTCATTCCCTTGCTAACTGGACACATGGCTTGGAGGTGATTCCCCCCTCCATCACACTACTGTCTGTTACTGCTTGCTTGGAGTAACCCAATCTCTCCAGAACTGTGAGAAGAAACAGAATGAAGATAATTTTTGAAATTTTCTTAACTTTTTTCTGTCAGCAAGCCTGCAGCTTGGTGAGTTTAGCCAGTGTGATCTTATTTTTATTATTTTTTGAATTATTTATTTACTTATTTTTACTTGTATTTTTTATTTTATTTTATTCTTTTCGGTTCTTATCTTTTCTGCCTAATTTTTGTGTAAATTGTTCTTAATTATGAAATTTAGGTTTGGTATATTGAGGTTTTGGTTATATGTAGGAATTCTAAGACCGGCCATGTTTTTTTTTTTTTATTGTTCTCTGTCATTCCCTTGCTAACTGGACACATGGCTTGGAGGTGATTCCCCCCCTCCATCTTTCTGTCTGTTACTGCTTGCTTAAGGTAACTTAATCTCTCTCCAGAACTGTATAGAAGAAACAGAATGAAGATAATTTTGAAATTTTCTTAACTTTTTTCTGTCAACTTAAGCCTGCAACAGTGAGTTTAGCCAGTGTGATCTTATTTTTTATTATTTTTTGAATTATTTATTTACTTATTTTTACTTGTATTTTATTTTATTTTATTCTTTTTCGGTTCTTATCTTTTCTGCCTAATTTTTGTGTAAATTGTTCTTAATTATGAAATTTAGGTTTGGTATATTAGGGTTTTTGGTTATATGTAGGAATTCTAAGACCGGCCATGTTTTTTTTTTTTTTTTTTTTTTTATTGTTCTCTGTCATTCCCTTGCTAACTGGACACATGGCTTGGAGGTGATTCCCCCCTCCATCACACTACTGTCTGTTACTGCTTGCTTAAGGTAACTTAATCTCTCCAGAACTCTCCAGAACTGTATAGAAGAAACAGAATGAAGATAATTTTTGAAATTTTCTTAGCTTTTTCTGTCAAGCAAGCCTGCAACTTGGTGAGTTTAGCCAGTGTGATCTTATTTTTATTATTTTTTGAATTATTTATTTACTTATTTTTTTACTTGTATTTTTATTTATTTTATTCTTTTTCGGTTCTTATCTTTTCTGCCTAATTTTTGTGTAAATTGTTCTTAATTATGAAATTTAGGTTTGGTATATTAGGGTTTTGGTTATATGTAGGAATTCTAAGACCGGCCATGTTTTTTTTGTTTTTTTATTGTTCTCTGTCATTCCCTTGCTAACTGGACACATGGCTTGGAGGTGATTCCCCCCCTCCACATCACACTACTGTCTGTTACTGCTTGCTTAAGGTAACTTAATCTCTCCAGAACTCTCAGAAGAAACAGAATGAAGATAATTTTGAAATTTTCTTAACTTTTTCTGTCAGCAAGCCTGCAACTTGGTGAGTTTAGCCAGTGTGATCTTATTTTTTTTATTATTTTTTGAATTATTTATTTACTTATTTTTACTTGTATTTTTTATTTTATTTTATTCTTTTCGGTTCTTATCTTTTCTGCCTAATTTTTGTGTAAATTGTTCTTAATTATGAAATTTAGGTTTGGTATATTAGGGTTTTGGTTATATGTGGGAATTCTAAGACCGGCCATGTTTTTTTTTTTTATTGTTCTCTGTCATTCCCTTGCTAACTGGACACATGGCTTGGAGGTGATTCCCCCCTCCATCACACTACTGTCTGTTACTGCTTGCTTAAGGTAACTTAATCTCTCCAGAACTGTATAGAAGAAACAGAATGAGAGATAATTTTTAACTTTTTTCTGTCAGCAAGCCTGCAGCTTGGTGAGTTTAGCCAGTGTGATCTTATTTTTTATTATTTTTTGAATTATTTATTTACTTATTTTTACTTGTATTTTATTTTATTTTATTCTTTTTCGGTTCTTATCTTTTCTGCCTAATTTTTGTGTAAATTGTTCTTAATTATGAAATTTAGGTTTGGTATATTAGGGTTTTGGTTATATGTAGGAATTCTAAGACCGGCCATGTTTTTTTTTTATTGTTCTCTGTCATTCCCTTGCTAACTGGACACATGGCTTGGAGGTGATTCCCCCTCCATCACACTACTGTCTATTACTGCTTGCTTAAGGTAACCAATCTCTCTGTAGAACTGTATAGAAGAAACAGAATGAAGATAATTTTGAAATTTTCTTAACTTTTTCTGTCAGCAAGCCTGCAACTTGGTGAGTTTAGCCAGTGTGATCTTATTTTTTATTATTTTTTGAATTATTTATTTACTTATTTTACTTGTATTTTTATTTTATTTTATTCTTTTCGGTTCTTATCTTTTCTGCCTAATTTTTGTGTAAATTGTTCTTAATTATGAAATTTAGGTTTGGTATATTAGGGTTTTGGTTATATGTAGGCATTCCTAAGACCGGCCATGTTTTTTTTTTTTATTGTTCTCTGTCATTCCCTTGCCTAACTGGACACATGGCTTGGAGGTGATTCCCCCCTCCCATCACACTACTGTCTGTTACTGCTTGCTTAAGGTAACTTAATCTCTCCAGAACTGTATAGAAGAAACAGAATGAAGAAGATAATTTTTGAAATTTTCTTAACTTTTTTCTGTCAGCAAGCCTGCAGCTTGGTGAGTTTAGCCAGTGTGATCTTATTTTTTTATTATTTTGAATTATTTATTTACTTATTTTTTACTTGTATTTTTTATTTTATTTTATTCTTTTTCGGTTCTTATCTTTTCTGCCTAATTTTTGTGTAAATTGTTCTTAATTATGAGGCTAGGTTTGGTATATTAGGGTTTTGGTTATATGTAGAATTCTAAGACCGGCCATGTTTTTTTTTTTATTGTTCTCTGTCATTCCCTTGCTAACTGGACACATGGCTTGGAGGTGATTCCCCCCCCTCCATCACACTACTGTCTGTTACTGCTTGCTTAAGGTAACTTAATCTCTCCAGAACTGTATAGAAGAAACAGAATGAAGATAATTTTTGAAATTTTCTTAACTTTTTTCTGTCAGCAAGCCTGCAACAGGTGAGTTTAGCCAGTGTGATCTTATTTTTTATTATTTTTTGAATTATTTATTTACTTATTTTTACTTGTATTTTTATTTTATTTTATTCTTTTCGGTTCTTATCTTTTCTGCCTAATTTTTGTGTAAATTGTTCTTAATTATGAAATTTAGGTTTGGTATATTAGGGTTTTGGTTATATGTAGGAATTCTAAGACCGTATGTCTTTTTGTTTTTTTTTTTTTTATTGTTCTCTGTCATTCCCTTGCTAACTGGACACATGGCTTGGAGGTGATTCCCCCCTCCATCACACTACTGTCTGTTACTGCTTGCTTAAGGTAACTTAATCTCTCCAGAACTCTCCAGAACTGTATAGAGAAGAAACAGAATGAAGATAATTTTTTGAAATTTTCTTAACTTTTTCTGTCAGCAAGCCTGCAGCGGTGAGTTTAGCCAGTGTGATCTTATTTTTTATTATTTTGAATTATTTATTTACTTATTTTTACTTGTATTTTTATTTTATTTTATTTTCTTTTTCGGTTCTTATCTTTTCTGCCTAATTTTGTGTAAATTGTTCTTAATTATATGAAATTTAGGTTTGGTATATTAGGGTTTTGGTTATATGTAGGAATTCTAAGACCGGCCATGTTTTTTTTTTTTATTGTTCTCTGTCATTCCCTTGCTAACTGGACACATGGCTTGGAGGTGATTCCCCCCTCCATCACACTACTGTCTGTTACTGCTTGCTTAAGGTAACAATCTCTCCAGAACTGTATAGAAGAAACAGAATAGAAGATAATTTTTGAAATTTTAACTTTTTTCTGTCAGCAAGCCTGCAACTTGGTGAGTTTAGCCAGTGTGATCTTATTTTTTATTATTTTTTGAATTATTTATTTACTTATTTTTACTTGTATTTTTTATTTTATTTTATTCTTTTTCGGTTCTTATCTTTTCTGCCTAATTTTTGTGTAAATTGTTCTTAATTATGAAATTTAGGTTTGGTATATTAGGGTTTTGGTTATATGTAGGAATTCTAAGACCGGCCATGTTTTTTTTTTGTTTTTTTTTTTATTGTTCTCTGTCATTCCCTTGCTAACTGGACACATGGCTTGGAGGTGATTCCCCCCTCCATCACACTACTGTCTGTTACTGCTTGCTTAAGGTAACTTAATCTCTCCAGAACTGTATAGAAGAAACAGAATGAAGATAATTTTTGAAATTTTCTTAATTTTTTCTGTCAGCAAGCCTGCAACTTGGTGAGTTTAGCCAGTGTGATCTTATTTTTGTTTTTTTGAATTATTTATTTACTTGTTTTTACTTGTATTTTTTATTTTATTTTATTCTTTTTCGGTTCTTATCTTTTCTGCCTAATTTTTGTGTAAATTGTTCTTAATTATGAAATTTAGGTTTGGTATATTAGGGTTTTGGTTATATGTGGGAATTCTAAGACCGGCCATGTTTTTTTGTTTTTTTTTTATTGTTCTCCTGTCATTCCCTTGCTAACTGGACACATGGCTTGGAGTGATTCCCCCCTCCATCTTGCCACTACTGTCTGTTACTGCTTGCTTAAGAGTAACTTCATCTCTCCAGAACTCTCAGAAGAAACAGAATGAAGATAATTTTTGAAATTTTCTTAACTTTTTCTGTCCAGCAAGCCTGCAGCTTGGTGAGTTTAGCCAGTGTGATCTTATTTTTTATTATTTTTTGAATTATTTATTTACTTATTTTTACTTGTATTTTATTTTATTTTATTCTTTTTCGGTTCTTATCTTTTCTGCCTAATTTTTGTGTAAATTGTTCTTAATTATGAAATTTAGGTTTGGTATATTAGGGTTTTGGTTATATGTGGGAATTCTAAGACCGGCCATGTTTTTTTTTTTTATTGTTCTCTGTCATTCCCTTGCTAACTGGACACATGGCTTGAGGTGATTCCCCCCTCATCACACTACTGTCTGTTACTGCTTGCTTAAAGGTAACTTAATCTCTCCAAGGAACTGTATAGAAGAAACAGAATGAAGATAATTTTGAAATTTTCTTAACTTTTTTTCTGTCAGCAAGCCTGCAGCTTGGTGAGTTTAGCCAGTGTGATCTTATTTTTTATTTATTTTTTTGAATTATTTATTTACTTATTTTTACTTGTATTTTTTATTTTATTTTATTCTTTTTCGGTTCTTATCTTTTCTGCCTAATTTTTTTGTACAAATTGTTCTTAATTATGAAATTTAGGTTTGGTATATTAGGGTTTGGTTATATGTAGGAATTCTAAGACCGGCCATGTTTTTTTTTTTATTGTTCTCTGTCATTCCCTTGCCTAACTGGACACATGGCTTGAGTGATTCCCCCTCCATCCTACTGTCTGTTACTGCTTGTAAGATACTTAATCTCTCCAGAACTGTATAGAAGAAACAGAATGAAGATAATTTTTGAAATTTTCTTAACTTTTTCTGTCAGCAAACCTGCAACTTGGTGAGTTTAGCCAGTGTGATCTTATTTTTTATTATTTTTGAATTATTTATTTACTTATTTTTACTTGTATTTTTTATTTTATTTTATTCTTTTTCGGTTCTTATCTTTCACTAATTTTGTGTAAATTGTTCTTAATTATGAAATTTAGGTTTGGTATATTAGGGTTTTGGTTATATGTAGGAATTCTAAGACAGCCCATGTTTTTTTTGTTTTTTTTTTATTGTTCTCTGTCATTCCCCTGCTAACTGGACACATGGCTTGGAGTGTTCCCCCCTCCATCACACTGCTGTCTGTTACTGCTTGCTTAAGAGTAACTTAATCTCTCCAGAACTGTATAGAAGAAACAGAATGAAGATAATTTTGAAATTTTCTTAACTTTTTTCTGTCCAGCAAGCCTGCAACTTGGTGAGTTTAGCCAGTGTGATCTTATTTTTTATTATTTTTTTGAATTATTTATTTACTTATTTTTACTTGTATTTTATTTTATTTTATTCTTTTAGGTTCTTATCTTTTCTGCCTAATTTTTGTGTAAATTGTTCTTAATTATGAAATTTAGGTTTGGTATATTGGGGTTTTGGTTATATGTGGGAATTCCTAAGACCGGCCATGTTTTTTTTTTGTTTTTTTTTTTTTATTGTTCTCTGTCATTCCCTTGCTAACTGGACACATGGCTTGAGTGATTCCCCCTCCATCTTTTTCTGTTACTGCTTGCTTAAGGTAACTTAATCTCTTAGAACTCTCCAGAAGAAACAGAATGAAGATAATTTTTTGAAATTTTCTTAACTTTTTCTGTCAGCAAGCCTGCAACTTGGTGAGTTTAGCCAGTGTGATCTTATTTTTATTATTTTTTGAATTATTTATTTACTTATTTTTACTTGTATTTTATTTTATTTTATTCTTTTCGGTTCTTATCTTTTTCTGCCTAATTTTTTTGTGTAAATTGTTCTTAATTATGAAATTTGGGTTTGGTATATTAGGGTTTTGGTTATATGTGGGAATTCTAAGACCGGCCATGTTTTTTTTTTTTTTATTGTTCTTCTGTCATTCCCTTGCTAACTGGACACATGGCTTGGAGAGTGATTCCCCCCTCCATCCTTTTTCTGTCTGTTACTGCTTGTAAGGTAACTTAATCTCTCCAGAACTGTATAGAAGAAACAGAATAGAAGATAATTTTTGAAATTTTCTTAACTTTTTTCTGTCAGCAAGCCTGCAACCTTTAGTGAGTTTAGCCAGTGTGATCTTATTTTTTTTATTATTTTTGAATTATTTATTTACTTATTTTCGCATATTTTTTATTTTATTTTATTCTTTTGGTTCTTATCTTTTCTGCCTAATTTTTGTGTAAATTGATGTGAGTATGAAATTTAGGTTTGGTATATTAGGGTTTTGGTTATATGTAGGAATTCTAAGACCATGCATGTTTTTTTTTTTATTGTTCTCTGTCCATTCCCTTGCTAACTGGACACATGGCTTGGAGGTGATTCCCCCCTCCATCACACTACTGTCTGTTACTGCTTGCTTAAGGTAACTAATCTCTCCAGAACTGTATAGAAGAAACAGAATGAAGATAATTTTTGAAATTTTCTTAACTTTTTCTGTCAGCAAGCCTGCAACATTTGAAATTTAGCCAATGTGATCTTATTTTTTTATTATTTTTTGAATTATTTATTTACTTATTTTTACTTGTATTTTTTATTTTTATTTTATTCTTTTTCGGTTCTTATCTTTTTCTGCCTAATTTTTGTGTAAATTGTTCTTAATTATGAAATTTGGGTTTGGTATATTGGGGTTTTGGTTATATGTAGGAATTCTAAGACCGGCCATGTTTTTTTTTTTATTGTTCTCTGTCATTCCCTTGCTAACTGGACACATGGCTTGGAGGTGATTCCCCCCTCCATCACTGTCTGTTACTGCTTGCTTAAAGTAACTTAATCTCTCCAGAACTGTATAGAAGAAACAGAATGAGAATAATTTTTGAAATTTTCTTAACTTTTTCTGTCAGCAAGCCTGCAGCTTGATGAGTTTAGCCAGTGTGATCTTGTTTTTTATTGTTTTTGAATTATTTATTTACTTATTTTTTACTTGTATTTTTATTTTATTTTGTTATTTTTCGGTTCTTTATCTTTTCTGCCTAATTTTTGTGTAAAATTGTTCTTAATTATGAAATTTAGGTTTGGTATATTGGGGTTTTTGGTGTAACATAAGAATTCTAAGACCGGCCATGTTTTTTTTTTTATTGTTCTCCTGTCATTCCCTTGCTAACTGGACACATGGCTTGGAGGTGATTTCACCTCCATCCTACTGTCTGTTACTGCTTGCTTAAGGTAACTTAATCTCTCCAGAACACAACCATAGAAGAAACAGAATGAAGATAATTTTTTGAAAATTTTCTTAACTTTTCTGTCAGCAAGCCTGCAACTTGGTGAGTTTAGCCAGTGTGATCTTATTTTTTATTATTTTTGAATTATTTATTTACTTATTTTTACTTGCTGTTTTATTTTATTTTGTTCTTTTTTCGGTTCTTATCTTTTCTGCTAATTTTATTGTAAATTGTTCTTAATTATGAAATTTAGGTTTGGTATATTAGGGTTTTGGTTATGTAGAATTCTAGAACGACCCATGTTTTTTTTTTATTGTTCTCATTTCCTTGCTAACTGGACACATGGCTTGGAGAGTGATTCCCCCCTCCCATCACTGCTGTCTGTTGTAACCTTGGTATTGACGTCTCTAGAACTGTATAGAAGAAACAGTGGATAATTTTGTAATTTTCTTAACTTTTTTCTGTCAGCAAGCCTGCAACTTGGTGAAGTTTGTGAGTAATGATCTTATTTTTTTATTATTTTTGAATTATTTATTTACTTATTTTTACTTGTATTTTTTATTTTATTTTATTCTTTTCGGTTCTTATCTTTTCTGCCTAATTTTTGTGTGAAATTGTTCTTAATTATGAAATTTGGAAATTTGGTATATTGAGGTTTTGGTTATGTGTGGTCTAAGACAAGCCATGTTTTTTTTTTTTTTTTTTTGTTGTTCTCTGTCATTCCCTTGCCCTAACTGGACACATGGCTTGGAGGGTGATTCCCCCCTCCATCACACTACTGTCTGTGCCTGTGGCAAGGATAACCAATCTCTCCAGAACTGTGTAAACCAGAATGAAGATAATTTTTGAAAATTTTCTTAACTTTTTCTGTCAACAAGCCTGCAACTTGTTGAGTTTAATGATGTGATCTTATTTTATTTATTTTTGAATTATTTATTTACTTGTTTTTCTTGTATTTTTATTTTATTTTATTCTTTTCGGTTCTTATCTTTCTTTAATTTTTGCTGTAAATTGTTCTTAATTACTTAATTTAGGTTTGGTATATTAGGAGTTTTGGTTATATGTAAGAATTCCTAGACCGGCCATGTTTTTTTTTTTATTGTTCTCTGTCATTCCCTTGCTAACTGGACACATGGCTTGGAGGTGATTCCCCCCTCCATCCACATACTGTCTGTTACTGCTTGCTTGAGTAACTTAATCTCTCCAGAACTCTCCAGAAGAAACAGAATGAAGATAATTTTTGAAATTTTCTTAACTTTTTCTGTCCAGCAGCCTGCAATAGTGAGTTTAGCCAGTGTGATCTTATTTTTTATTGTTTTTTGAATTATTTATTTACTTATTTTTACTTGTATTTTTGTTTATTTTATTCTTTTTCGGTTCTTCCTCTTGCTACCTAATTTTTGTGTAAATTGTTCTTAATTATGAAATTTAGGTTTGGTATATTAGGGTTTTGGTTATATGTGGAATTCTAAGACCGGCCATGTTTTTTTGTTGTTCTCTGTCATTCCCTTGCTAACTGGACACATGGCTTGGGTGATTCCCCCCTCCATCCACACTACTGTCTGTTACTGCTTGCTTAAGGTAACTTAATCTCCAGAATTGTATAGAAGAAACAGAATGAAGATAATTTTTTGAAATTTTCTTAACTTTTTTCTGTGTAAACTGTGGCCAGTGAGTTTAGCCAGTGTGATCTTGTTTTTTATTTATTTTTGAATTATTTATTTACTTATTTTTACTTGTATTTTATTTTATTTTATTCTTTTTCAGTTTATCTTTGCTACACTAATTTTTGTGTAAATTGTTTAATTATGAAATTTAGGTTTGGTATATTAAGGTTTTTGGTTATATGTAAAATTCTAAGACCGGCCATGTTTTTTTTTTTTTTTTTTTTTTATTGTTCTCTGTCATTCCTTGCTAACTGGACACATGGCTTGGAGTGATTCCCCCCTCCATCCTTTTCTGTCCTGTGCCTGGCATGAAGTAGCAATCTCTCCAGAACTCTCCCAGAAGAAACAGAATGAAGATAATTTTTGAAATTTTCTTATTTTTTCTGTTATTGACCTACTATTGATGGGTTATTGATGTGATCTTATTTTTTATTATTTTTGAATTATTTATTTACTTATTTTTACTTGTATTTTTATTTTATTTTATTCTTTTCGGTTCTTATCTTTTCTGCCTAATTTTTTGTGTAAATTGTTCTTAATTATGAAATTTAGGTTTGGTATATTACGGAGTTTTGATTCTGTGGTCTAAGACCGGCCATGTTTTTTTGTTTTTTTTTTTATTGTTCTCTGTCATTTCCCTTTTAACTGGACACATGGCTTGGAGTGATTTCCCCACTCATCACACTGCTGTCTGTTACTGTGTAAGGTAACTTAATCTCTCAGAACTCTCCAGAAGAAACAGAATGAAGATAATTTTTGAAATTTTCTTAACTTTTTTCTGTCAATATACAACTTGATGGGTTTGGCCAGTGTGATCTTATTTTTTATTTATTTTTTGGATGTTGTTTTACTTATTTTTACTTGTATTTTTTATTTGTTTGTTCTTTTGGTTCTTATCTTTTCTGCCTAATTTTTTGTGTAAATTATTCTTAATTATGAAATTTTAGGTTTGGTATATTAGATTTTGGTTATATGTAGGAATTCTAAAATAGTACATGTTTTTTTTTTATTGTTCTCCTGTCATTCCCTTGCTAACTGGACACATGGCTTGGGTGATTCCCCCTCCATCCCTTTTACTGTCTGTACTGCTTGCTTAAGAGTAACAATCTCTCCAGAACTCTCCAGAAAGAAACAGAATGAAGATAATTTTGAAATTTTCTTAACTTTTTTTCTGTCAGCAAGCCTGCAACTTGGTGAGTTTAGCCAGTGTGATCTTATTTTTATTATTTTTGAATTATTTATTTACTTATTTTACTTGTATTTTTGTTTTCTTTATTCTTTTCGGTTCTTATCTTTCTGCCTAATTTTTGTGTAAATTGTTCTTAATTATGAAATTTGAGTTTGGTATATTAGGGTTTTGGTTATGTGTGGGAATTCTAAGACCGGCCATGTTTTGTTTTTTTTTTGTTGTTCTCTGTCATTCCCTTGGCTAACTGGACACATAGTGGAGGTGATTCCCCCTCCATCACACTACTGTCTGTTACTGCTTGCTTAAGGTAACTTAATCTCTCCAGAACTCTCCAGAAGAAACAGAATGAAGATAATTTTTGAAATTTCTTAACTTTTCTGTCCTTAGGCCTGCAGCTTGGTGAGTTTAGCCAGTGTAGTCTTATTTTTATTATTTTTGAATTATTTATTTACTTATTTCTTGCTTGTTTTTGTTTATTTTATTCTTTTTCGGTTCTTATCTTTTCTGCCTAATTTGTGTAAATTGTTCTTAATTATAGAAATTTAGGTTTGGTATATTAGGGTTTTGGTTATATGTGGGAATTCTAGACCAGCTTCATGTTTTTTTTTTGTTTTTTTTTTTTATTGTTCTCTGTCATTCCCTTGCTAACTGGACACATGGCTTGGGGTGATTCCCCCCTCCATCACACTACTGTCTGTTTCTGCTTGCTTAAGGTAACTTAATTCCTCCAGAACTCTCCAGAAGAAACAGAATGAAGATAATTTTTGAAATTTTCTTAGCTTTTTTCTGTCAGCAAACCTGCAACTTGGTGAGTTTAGCCACAGTGTGATCTTATTTTTTATTATTTTTTGAATTATTTATTTACTTATTTTTACTTGTATTTTTATTTTATTTTTATTCTTTTTCGGTTCTTATCTTTTCTGCCTAATTTTTGTGTAAATTGTTCTTAATTATGAAATTTAGGTTTGGTATATTAGGGTTTTGGTTATATGTAGGAATTTAAGACCGGCCATGTTTTTTTTGTTTTTTTTTTTTATTGTTCTCTGTCATTCCCTTGCTAACTGGACACATGGCTTGGAGGTGATTCCCCCCTCCATCACACTTTTCTGTCTGTTACTGCTTGCTTAAGGTAACTTAATCTCTCCAGAACTCTCAGAAGAAACAGAATGAAGATAATTTTGAAATTTTCTTAACTTTTTCTGTCAGCAAGCCTGCAGCTTGGTGAGTTTAGCCAGTGTGATCTTATTTTTTATTATTTTTTTGAATTATTTATTTACTTATTTTTACTTGTATTTTTTTATTTTATTTTATTCTTTTTCGGTTCTTATCTTTTCTGCCTAATTTTTGTGTAAATTGTTCTTAATTATGAAATTTAGGTTTGGTATATTAGGGTTTTGGTTATATGTAGGAATTCTAAGACCGGCCATGTTTTTTTTTATTGTTCTCTGTCATTCCCTTAACTGGACACATGGCTTGGAGGTGATTCCCCCCCTCCATCACACTACTGTCTGTTACTGCTTGCTTAAGGTAACTTAATCTCTCCAGAACTCTCCAGAAGAAACAGAATGAAGATAATTTTTTGAAATTTTCTTAACTTTTTTTCTGTCAGCAAGCCTGCAGCTTGGTGAGTTTAGCCAGTGTGATCTTATTTTTTATTATTTTTTGAATTATTTATTTACTTATTTTTACTTGTATTTTTTATTTTATTTTATTCTTTTTCGGTTCTTATCTTTTCTGCCTAATTTTTGTGTAAATTGTTCTTAATTATGAAATTTAGGTTTGGTATATTAGGGTTTTGGTTATATGTAGGAATTCTAAGACCGGCCATGTTTTTTTTTTGTTTTTTTTTTTTATTGTTCTCTGTCATTCCCTTGCTAACTGGACACATGGCTTGGAGGTGATTCCCCCCCTCCATCACACTACTGTCTGTTACTGCTTGCTTAAGGTAACTTAATCTCTCCAGAACTCTCCAGAAGAAACAGAATGAAGATAATTTTGAAATTTTCTTAACTTTTTTTTCTGTCAACCAAACTGCAGCTTGAGTAGGGATTTAGCCAGTGTGATCTTATTTTTATTATTTTTTGAATTATTTATTTACTTATTTTTACTTGTATTTTTATTTTATTTTATTCTTTTTCGGTTCTTATCTTTTCTGCCTAATTTTTTGTAAATTGTTCTTAATTATGAAATTTAGGTTTGGTATATTAGGGTTTTGGTTATATGTAGGAATTCTAAGACCAGCCATGTTTTTTTTTTATTGTTCTCTGTCATTTCCTTGCTAACTGGACACATGGCTTGGAGGTGATTCCCCCCTCCATCACACTACTGTCTGTTACTGCTTGCTTAAGGTAACTTAATCTCTCCAGAACTGTATAAGAGAAACAGAATGAAGATAATTTTTAAATTTTCTTAACTTTTTTTCTGTCAGCAAGCCTGCAGCTTGGTGAGTTTAGCCAGTGTGATCTTATTTTTATTATTTTTTGAATTATTTATTTACTTATTTTTACTTGTATTTTTATTTTATTTTATTCTTTTTCGGTTCTTATCTTTTCTGCCTAATTTTTGTGTAAATTGTTCTTAATTATGAAATTTAGGTTTGGTATATTAGGGTTTTGGTTATATGTAGGAATTCTAAGACCGGCCATGTTTTTTTTTTTGTTTTTTTTTTTATTGTTCTCTGTCATTCCCTTGCTAACTGGACACATGGCTTGGAGGTGAGATTCCCCCACTCCATCACACTACTGTCTGTTACTGCTTGCTTAAGGTAACTTAATCTCTCCAGAACTGTATAGAAGAAACAGAATGAAATTAATTTTTGAAATTTTCTTAACTTTTTTCTGTCAGCAAGCCTGCTGGCTTGGTGAGTTTAGCCAGTGTGATCTTATTTTTTATTATTTTTTGAATTATTTTATTTACTTATTTTACTTGTATTTTTTATTTTATTTTTATTCTTTTTCGGTTCTTATCTTTTCTGCCTAATTTTTTGTGTAAATTGTTCTTAATTATGGTACTAGGTTTGGTATATTAGGTTTGGTTATATGTAGGAATTCTAAGACCGGCCATGTTTTTTTTTTTTTTTTTTTTTTTTTATTGTTCTCTGTCATTCCCTTGCTAACTGGACACATGGCTTGGAGGTGATTCCCCCCTCCATCACACTACTGTCTGTTACTGCTTGCTTAAGGTAACTTAATCTCTCCAGAACTCTCCAGAAGAAACAGAATGAAGATAATTTTGAAATTTTTCTTAACTTTTTTCTGTCAGCAAGCCTGCAACTTGGTGAGTTGTAGTGTGATCTTATTTTTTATTATTTTTTGAATTATTTAATTTACTTATTTTTACTTGTATTTTTATTTTATTTTATTCTTTTTCGGTTCTTATCTTTTCTGCCTAATTTTGTGTAAATTGTTCTTAATTATGAAATTTAGGTTTGGTATATTAGGGTTTTGGTTATATGTAGGAATTCTAAGACCGGCCATGTTTTTTTTTTTATTGTTCTCTGTCATTCCCTTGCTAACTGGACACATGGCTTGGAGGTGATTCCCCCCTCCATCACACTACTGTCTGTTGTTTGCTTAAGGTAACTTAATCTCTCCAGAACTCTCCAGAACTGTATAGAAGAAACAGAATGAAGATAATTTTGAAATTTTCTTAGCTTTTTTCTGTCAGCAAGCCTGCAACTGGTGAGTTTAGCCAGTGTGATCTTATTTTTTATTATTTTTGAATTATTTATTTACTTATTTTTACTTGTATTTTTATTTTATTTTATTCTTTTCGGTTCTTATCTTTTCTGCCTAATTTTTGTGTAAATTGTTCTTAAGTATGAAATTTAGGTTTGGTATATTAGGGTTTTGGTTATATGTAGGAATTCTAAGACCGGCCATGTTTTTTTTTTTTTATTGTTCTCTGTCATTCCCTTGCTAACTGGACACATGGCTTGGAGGTGATTCCCCCTCCATCACACTACTGTCTGTTACTGCTTGCTTAAGGTAACTTAATCTCTCCAGAACTCTCCAGAACTGTATAGAAGAAACAGAATGAAGATAATTTTGAAATTTTTCTTAACTTTTTTCTGTCAGCAAGCCTGCAATAGTGAGTTTAGCCAGTGTGATCTTATTTTTTATTATTTTTTGAATTATTTATTTACTTATTTTTACTTGTATTTTTATTTTATTTTATTCTTTTCGGTTCTTATCTTTTCTGCCTAATTTTTGTGTAAATTGTTCTTAATTATGAAATTTAGGTTTTTGGTATATTAGGGTTTGGTTATATGTAGGAATTCTAAGACCGGCCATGTTTTTTTTTTTTTTTTATTGTTCTCTGTCATTCCCTTGCTAACTGGACACATGGCTTGGAGGTGATTCCCCCCCTCCATCACACTACTGTCTGTTACTGCTTGCTTAAGGTAACTTAAAAATCTCTCCAGAACTCTCCAGAACTGTATAGAAGAAACAGAATGAAGATAATTTTTGAAATTTTCTTAACTTTTTTTTTCTGTCAGCAAGCCTGCAACTTGGTGAGTTTAGCCAGTGTGATCTTATTTTTTATTATTTTTTGAATTATTTATTTACTTATTTTTACTTGTATTTTTTATTTTATTTTATTCTTTTCGGTTCTTATCTTTTTCTGCCTAATTTTTGTGTAAATTGTTCTTAATTATGAAATTTAGGTTTGGTATATTAGGGTTTTGGTTATATGTAGGAATTCTAAGACAGAGCCATGTTTTTTTTTTTTATTGTTCTCTGTCATTCCCCTGTGGCTTGGAGGTGATTCCCCCCTCCATCACACTACTGTCTGTTACTGCTTGCTTAAGGTAACTTAATCTCTCCAGAACTGTATAGAAGAAACAGAATGAAGATAATTTTAAGGGTATATGCTTTTTCTGTCAGCAAGCCTGCAATGTTGGTGAGTTTAGCCAGTGTGATCTTATTTTTATTATTTTTTTGAATTATTTATTTACTTATTTTTACTTGTATTTTTATTTATTTTATTCTTTTTCGGTTCTTATCTTTTCTGCCTAATTTTTGTGTAAATTGTTCTTAATTATGAAATTTAGGTTTGGTATATTGAGGTTTTGGTTATATGTAGGAATTCTAAGACCGGCCATGTTTTTTTTTTTTTTATTGTTCTCTGTCATTCCCTTGCTAACTGGACACATGGCTTGGAGGTGATTCCCCCCTCCATCACACTACTGTCTGTTACTGCTTGCTTAGGCTAACTTAATCTCTCCAGAACTCTCCAGAACTGTATAGAAGAAACAGAATGAAGATAATTTTTGAAATTTTCTTAACTTTTTTCTGTCAGCAAGCCTGCAACTTGGTGAGTTTAGCCAGTGTGATCTTATTTTTATTATTTTTTGAATTATTTATTTACTTATTTTTACTTGTATTTTTTATTTTATTTTATTCTTTTTCGGTTCTTATCTTTTCTGCCTAATTTTTGTGTAAATTGTTCTTAATTATGAAATTTAGGTTTGGTATATTAGGGTTTTGGTTATATGTAGGAATTCTAAGACCGGCCATGTTTTTTTTGTTTTTTTTATTGTTCTCTGTCATTCCCTTGCTAACTGGACACATGGCTTGGAGGTGATTCCCCCCCTCCATCACACTACTGTCTGTTACTGCTTGCTTAAGGTAACTTAATCTCTCCAGAACTGTATAGAAGAAACAGAATGAAGTAATTTTTTGAAATTTTCTTAACTTTTTTCTGTCAGCAAACCTGCAACAGTGAGTTTAGCCAGTGTGATCTTATTTTTATTATTTTTGAATTATTTATTTACTTATTTTTTACTTGTATTTTTATTTTTATTTTATTCTTTTTCGGTTCTTATCTTTTCTGCCTAATTTTTGTGTAAATTGTTCTTAATTATGAAATTTAGGTTTGGTATATTAGGGTTTTGGTTATATGCTTAGGAATTCTAAGACCGGCCATGTTTTTTTTTTTTTTATTGTTCTCTGTCATTCCCCTTGCTAACTGGACACATGGCTAGGAGGTGATTCCCCCCTCCATCACACTACTGTCTGTTACTGCTTGCTTAAGGTAACTTAATCTCTCCAGAACTGTATAGAAGAAACAGAATGAAGATAATTTAATTTTCTTAACTTTTTTCTGTCAGCAAGCCTGCAACTTGGTGAGTTTAGCCAGTGTGATCTTATTTTTTTATTATTTTTTGAATTATTTATTTACTTATTTTTACTTGTATTTTTATTTTATTTTATTCTTTTTCGGTTCTTATCTTTTCTGCCTAATTTTTGTGTAAATTGTTCTTAATTATGAAATTTAGGTTTGGAGTATATTAGGGTTTTGGTTATATGTAGGAATTCTAAGACCGGCCATGTTTTTTTTTTTTTTTATTGTTCTCTGTCATTCCCTTGCTAACTGGACACATGGCTTGGAGGTGATTCCCCCCTCCATCACACTACTGTCTGTTACTGCTTGCTTAAGGTAACTTAATCTCTCCAGAACTCTCCAGAACTGTATAGAGAAGAAACAGAATGAAGATAATTTTTTGAAATTTTCTTAACTTTTTTTCTGTCAGCAAGCCTGCAATGGTGAGTTTAGCCAGTGTGATCTTATTTTTTATTATTTTTTGAATTATTTATTTACTTATTTTTACTTGTATTTTATTTTATTTTATTCTTTTTCGGTTCTTATCTTTTCTGCCTAATTTTTGTGTAAATTGTTCTTAATTATGAAATTTAAGGTTTGGTATATTGCGGGTTTGGTTATATGTAGGAATTCTAAGACCGGCCATGTTTTTTTTTTTTTATTGTTCTCTGTCATTCCTTGCTAACTGGACACATGGCTTAGGTGATTCCCCCCTCCATCACACTACTGTCTGTTACTGCTTGCTTAAGGTAACTTAATCTCCAGAACTCTCAGAACTGTATAGAAGAAACAGAATGAAGATAATTTTTTGAAATTTTTCTTAACTTTTTCTGTCAGCAAGCCTGCAACTTGGTGAGTTTAGCCAGTGTGATCTTATTTTTTATTATTTTTGAATTATTTATTTACTTATTTTTACTTGTATTTTTTATTTTATTTTATTCTTTTTCGGTTCTTATCTTTTCTGCCTAATTTTTTTGTGTAAATTGTTCTTAATTATGAAATTTAGGTTTGGTATATTAGGGTTTTGGTTATATGTAGGAATTCTAAGACGGCCATGTTTTTTTTTTTTTTTATTGTTCTCTGTCATTCCCTTGCTAACTGGACACATGGCTTGGAGTGATTCCCCCTCCATCACACTACTGTCTGTTACTGCTTGCTTAAGGTAACTTAATCTCTCCAGAACTCTCCAGACTGTATAGAAGAAACAGAATGAAGATAATTTTTTGAAATTTTCTTGCTTTTTTTCTGTCAGCAAGCCTGCAACGGTGAGTTTGTGAACTATTGATCTTATTTTTTATTATTTTTGAATTATTTATTTACTTATTTTTTACTTGTATTTTTATTTTATTTATTCTTTTCGGTTCTTATCTTTTCTGCCTAATTTTTGTGTAAATTGTTCTTAATTATGAAATTTAGGTTTGGTATATTAAGGGTTTTGGTTATATGTAGGAATTCTAAGACCGGCCATGTTTTTTTTTGTTTTTTTTTTTTATTGTTCTCTGTCATTCCCTTGCTAACTGGACACATGGCTTGGAGGTGATTCCCCCCCTCCATCACACTACTGTCTGTTACTGCTTGCTTAAGGTAACCCAATCTCTCCCAAGAACTGTATAGAAGAAACAGAATGAAGATAATTTTTGAAATTTTCTTAACTTTTCTGTCAGCAAGCCTGCAACTTGGTGAGTTTAGCCAGTGTGATCTTATTTTTTATTATTTTTTGAATTATTTATTTACTTATTTTTACTTGTATTTTTTATTTTTATTTTATTCTTTTCGGTTCTTATCTTTTCTGCCTAATTTTTGTGTAAATTGTTCTTAATTATGAAATTTAGGTTTGGTATATTAGGGTTTTTGGTTATATGTAGGAATTCTAAGACCGGCCATGTTTTTTTTATTGTTCTCTGTCATTCCCTTGCTAACTGGACACATGGCTTGGAGGTGATTCCCCCCTCCATCACACTACTGTCTGTTACTGCTTGTAAGAATGACAATCTCTCCAAGAACTGTATAGAAGAAACGAATGAAGATAATTTTGAAATTTCTTAACTTTTTCTGTCAACAAGCCTGCAACTTAGTGAGTTTAGCCAGTGTGATCTTATTTTTATTATTTTTTGAATTATTTATTTACTTATTTTTACTTGTATTTTTTATTTTATTTTTATTCTTTTTCGGTTCTTATCTTTTCTGCCTAATTTTTGTGTAAATTTGTTCTTAATTATGAAATTTAGGTTTGGTATATTAGGGTTTTGGTTATATGTAGGAATTCTAAGACCGGCCATGTTTTTTTTTTATTGTTCTCTGTCATTCCCTTGCTAACTGGACACATGGCTTGGAGGTGATTCCCCCCTCCATCACACTACTGTCTGTTACTGCTTGTAAGGTAACTTAATCTCTCCAGAACTCTCCAGAACTGTATAGAAGAAACAGAATGAAGATAATTTTTGAAATTTTCTTAACTTTTTTCTGTCAGCAAGCCTGCAACTTTGGTGAGTTTAGCCAGTGTGATCTTATTTTTTATTATTTTTGAATTATTTATTTACTTATTTTACTTGTATTTTTATTTTATTTTATTCTTTTCGGTTCTTATCTTTTCTGCCTAATTTTTGTGTAAATTGTTCTTAATTATGAAATTTAGGTTTGGTATATTAGGGTTTTGGTTATATGTAGGAATTCTAAGACGGCCATGTTTTTTGTTGTTCTCTGTCATTCCCTTGCTAACTGGACACATGGCTTGGAGGTGATTCCCCTCCATCACACTACTGTCTGTTACCTGCTTGCTTAAGGTAACTTAATCTCTCCAGAACTCTCCAGAACTGTATAGAAGAAACAGAATGAAGATAATTTTGAAATTTTCTTAACTTTTTTTCTGTCAGCAAGCCTGCAACTTGGTGAGTTTAGCCAGTGTGATCTTATTTTTTATTATTTTTTGAATTATTTATTTACTTATTTTTACTTGTATTTTTTATTTTATTTTATTCTTTTTCGGTTCTTATCTTTTCTGCCTAATTTTGTGTAAATTGTTCTTAATTATGAAATTTAGGTTTTTGGTATATTAGGGTTTTGGTTATATGTAGGAATTCTAAGACCGGCCATGTTTTTTTTTTTATTGTTCTCTGTCATTCCCTTGCTAACTGGACACATGGCTTGGAGGTGATTCCCCCCTCCATCACACTACTGTCTGTTGCTGCTTGCTTAAGGTAACTTAATCTCTCC
Organism: Ascarosepion bandense; assembly: GCA_037127315.1. Taxonomy (NCBI): domain Eukaryota; kingdom Metazoa; phylum Mollusca; class Cephalopoda; order Sepiida; family Sepiidae; genus Ascarosepion; species Ascarosepion bandense. The sequence goes on along the minus strand of JBBBDQ010000323.1, from coordinate 2,617,181 downwards.
AGAACTCTCCAGAACTGTATAGAAGAAACAGAATGAAGATAATTTTAAAGAAATTTTCTTAACTTTTTCTGTCAGCAAGCCTGCAACTTGGTGAGTTTAGCCAGTGTGATCTTATTTTTTATTATTTTTTGAATTATTTATTTACTTATTTTTACTTGTATTTTTTATTTTATTTTATTCTTTTTTCGGTTCTTATCTTTTCTGCCTAATTTTTGTGTAAATTGTTAATTATGAAATTTAGGTTTGGTATATTAGGGTTTTGGTTTATATGTAGGAATTCTAAGACCGGCCATGTTTTTTTTGTTTTTTATTGTTCTCTGTCATTCCCTTGCTAACTGGACACATGGCTTGGAGGTGATTCCCCCCTCCATCACACTACTGTCTGTTACTGCTTGCTTAAAGGTAACTTAATCTCTCCAGAACTGTATAGAAGAAACAGAATGAAGATAATTTTGAAATTTTCTTAACTTTTTTCTGTCAGCAAGCCTGCAACTTGGTGAGTTTAGCCAGTGTGATCTTATTTTTTATTATTTTTTGAATTATTTATTTACTTATTTTTACTTGTATTTTTTATTTTATTTTATTCTTTTTCGGTTCTTATCTTTTCTGCCTAATTTTTGTGTAAATTGTTCTTAATTATGAAATTTAGGTTTGGTATATTAGGGTTTGGTTATATGTAGGAATTCTAAGACCGGCCATGTTTTTTTTTATTGTTCTCTGTCATTCCCTTGCTAACTGGACACATGGCTTGGAGGTGATTCCCCCCTCCCATCACACTACTGTCTGTTACTGCTTGCTTAAGGTAACTTAATCTCTCCAGAACTGTATAGAAGAAACAAATGAAGATAATTTTTGAAATTTTCTTAACTTTTTCTGTAACCAAAGCCTGCAGCCAGCGGTAGTTTAGCCAGTGTGATCTTATTTTTTATTATTTTTGAATTATTTATTTACTTATTTTTACTTGTATTTTTATTTTATTTTATTCTTTTTCGGTTCTTATCTTTTCTGCTAATTTTTGTGTAAATTGTTCTTAATTATGAAATTTGGGGTTTGGTATATTGGGTTTGGTTATGTATAGGAATTCTAAGACCGGCCATGTTTTTTTTTTATTGTTCTCTGTCTAATTTCCCTTGCTAACTGGACACATGGCTTGGAGGTGATTCCCCCCCTCCATCACACTACTGTCTGTTACTGCTTGCTTAAGGTAACTTAATCTCTCCAGAACTCTCCAGAACTGTATAGAAGAAACAGAATGAAGACAATTTTGAAATTTTCTTAACTTTTTTCTGTCAGCAAGCCTGCAACTTGGTGAGTTTAGCCAGTGTGATCTTATTTTTATTATTTTTGGGTCTATTTATTTACTTATTTTTGCCTTATTTTTTATTTTATTTTATTCTTTTCGGTTCTTATCTTTTCTGCCTAATTTTTGTGTAAATTGTTCTTAATTATGAAATTTAGGTTTGGTATATTAGGGTTTTGGTTATATGTAGGAATTCTAAGACCGGCCATGTTTTTATTGTTCTCTGTCATTCCCTTGCTAACTGGACACATGGCTTGGAGGTGATTCCCCCCTCCATCACACTACTGTCTGTTACTGCTTGCTTAAGGCAGCAATCTCTCCAGAACTCTCCAGAACTGTATAGAAGAAACAGAATGAAGATAATTTTTGAAATTTTCTTAACTTTTTTTCTGTCAGCAAGCCTGCAGCTTGGTGAGTTTAGCCAGTGTGATCTTATTTTTATTATTTTTTGAATTATTTATTTACTTATTTTTACTTGTATTTTTTATTTTATTTTATTCTTTTTCGGTTCTTATCTTTCTGCCTAATTTTTGTGTAAATTGTTCTTAATTATGAAATTTAGGTTTGGTATATTAGGGTTTTGGTTATATGTAGGAATTCTAAGACCGGCCATGTCTTTTTTTTGTTTTTTTTTTATTGTTCTCTGTCATTCCCTTGCTAACTGGACACATGGCTTGGAGGTGATTCCCCCCTCCATCACACTACTGTCTGTTACTGCTTGTAAGGTAACTTAATCTCTCCAGAACTCTCCAGAACTGTATAGAAGAAACAGAATGAAGATAATTTTTGAAATTTTCTTAACTTTTTCTGTCAGCAAACTGGCTTGGTGGTTAGCCAGTGTGATCTTATTTTTTTATTATTTTTGAATTATTTATTTACTTATTTTTACTTGTATTTTTTATTTTATTTTATTCTTTTGAGTTCTTATCTTTTCTGCCTAATTTTTGTGTAAATTGTTCTTAATTATGAAATTTAGGTTTGGTATATTAGGGTTTTGGTTATATGTAGGAATTCTAAGACCGGCCATGTTTTTTTTTTTATTGTTCTCTGTCATTCCCTTGCTAACTGGACACATGGCTTGGAGGTGATTCCCCCCTCCATCACACTACTGTCTGTTACTGCTTGCTTAAGGTAACTTAATCTCTCCAGAACTCTCCAGAACTGTATAGAAGAAACAGAATGAAGATAATTTTGAAATTTTCTTAACTTTTTTCTGTCAGCAAGCCTGCAACTTGGTGAGTTTAGCCAGTGTGATCTTATTTTTTATTATTTTTTGAATTATTTATTTACTTATTTTACTTGTATTTTTATTTTATTTTATTCTTTTTCGGTTCTTATCTTTTCTGCCTAATTTTTGTGTAAATTGTTCTTAATTATGAAATTTAGGTTTGGTATATTAGGGTTTTGGTTATATGTAGGAATTCTAAGACCGGCCATGTTTTTTTTTTTTATTGTTCTCTGTCATTCCCTTGCTAACTGGACACATGGCTTGGAGGTGATTCCCCCCTCCATCACACTACTGTCTGTTACTGCTTGCTTAAGGTAGCAATCTCTCCAGAACTCTCCAGAACTGTATAGAAGAAACAGAATGAAGATAATTTTGAAATTTTTCTTAACTTTTTCTGTCAGCAAGCCTGCAACTTGGTGAGTTTAGCCAGTGTGATCTTATTTTTATTATTTTTGAATTATTTATTTACTTATTTTACTTGTATTTTTTTATTTTATTTTATTCTTTTTTTTCGGTTATCTTTTCTGCCTAATTTTTGTGTAAATTGTTCTTAATTATAAAATTTAGGTTTGGTATATTAGGGTTTTGGTTATATGTAGGAATTCTAAGACCGGCCATGTTTTTTTTTTTTATTGTTCTCTGTCATTCCCTTGCTAACTGGACACATGGCTTGGAGGTGATTCCCCCCTCCATCACACTACTGTCTGTTACTGCTTAAAGGTAACTTAATGTCTCAGAACTAATAGAAGAAACAGAATGAAGATAATTTTGAAATTTTCTTAACTTTTTCTGTCAGCAAGCCTGCAACTTGTTGAGTTTAGCCAGTGTGATCTTATTTTTTTTATTATTTTTTGAATTATTTATTTACTTATTTTTACTTGTATTTTTTATTTTATTTTATTCTTTTCGGTTCTTATCTTTTTCTGCCTAATTTTTGTGTAAATTGTTCTTAATTATGAAATTTAGGTTTGGTATATTAGGGTTTTTGGTTATATGTAGAATTCTAAGACCGGCCATGTTTTTTTTTTTTATTGTTCTCTGTCATTCCCTTGCTAACTGGACACATGGCTTGGAGGTGATTCCCCCACTCCATCACACTACTGTCTGTTACTGCTTGCTTAAGGTAACTTAATCTCTCCAGAACTGTATAGAAGAAACAGAATGAAGATAATTTTTAATTTTCTTAACTTTTTTCTGTCCAGCAAGCCTGCAACGGTGAGTTTAGCCAGTCTTATTTTTTTATTATTTTTTGAATTATTTATTTACTTATTTTTACTTGTATTTTTTATTTTATTTTTATTCTTTTTCGGTTCTTATCTTTTCTGCCTAATTTTTGTGTAAATTGTTCTTAATTATGAAATTTAGGTTTGGTATATTAGGGTTTTGGTTATATGTAGGAATTCTAAGACCGGCCATGTTTTTTTTTTTATTGTTCTCTGTCATTCCCTTGCTAACTGGACACATGGCTTGGAGGTGATTCCCCCCCTCCATCACACTACTGTCTGTTACTGCTTGCTTAAGGTAACTTAATCTCTCCAGAACTCTCCAGAACTGTATAGAAGAAACAGAATGAAGATAATTTTGAAATTTTCTTAACTTTTTTCTGTCAGCAAGCCTGCAACTTGGTGAGTTTAGCCAGTGTGATCTTATTTTTTATTATTTTTTGAATTATTTATTTACTTATTTTTACTTGTATTTTTTATTTTTATTTTATTCTTTTTCGGTTCTTATCTTTTCTGCCTAATTTTGTGTAAATTGTTCTTAATTATGAAATTTAGGTTTGGTATATTAGGGTTTTGGTTATATGTAGGAATTCTAAGACCGGCCATGTTTTTTTTTTTTTATTGTTCTCTGTCATTCCCTTGCTAACTGGACACATGGCTTGGAGGTGATTCCCCCCTCCATCACACTACTGTCTGTTACTGCTTGCTTAAGGTAACTTAATCTCTCCAGAACTCTCCAGAACTGTATAGAAGAAACAGAATGAAGATAATTTTTGAAATTTTCTTAACTTTTTTCTGTCAGCAAGCCTGCAGCTTGGTGAGTTTAGCCAGTGTGATCTTATTTTTTATTATTTTTTGAATTATTTATTTACTTATTTTTACTTGTATTTTATTTTATTTTATTCTTTTTCGGTTCTTATCTTTTCTGCCTAATTTTTGTGTAAATTGTTCTTAATTATGGAAATTTAGGTTTGGTATATTAGGGTTTTGGTTATATGTAGGAATTCTAAGACCGGCCATGTTTTTTTTTTGTTTTTTTTTTTTATTGTTCTCTGTCATTCCCTTGCTAACTGGACACATGGCTTGGAGGTGATTCCCCCCTCCATCACACTTTTGTCTGTTACTGCTTGCTTAAGGTAACTTAATCTCTCCAGAACTGTATAGAAGAAACAGAATGAAGATAATTTTTTGAAATTTTCTTAACTTTTTTCTGTCAGCAAGCCTGCAATGGTGAGTTTAGCCAGTGTGATCTTATTTTTTATTATTTTTTGAATTATTTATTTACTTATTTTTACTTGTATTTTTATTTTATTTTATTCTTTTTCGGTTCTTATCTTTTCTGCTAATTTTTGTGTAAATTGTTCTTAATTATGAAATTTAGGTTTGGTATATTAGGGTTTTGGTTATATGTAGGAATTCTAAGACCGGCCATGTTTTTTTTTTTATTGTTCTCTGTCATTCCCTTGCTAACTGGACACATGGCTTGGAGGTGATTCCCCCCTCCATCACACTACTGTCTGTTACTGCTTGCCAAGGTAACTTAATCTCTCCAGAACTCTCCAGAACTGTATGAAAACAGAATGAAGATAATTTTGAAATTTTCTTAACTTTTTCTGTCAGCAAGCCTGCAGCGGGCTGAGTTTAGCCAGTGTGATCTTATTTTTTATTATTTTTTGAATTATTTATTTACTTATTTTTACTTGTATTTTTATTTTATTTTATTCTTTTTCGGTTCTTATCTTTTCTGCCTAATTTTGTGTAAATTGTTCTTAATTATGAAATTTAGGTTTGGTATATTAGGGTTTTGGTTATATGTAGGAATTCTAAGACCGGCCATGTTTTTTTTTTTTATTGTTCTCTGTCATTCCCTTGCTAACTGGACACATGGCTTGGAGGTGATTCCCCCACTCATCCCACTACTGTCTGTTACTGCTTGCTTAAGGTAACTTAATCTCTCCAGAACTCTCCAGAACTGTATAGAAGAAACAGAATGAAGATAATTTTTGAAATTTTCTTAACTTTTTTCTGTCAGCAAGCCTGCAACTTGGTGAGTTTAGCCAGTGTGATCTTATTTTTATTATTTTTTGAATTATTTATTTACTTATTTTTACTTGTATTTTTTATTTTATTTTATTCTTTTTCGGTTCTTATCTTTTCTGCCTAATTTTTGTGTAAATTGTTCTTAATTATGAAATTTAGGTTTGGTATATTAGGGTTTTGGTTATATGTAGGAATTCTAAGACCGGCCATGTTTTTTTTTTTATTGTTCTCTGTCATTCCCTTGCTAACTGGACACATGGCTTGGAGGTGATTCCCCCCTCCATCACACTACTGTCTGTTACTGCTTGCTTAAGGTAACTTAATCTCTCCAGAACTCTCCAGAACTGTATAGAAGAAACAGAATGAAGATAATTTTGAAATTTTCTTAACTTTTTCTGTCAGCAAACTAGCTTGGTGAGTTTAGCCAGTGTGATCTTATTTTTTATTATTTTTGAATTATTTATTTACTTATTTTTACTTGTATTTTTTTATTTTATTTTATTCTTTTTTCGGTTCTTATCTTTTCTGCCTAATTTTTGTGTAAATTGTTAATTATGAAATTTAGGTTTGGTATATTAGGGTTTTGGTTATATGTAGGAATTCTAAGACCGGCCGTGTTTTTTTTGTTTTTTTTTATTGTTCTCTGTCATTCCCTTGCTAACTGGACACATGGCTTGGAGGTGATTCCCCCCTCCATCGCTACTGTCTGTTACTGCTTGCTTAAGGTAACTTAATCTCTCCAGAACTGTATAGAAGAAACAGAATGAAGATAATTTTTGAAATTTTCTTAACTTTTTTCTGTCAGCAAGCCTGCAACTTGGTGAGTTTAGCCAGTCTTATTTTTTATTATTTTTTTGAATTATTTATTTACTTATTTTTACTTGTATTTTTTATTTTATTTTATTCTTTTGGTTCTTATCTTTTCTGCCTAATTTTTGTGTAAATTGTTCTTAATTATGAAATTTAGGTTTGGTATATTAGGGTTTTGGTTATATGTAGGAATTCTAAGACTGACCATGTTTTTTTTTTTATTGTTCTCTGTCATTCCTTGCTAACTGGACACATGGCTTGGAGGTGATTCCCCCCTCCATCACACTACTGTCTGTTACTGCTTGCTTGAAGTAACTTAATCTCTCAGAACTGTATAGAAGAAACAGATAGAGATAATTTTTGAAATTTTCTTAACTTTTTCTGTCAGCAAGCCTGCAACTTGGTGAGTTTAGCCAGTGTGATCTTATTTTTTATTATTTTTTGAATTATTTATTTACTTATTTTTTACTTGTATTTTTTATTTTATTTTATTCTTTTTCGGTTCTTATCTTTTTCTGCCTAATTTTTGTGTAAATTGTTCTTAATTATGAAATTTAGGTTTGGTATATTAGGGTTTTGGTTATATGTACGAATTCTAAGACCGGCCATGTTTTTTTTTTATTGTTCTCTGTCATTCCCTTGCTAACTGGACACATGGCTTGGAGGTGATTCCCCCCTCCATCACACTACTGTCTGTTACTGCTTGCTTAGGCTAGCAATCTCTCCAGAACTCTCCAGAACTGTATGAGAAGAAACAGAATGAAGATAATTTTTGAAATTTTCTTAACTTTTTTCTGCAATAATAAGCCTGCAGCTTGGTGAGTTTAGCCAGTGTGATCTTATTTTTTATTATTTTTTGAATTATTTATTTACTTATTTTTACTTGTATTTTTTTTATTTTATTTTATTCTTTTTCGGTTCTTATCTTTTCTGCCTAATTTTTGTGTAAATTGTTCTTAATTATGAAATTTAGGTTTGGTATATTAGGGTTTTGGTTATATGTAGAATTCTAAGACCGGCCATGTTTTTTTTTTTTTTATTGTTCTCTGTCATTCCCTTGCTAACTGGACACATGGCTTGGAGGTGATTCCCCCCTCCATCACACTACTGTCTGTTACTGCTTGCTTAAGGTAACTTAATCTCTCCAGAACTCTCCAGAACTGTATAGAAGAAACAGAATGAAGATAATTTTTGAAATTTTCTTAGCTTTTTCTGTCAGCAAGCCTGCAACTGGTGAGTTTAGCCAGTGTGATCTTATTTTTTTATTATTTTTTGAATTATTTATTTACTTATTTTTACTTGTATTTTTTATTTTATTTTTATTCTTTTTCGGTTCTTATCTTTTCTGCCTAATTTTTGTGTAAATTGTTCTTAATTATGAAATTTAGGTTTGGTATATTAGGGTTTTGGTTATATGTAGGAATTCTAAGACCGGCCATGTCTTTTTGTTTTTTTATTGTTCTCTGTCATTCCCTTGCTAACTGGACACATGGCTTGGAGGTGATTCCCCCTCCATCACACTACTGTCTGTTACTGCTTGCTTAAGGTAACTTAATCTCTCCAGAACTCTCCAGAACTGTATAGAAGAAACAGAATGAAGATAATTTTGAGAAATTTTCTTAACTTTTTTCTGTCAGCAAGCCTGCAACTTGGTGAGTTTAGCCAGTGTGATCTTATTTTTTATTATTTTTTGAATTATTTATTTACTTATTTTTTACTTGTATTTTTTATTTTATTTTATTCTTTTTCGGTTCTTATCTTTTCTGCCTAATTTTGTGTAAATTGTTCTTAATTATGAAATTTAGGTTTGGTATATTAGGGTTTGGTTATATGTAGAATTCTAAGACCGGCCATGTTTTTTTTTTATTGTTCTCTGTCATTCCCTTGCTAACTGGACACATGGCTTGGAGGTGATTCCCCCCTCCATCACACTACTGTCTGTTACTGCTTGCTTAAGGTAACTTAATCTCTCCAGAACTCTCCAGAACTGTATAGAAGAAACAGAATGAAGATAATTGCACGAAATTTTCTTAACTTTTTTCTGTCAGCAAGCCTGCAGCTTGGTGAGTTTAGCCAGTGTGATCTTATTTTTATTATTTTTGAATTATTTATTTACTTATTTTTACTTGTATTTTTTATTTTATTTTATTCTTTTCGGTTCTTATCTTTTCTGCCTAATTTTTGTGTAAATTGTTCTTAATTATGAAATTTAGGTTTGGTATATTAGGGTTTTGGTTATATGTAGGAATTCTAAGACCGGCCATGTTTTTTTTTTTATTGTTCTCTGTCATTCCCTTGCTAACTGGACACATGGCTTGGAGGTGATTCCCCCCTCCATCACACTACTGTCTGTTACTGCTTGCTTAAGGTAACTTAATCTCTCCAGAACTGTATAGAAGAAACAGAATGAGAATAATTTTTGAAATTTTCTTAACTTTTTTCTGTCAGCAAGCCTGCAACTTGGTGAGTTTAGCCAGTGTAGTCTTATTTTTTATTATTTTGAATTATTTATTTACTTATTTTTTACTTGTATTTTTATTTTGTTATATTCTTTTTCGGTTCTTATCTTTTCTGCCTAATTTTTGTGTAAATTTGTTCTTAATTATGAAATTTAGGTTTGGTATATTAGGGTTTTTGGTTATATGTAGGAATTCTAAGACCGGCCATGTTTTTTTTTTGTTTTTTTTTTTATTGTTCTCTGTCATTCCCTTGCTAACTGGACACATGGCTTGGAGGTGATTCCCCTCCATCCTCTGTCTGTTACTGCTTACTTAAGGTAACTTAATCTCCAGAACTGTATAGAAGAAACAGAATGAAGATAATTTTGAAATTTTCTTAACTTTTTCTGTCAGCAAGCCTGCAACTTGATGAGTTTAGCCAGTGTGATCTTATTTTTTATTATTTTTTGAATTATTTATTTACTTATTTTTACTTGTATTTTTTATTTTATTTTATTCTTTTCGGTTCTTATCTTTTCTGCCTAATTTTTGTGTAAATTGTTCTTAATTATGAAATTTAGGTTTGGTATATTAGGGTTTTGGTTATATGTAGGAATTCTAAGACCGGCCATGTTTTTTTTTTGTTTTTTTTTTTTTATTGTTCTCTGTCATTTCCCCTTGCTAACTGGACACATGGCTTGGAGGTGATTCCCCCCCTCCATCACACTACTGTCTGTTACTGCTTGCTTAAGGTAACTTAATCTCTCCAGAACTCTCAGAAGAAACAGAATGAAGATAATTTTTGAAATTTTCTTAACTTTTTTCTGTCAGCAAGCCTGCAACTTGGTGAGTTTAGCCAGTGTGATCTTATTTTTTGTTATTTTTTGAATTATTTACTTATTTTTTACTTGTATTTTTTATTTTATTTTATTCTTTTTCGGTTCTTATCTTTTCTGCCTAATTTTTGTGTAAATTGTTCTTAATTATGAAATTTAGGTTTGGTATATTAGGGTTTTGGTTATATGTAGGAATTCTAAGACCGTATGTTTTTTTTTTTTTATTGTTCTCTGTCATTCCCTTGCTAACTGGACACATGGAGGTGGATTCCCCCCTCCATCACACTACTGTCTGTTACTGCTTGCTTAAAAGGTAGCCCAATCTCTCCAGAACTGTATAGAAGAAACAGAATGAAGATAATTTTGAAATTTTCTTAACTTTTTTCTGTCAGCAAGCCTGTGGTGAGTTTAGCCAGTGTGATCTTATTTTTTATTATTTTTTGAATTATTTATTTACTTATTTTTACTTGTATTTTTTATTTTATTTTATTCTTTTTCGGTTCTTATCTTTTCTGCCTAATTTTTGTGTAAATTGTTCTTAATTATGAAAATTTAGGTTTGGTATATTAGGGTTTTGGTTATATGTAGAATTCTAAGACCGGCCATGTTTTTTTTGTTTTTTTTTTTTTATTGTTCTCTGTCATTCCCTTGCTAACTGGACACATGGCTTGGAGGTGATTCCCCCACTCCATCACACTACTGTCTGTTACTGCTTGCTTAAGGTAACTTAATCTCTCCAAGAACTCTCCAGAAGAAACAGAATTAAGAATAATTTTTTGAAATTTTTCTTAACTTTTTCTGTCAGCAAGCCTGCAACCTTGGTGAGTTTAGCCAGTGTGATCTTATTTTTTATTATTTTTTGAATTATTTATTTACTTATTTTTACTTGTATTTTTTATTTTATTTTATTCTTTTTTCGGTTCTTATCTTTTCTGCCTAATTTTTGTGTAAATTGTTCTTAATTATGAAATTTAGGTTTTTGGTATATTAGGGTTTTGGTTATATGTAGGAATTCTAAGACCGGCCATGTTTTTTTTTTTATTGTTCTCTGTCATTCCCTTGTAACTGGACACATGGCTTGGAGGTGATTCCCCCCTCCCATCACACTACTGTCTGTTACTGCTTGCTTAAGGTAACCCAATCTCTCCAGAACTGTATAGAAGAAACAGAATGAAGATAATTTTTGAAATTTTCTTAACTTTTTCTGTCCAGCAAACTGCAATTTGGTGAGTTTAGCCAGTGTGATCTTATTTTTTATTATTTTTTGAATTATTTATTTACTTATTTTTACTTGTATTTTTTATTTTATTTTATTCTTTTTCGGTTCTTATCTTTTCTGCCTAATTTTTTGTGTAAATTGTTCTTAATTATGAAATTTAGGTTTGGTATATTAGGGTTTTGGTTATATGTAGGAATTCTAAGACCGGCCATGTTTTTTTTTTTATTGTTCTCTGTCATTCCCTTGCTAACTGGACACATGGCTTGGAGGTGATTCCCCCCTCCATCACACTACTGTCTGTTACTGCTTGCTTAAGGTAACTTAATCTCAGAACTGTATAGAAGAAACAGAATGAAGATAATTTTTGAAATTTTCTTAACTTTTTCTGTCAGCAAGCCTGCAACTTGGTGAGTTTAGCCAGTGTGATCTTATTTTTTATTATTTTTTGAATTATTTATTTACTTATTTTTACTTGTATTTTTATTTTATTTTATTCTTTTTCGGTTCTTATCTTTTTCTGCCTAATTTTTGTGTAAATTGTTCTTAATTATGAAATTTAGGTTTGGTATATTAGGGTTTTGGTTATATGTAGGAATTCTAAGACCGGCCATGTTTTTTTTTTTTTTATTGTTCTCTGTCATTCCCTTGCTAACTGGACACATGGCTTGGAGGTGATTCCCCCCTCCATCACACTACTGTCTGTTACTGCTTAAGGTAACTTAATCTCTCCAGAACTCTCCAGAACTGTATAGAAGAAACAGAATAGAAGATAATTTTTGAAATTTTCTTAACTTTTTCTGTCAGCAAGCCTGCAACTTGGTGAGTTTAGCCAGTGTGATCTTATTTTTTTATTATTTTTTGAATTATTTATTTACTTATTTTTACTTGTATTTTTTTATTTTATTTTATTCTTTTTCGGTTCTTATCTTTTCTGCCTAATTTTTGTGTAAATTGTTCTTAATTATGAAATTTAGGTTTGGTATATTAGGGTTTTGGTTATATGTAGGAATTCTAAGACCGGCCATGTTTTTTTTTTATTGTTCTCTGTCATTCCCTTGCTAACTGGACACATGGCTTGGAGGTGATTCCCCCTCCATCACACTACTGTCTGTTACTGCTTGCTTGGAAGTAACCATCTCTCCAGAACTGTATAGAAAAGAAACAGAATGAAGATAATTTTTAAAATTTTCTTAACTTTTTCTGTCAGCAAGCCTGCAACTTGGTGAGTTGGCAAGTATTGATCTTATTTTTTATTATTTTTTGAATTATTTATTTACTTATTTTTACTTGTATTTTTTATTTTATTTTATTCTTTTTCGGTTCTTATCTTTTCTGCCTAATTTTTGTGTAAATTGTTGTTCTTAATTATGAAATTTAGGTTTGGTATATTAGGGTTTTGGTTATATGTAGGGAATTCTAAGACCGGCCATGTTTTTTTTTTTATTGTTCTCTGTCATTCCTTGCTAACTGGACACATGGCTTGGAGGTGATTCCCCCCTCCATCACACTACTGTCTGTTACTGCTTTGTAAGGTAACCCAATCTCCAGAACTCTCCAGAACTGTATAGAAGAAACAGAATGAAGATAATTTTTGAAATTTTTCTTAACTTTTTTCTGTCAGCAAGCCTGCAACTTGGTGAGTTTAGCCAGTGTGATCTTATTTTTTATTATTTTTTGAATTATTTATTTACTTATTTTTTACTTGTATTTTTATTTTATTTTATTCTTTTTTCGGTTCTTATCTTTTTCTGCTAATTTTTGTGTAAATTGTTCTTAATTATGAAATTTAGGTTTGGTATATTAGGGTTTGGTTATATGTAGGAATTCTAAGACCGGCCATGTTTTTTTTTTTATTGTTCTCTGTCATTCCCTTGCTAACTGGACACATGGCTTGGAGGTGATTCCCCCTCCATCACACTACTGTCTGTTACTGCTTGCTTAAGTAACTTAATCTCTCCAGAACTCTCCAGAACTGTATAGAAGAAACAGAATGAAGATAATTTTTGAAATTTTCTTAACTTTTTTTCTGTCAGCAAGCCTGCAACTTGGTGAGTTTAGCCAGTGTGATCTTATTTTTTATTATTTTTGAATTATTTATTTACTTATTTTTACTTGTATTTTTTATTTTATTTTATTCTTTTCGGTTCTTATCTTTTCTGCCTAATTTTTGTGTAAATTGTTCTTAATTATGAAATTTAGGTTTGGTATATTAGGGTTTTGGTTATATGTAGGAATTCTAAGACCGGCCATGTTTTTTTTTTTTATTGTTCTCTGTCATTCCCTTGCTAACTGGACACATGGCTTGGAGGTGATTCCCCCTCCATCACACTACTGTCTGTTACTGCTTGCTTAGGGTAACTTAATCTCTCCAGAACTGTATAGAAGAAACAGAATGAAGATAATTTTTGAAATTTTCTTAACTTTTTTTCTGTCAGCAAGCCTGCAACTTGGTGAGTTGCTTGAGTGTGATCTTATTTTTATTATTTTTTTGAATTATTTATTTACTTATTTTTACTTGTATTTTTATTTTATTTTATTCTTTTTCGGTTCTTATCTTTTCTGCCTAATTTTTGTGTAAATTGTTCTTAATTATGAAATTTAGGTTTGGTATATTAGGGTTTTGGTTATATGTAGGAATTCTAAGACCGGCCATGTTTTTTTTTGTTTTTTTTTTTATTGTTCTCTGTCTGTTCCTTGCTAACTGGACACATGGCTTGGAGGTGATTCCCCCCTCCATCACACTACTGTCTGTTACTGCTTGCTTAAGGTAACTTAATCTCTCCAGAACTGTAGAAGAAACAGAATGAAGAATCATTTTTGAAATTTTCTTAACTTTTTTCTGTCAGCAAGCCTGCAACTTGGTGAGTTTAGCCAGTGTGATCTTATTTTTTATTATTTTTTGAATTATTTATTTACTTATTTTTACTTGTATTTTTTATTTTATTTTATTCTTTTCGGTTCTTATCTTTTCTGCCTAATTTTTGTGTAAATTGTTCTTAATTATGAAATTTAGGTTTGGTATATTAGGGTTTGGTTATATGTAGGAATTCTAAGACCGGCCATGTTTTTTTTTATTGTTCTCTGTCATTCCCTTGCTAACTGGACACATGGCTTGGAGGTGATTCCCCCTCCATCACACTACTGTCTGTTACTGCTTGCTTAAGGTAACTTAATCTCTCCAGAACTGTATAGAAGAAACAGAATGAAGATAATTTTGAAATTTTCTTAACTTTTTTCTGTCAGCAAGCCTGCAACTTGGTGAGTTTAGCCAGTGTGATCTTATTTTTTATTATTTTGAATTATTTATTTACTTATTTTTACTTGTATTTTTTATTTTATTTTATTCTTTTTCGGTTCTTATCTTTTCTGCCTAATTTTTGTGTAAATTGTTCTTAATTATGAAATTTAGGTTTGGTATATTAGGGTTTTGGTTATATGTAGGAATTCTAAGACCGGCCATGTTTTTTTTTTTTATTGTTCTCTGTCATTCCTTGCTAACTGGACACATGGCAGGAGGTGATTCCCCCTCCATCACACTACTGTCTGTTACTGCTTGCTTAAGGTAACTTAATCTCTCCAGAACTCTCCAGAACTGTATAGAAGAAACAGAATGAAGACTTTGAAATTTTCTTAACTTTTTTCTGTCAGCAAGCCTGCAACTTGGTGAGTTTAGCCAGTGTGATCTTATTTTTTATTATTTTTAGATTATTTATTTACTTATTTTTACTTGTATTTTTATTTTATTTTATTCTTTTTCGGTTCTTATCTTTTCTGCCTAATTTTTGTGTAAATTGTTCTTAATTATGAAATTTAGGTTTGGTATATTAAGGGTTTTGGTTATATGTAGGAATTCTAAGACCGGCCATGTTTTTTTTTATTGTTCTCTGTCATTCCTTGCTAACTGGACACATGGCTTGGAGGTGATTCCCCCCTCCATCACACTACTGTCTGTTACTGCTTGCTTAAGAGTAACTTAATCTCTCCAGAACTCTCCAGAACTGTATAGAAGAAACAGAATGAAGATAATTTTTGAAATTTTCTTAACTTTTTTCTGTCAGCAAGCCTGCAACTTGGTAGGTTGTAATAAATTGATCTTATTTTTTATTATTTTTGAATTTATTTATTTACTTATTTTTACTTGTATTTTTTATTTTATTTTATTCTTTTTAGGTTCTTATCTTTTCTGCCTAATTTTTGTGCTAAATTGTTCTTAATTATGAAATTTAGGTTTGGTATATTAGGGTTTTGGTTATATGTAGGAATTCTAAGACCGGCCATGTTTTTTTTTTTTTTATTGTTCTCTGTCATTCCCTTGCTAACTGGACACATGGCTTGGAGGTGATTCCCCCCTCCATCACACTATTGTTACTGCTTGTAAGGTAACTTAATCTCTCCAGAACTCTCCAGAACTGTATAGAAGAAACAGAATGAAATGTTTTTTGAAATTTTCTTAACTTTTTTCTGTCAGCAAGCCTGCAGCTTGGTAGTTTAGCCAGTGTGATCTTATTTTTTATTATTTTTTGAATTATTTATTTACTTATTTTTACTTGTATTTTTTATTTTATTTTATTCTTTTTCGGTTCTTATCTTTCTGCCTAATTTTTGTGTAAATTGTTCTTAATTATGAAATTTAGGTTTGGTATATTAGGGTTTTGGTTATATGTAGGAATTCTAAGACCGGCCATGTTTTTTTTTTTATTATTTCTCTGTCATTCCCTTGCTAACTGGACACATGGCTTAGGTGATTCCCCCCTCCATCACACTACTGTCTGTTACTGCTTGCTTAAGGTAACTTAATCTCTCCAGAACTGTATAGAAGAAACAGAATGAAGATAATTTTTGAAATTTCTTAACTTTTTCCTGTCAGCAAGCCTGCAACGGGTGAGTTTAGCCAGTGTGATCTTATTTTTTTTATTATTTTTTGAATTATTTATTTACTTATTTTTACTTGTATTTTTTTATTTTATTTTATTCTTTTTCGGTTCTTATCTTTTCTGCCTAATTTTTGTGTAAATTGTTCTTAATTATGAAATTTAGGTTTGGTATATTAGGAGTTTTGGTTATATGTAGGAATTCTAAGACCGGCCATGTTTTTTTTTATTGTTCTCTGTCATTCCCTTGCTAACTGGACACATGGCTTGGAGGTGATTCCCCCCACTCCATCACACTACTGTCTGTTACTGCTTGCTTAAGGCTAACTTAATCTCTCAGAACTCTCAGAACTGTATAGAAGAAACAGAATGAAGATAATTTTGAAATTTTCTTAACTTTTTTTCTGTCAGCAAGCCTGCTGGCTTGGTGAGTTTAGCCAGTGTGATCTTATTTTTTATTATTTTTTGAATTATTTATTTACTTATTTTTACTTGTATTTTATTTTATTTTATTCTTTTTCGGTTCTTATCTTTCTGCCTAATTTTTGTGTAAATTGTTCTTAATTATGAAATTTAGGTTTGGTATATTAGGGTTTTGGTTATATGTAGGAATTCTAAGACCGGCCATGTTTTTTTTTTTGTTTTTTTATTGTTCTCTGTCATTCCCTTGCCCTAACTGGACACATGGCTTGGAGGTGATTCCCCCTCCCATCACACTACTGTCTGTTACGCTTGCTTAAGGTAACTTAATCTCTCCAGAACTGTATAGAGAAGAAACAGAATGAAGATAATTTTGAAATTTTCTTAACTTTTTCTGTCAGCAGCCCTGCAACTTGGTGAGTTTAGCCAGTGTGATCTTATTTTTATTATTTTTGAATTATTTATTTACTTATTTTACTTGTATTTTTATTTTATTTTATTCTTTTTCGGTTCTTATCTTTTTCTGCCTAATTTTTGTGTAAATTGTTCTTAATTATGAAATTTAGGTTTGGTATATTAGGGTTTTTGGTTATATGTAGGAATTCTAAGACCGGCCATGTTTTTTTTTTTATTGTTCTCTGTCATTCCCTTGCTAACTGGACACATGGCTTGGAGGTGATTCCCCCCTCCATCACACTACTGTCTGTTACTGCTTGCTTAAAAGAATGCTTAATCTCCAGAACTGTATAGAAGAAACATGAGAATGAAGATAATTTTTGAAATTTTCTTAACTTTTTTCTGTCAGCAAGCCTGCAACACAGTGGAGTTTAGCCAGTGTGATCTTATTTTTTATTATTTTTTGAATTATTTATTTACTTATTTTTACTTGTATTTTTTTATTTTATTTTATTCTTTTCGGTTCTTATCTTTTCTGCCTAATTTTTTTGTGTAAATTGTTCTTAATTATGAAATTTAGGTTTGGTATATTAGGGTTTTGGTTATATGTAGGAATTCTAAGACCGGCCATGTTTTTTTTTTATTGTTCTCTGTCATTCCCTTGCTAACTGGACACATGGCTTGGAGGTGATTCCCCCCTCCATCACACTACTGTCTGTTACTGCTTGCTTAAGGTAACTTAATCTCTCCAGAACTCTCCAGAACTGTATAGAAGAAACAGAATGAAGATAATTTTTGAAATTTTCTTAACTTTTTTCTGTCAGCAAACCTGCAGCTTGGTGAGTTTAGCCAGTGTGATCTTATTTTTTATTATTTTTTGAATTATTTATTTACTTATTTTTACTTGTATTTTTATTTTATTTTATTCTTTTCGGTTCTTATCTTTTCTGCCTAATTTTTGTGTAAATTGTTCTTAATTATGAAATTTAGGTTTGGTATATTAGGGTTTTGGTTATATGTAGGAATTCTAAGACCGGCCATGTTTTTTTTTTTATTGTTCTCTGTCATTCCCTTGCTAACTGGACACATGGCTTGGAGGTGATTCCCCCCTCCATCACACTACTGTCTGTTACTGCTTGCTTAAGGTAACTTAATCTCTCCAGAACTCTCCAGAACTGTATAGAAGAAACAGAATGAAGATAATTTTGAAATTTTCTTAACTTTTTCTGTCAGCAAGCCTGCAGCTTGGTGAGTTTAGCCAGTGTGATCTTATTTTTATTATTTTTTGAATTATTTATTTACTTATTTTACTTGTATTTTTATTTTATTTTATTCTTTTCGGTTCTTATCTTTTCTGCCTAATTTTTGTGTAAATTGTTCTTAATTATGAAATTTAGGTTTGGTATATTAGGGTTTTGGTTATATGTAGGAATTCTAGACCGGCCATGTTTTTTTTTTATTGTTCTCTGTCATTCCCTTGCTAACTGGACACATGGCTTGGAGGTGATTCCCCCCTCCATCACACTACTGTCTGTTACTGCTTGCTTAAGGTAACTTAATCTCCAGAACTCTCCAGAACTGTATAGAAGAAACAGAATGAAGATAATTTTTGAAATTTTCTTAACTTTTTTCTGTCAGCAAGCCTGCAACATTGAGGTTTAGCCAGTGTGATCTTATTTTTTATTATTTTTGAATTATTTATTTACTTGTTTTACTTGTATTTTATTTTATTTTATTCTTTTCGGTTCTTATCTTTTCTGCCTAATTTTGTGTAAATTGTTCTTAATTATGAAATTTAGGTTTGGTATATTAGGGTTTGGTTATATGTAGGAATTCTAAGACCGGCCATGTTTTTTTTTGTTTTTTTTTTTTTTTATTGTTCTCTGTCATTCCCTTGCTAACTGGACACATGGCTTGGAGGTGATTCCCCCTCCATCACACTGCTGTCTGTTACTGCTTGCTTAAGGTAACTTAATCTCTCCAGAACTGTATAGAAGAAACAGAATGAAGATAATTTTGAAATTTTTCTTAACTTTTTCTGTCAGCAAGCCTGCAACTTGGTGAGTTTAGCCAGTGTGATCTTATTTTATTATTTTTTGAATTATTTATTTACTTATTTTACTTGTATTTTTTATTTTATTTTATTCTTTTTCGGTTCTTATCTTTTCTGCCTAATTTTTGTGTAAATTGTTCTTAATTATGAAATTTAGGTTTTGGTATATTAGGGTTTGGTTATATGTAGGAATTCTAAGACCGGCCATGTTTTTTTTTTTTTATTGTTCTCTGTCATTCCCTTGCTAACTGGACACATGGCTTGGAGGTGATTCCCCCCTCCATCACACTACTGTCTGTTACTGCTTGCTTAAGGTAATAATCTCTCCAGAACTGTATAGAAGAAACAGAATGAAGATAATTTTTTGAGAATTTTCTTAACTTTTTTCTGTCAGCAAGCCTGCAACTTGGTGAGTTTAGCCAGTGTGATCTTACTTTATTATTTTTTGAATTATTTATTTACTTATTTTTACTTGTATTTTTTTTATTTTATTTTATTCTTTTTTTCGGTTCTTATCTTTTCTGCCTAATTTTTTTGTGTAAATTGTTCTTAATTATGAAATTTAGGTTTGGTATATTAGGGTTTTGGTTATATGTAGGAATTCTAAGACCGGCCATGTTTTTTTTTTATTGTTCTCTGTCATTCCCTTGCTAACTGGACACATGGCTTGGAGGTGATTCCCCCCTCCATCACACTACTGTCTGTTACTGCTTGCTTAAGGTAACTTAATCTCTCCAGAACTCTCCAGAACTGTATAGAAGAAACAGAATGAAGATAATTTTGAAATTTTCTTAACTTTTTTCTGTCAGCAAGCCTGCAACTTGGTGAGTTTAGCCAGTGTGATCTTATTTTTTTTTATTATTTTTGAATTATTTATTTACTTATTTTTACTTGTATTTTATTTTATTTTATTCTTTTTCGGTTCTTATCTTTTCTGCCTAATTTTGTGTAAATTGTTCTTAATTTGTAATTTAGGTTTGGTATATTAGGGTTTTGGTTATATGTAGGAATTCTAAGACCGGCCATGTTTTTTTTTTTATTGTTCTCTGTCATTCCCTTGCTAACTGGACACATGGCTTGGAGGTGATTCCCCCCCTCCATCACACTACTGTCTGTTACTGCTTGCTTAAGGTAACAATCTCTCCAGAACTCTCCAGAACTGTATAGAAGAAACAGAATGAAGATAATTTTGAAATTTTCTTAACTTTTTTCTGTCAGCAAGCCTGCAACTTGGTGAGTTTAGCCAGTGTGATCTTATTTTTATTATTTTTTGAATTATTTATTTACTTATTTTTACTTGTATTTTTTATTTTATTTTATTCTTTTCGGTTCTTATCTTTTCTGCCTAATTTTTTGTGTAAATTGTTCTTAATTATGAAATTTAGGTTTGGTATATTAGGGTTTTGGTTATATGTAGGAATTCTAAGACCGGCCATGTTTTTTTTTATTGTTCTCTGTCATTCCCTTATAACTGGACACATGGCTTGGAGGTGATTCCCCTCCATCACACTACTGTCTGTTACTGCTTGCTTAAGGTAACTTAATCTCCAGAACTCTCCAGAACTGTATAGAAGAAACAGAATGAAGATAATTTTTGAAATTTTCTTAACTTTTTCTGTCAGCAAGCCTGTGGTGAGTTTAGCCAGTGTGATCTTATTTTTATTATTTTTTTTGAATTATTTATTTACTTATTTTTACTTGTATTTTTTTATTTTATTTTTATTCTTTTTCGGTTCTTATCTTTTCTGCCTAATTTTTGTGTAAATTGTTAATTATGAAATTTAGGTTTGGTATATTAGGGTTTTGGTTATATGTAGGAATTCTAAGACCGGCCATGTTTTTTTTTTTTGTTTTTTTTTTTATTGTTCTCTGTCATTCCCTTGCTAACTGGACACAGTGGCTTGGAGGTGATTCCCCCCTCCATCACACTACTGTCTGTTACTGCTTGCTTAAGGTAACTTAATCTCTCCAGAACTGTATAGAAGAACAGAATGAAGATAATTTTTGAAATTTTCTTAACTTTTTTCTGTCAGCAAGCCTGCAACTTGGTGAGTTTAGCCAGTGTGATCTTATTTTTTATTATTTTTTGAATTATTTATTTACTTATTTTTACTTGTATTTTTTATTTTATTTTATTTTCGTTCTTATCTTTTCTGCCTAATTTTTGTGTAAATTGTTCTTAATTATGAAATTTAGGTTTGTATATTAGGGTTTTGTTGAGTGTAGGAATTCTAAGACCGGCCATGTTTTTTTTTTTTTTATTGTTCTCTGTCATTCCCTTGCTAACTGGACACATGGCTTGGAGGTGATTCCCCCTCCATCACACTACTGTCTGTTACTGCTTGCTTAAGGCACTTAATCTCTCCAGAACTGTATAGAAGAAACAGAATGAAGATAATTTTTGAAATTTTCCTTAATTTTTCTGTCAAAGCAAGCCTGCAACTTGGTGAGTTTAGCCAGTGATCTTATTTTTTATTATTTTTTGAATTATTTATTTACTTATTTTTACTTGTATTTTTTATTTTATTTTATTCTTCGGTTTTATCTTTTCTGCCTAATTTTTGTGTAAATTCGTTTTTAATTATGAAATTTAGGTTTGGTATATTAGGGTTTTGGTTATATGTAGGAATTCTAAGACCGGCCATGTTTTTTTTTTTTTTTATTTAGCCCTCTGTCATTCCCTTGCTAACTGGACACATGGTTTGGAGGTGATTCCCCCCTCCATCACACTACTGTCTGTTACTGCTTGCTTAAGGCAGTTCCACCCTCCAGAACTTCCAGAACTGTATAGAAGAAACAGAATGAAGATAATTTTTAAAATTTTTCTTAACTTTTTCTTGTCAGCAAGCCTGCAACTTGGTGAGTTTAGCCAGTGTGATCTTATTTTTTATTATTTTTTGAATTATTTATTTACTTATTTTTACTTGTATTTTATTTTATTTTATTCTTCGTTCTTATCTTTTCTGCCTAATTTTTGTGTAAATTGTTCTTAATTATGAAATTTAGGGTTTGGTATATTAGGGTTTTGGTTATATGTAGGAATTTCAAGACCGGCCATGTTTTTTTTTTTTTATTGTTCTCTGTCATTCCCTTTGCTAACTGACACATGGCTTGGAGGTGATTCCCCTCCATCACACTACTGTCTGTTACTGCTTGCTTAAGGTAACTTAATCTCTCCAGAACTCTCCAGAACTGTATAGAAGAAACAGAATGAAGATAATTTTTGAAATTTTCTTAACTTTTTCTGTCAGCAAGCCTGCAACTTGGTGAGTTTAGCCAGTGTGATCTTATTTTTTATTATTTTTTGAATTATTTATTTACTTATTTTTACTTGTATTTTTTATTTTATTTTATTCTTTTTTCGGTTCTTATCTTTTCTGCCTAATTTTGTGTAAATTGTTCTTAATTATGAAATTTAGGTTTGCATATTAGGGTTTTGGTTATATGTAGGAATTCTAAGACCGGCCATGTCTTTTTTTTGTTTTTTTTTTTTTATTGTTCTCTGTCATTCCCTTGCTAACTGGACACATGGCTTGAGGTGATTCCCCCCTCCATCACACTACTGTCTGTTACTGCTTGCTTAAGGTAACTTAATCTCTCCAGAACTCTCCAGAACTGTATAGAAGAAACAGAATGAAGATAATTTTTGAAATTTTCTTTAACTTTTTTTCTGTCAGCAAGCCTGCAACTTGGTGAGTTTAGCCAGTGTGATCTTATTTTTTATTATTTTTTGAATTATTTATTTACTTATTTTTACTTGTATTTTTTATTTTATTTTATTCTTTTTCGAAGTTCTTATCTTTTCTGCCTAATTTTTGTGTAAATTGTTCTTAATTATGAAATTTCAGGGTTTGGTATATTAGGGTTTTGGTTATATGTAGGAATTCTAAGACCGGCCATGTTTTTTTTTTTTATTGTTCTCTGTCATTCCTTTGCTTAATTGACACATGGCTTGGAGGATTCCCCCTCCATCACACTACTGTCTGTTACTGCTTGCTTAAGGTAACTTAATCTCTCCAGAACTCTCCAGAACTGTATAGAAGAAACAGAATGAAGATAATTTTGAAATTTTCTTAACTTTTTCTGTCAGCAAGCCTGCAACTTGGTGAGTTTAGCCAGTGTGATCTTTATTTTTATTATTTTTTGAATTATTTATTTACTTATTTTTACTTGTATTTTTTATTTTATTTTATTCTTTTTCGTTCTTATCTTTTCTGCCTAATTTTTGTGTAAATTGTTCTTAATTATGAAATTTAGGTTTGGTATATTAGGGTTTTGGTTATATGTAGAATTCTGCAGATCGGCCATGTTTTTTTTTTTTTTTTTATTGTTCTCTGTCATTCCCTTGCTAACTGGACACATGGCTTGGAGGTGATTCCTCTCCATCACACTACTGTCTGTTACTGCTTGCTTAAGGTAACTTAATCTCTCCAGAACTCTCCAGAACTGTATAGAAGAAACAGAATGAAGATAATTTTTGAAATTTTCTTAACTTTTTTCTGTCAGCAAGCCTGCAACTTGGTGAGTTTAGCCAGTGTGATCTTATTTTTTATTATTTTTTGAATTATTTATTTACTTATTTTTACTTGTATTTTTTATTTTATTTTATTCTTTTTCGGTTCTTATCTTTTCTGCCTAATTTTTGTGTAAATTGTTCTTAATTATGAAATTTAGGTTTGGTATATTAGGGTTGGTTATATGTAGGAATTCTAAGACCGGCCATGTTTTTTTTTTTTTTATTGTTCTCTGTCATTCCCTTGCTAACTGGACACACAGTTTGGAGGTGATTCCCCCCTCCATCACACTACTGTCTGTTACTGCTTGCTTAAGGTAACTTAATCTCTCCAGAACTGTATAGAAGAAACAGAGTCTGAAGATAATTTTTGAAATTTTCTTAACTTTTTTCTGTCAGCAAGCCTGCAACTTGGTGAGTTTAGCCAGTGTGATCTTATTTTTTATTATTTTTTGAATTATTTATTTACTTATTTTTACTTGTATTTTTTATTTTATTTTATTCTTTTTCGGTTCTTATCTTTTCTGCCTAATTTTTGTGTAAATTGTTCTTAATTATGAAATTTAGGTTTGGTATAATAGGGGTTTTGGTTATATGTAGGAATTCCTAAGACCGGCCATGTTTTTTTTTTTTTTATTGTTTCCTTCTGCTCTGCCTTGCTAACTGGACACATGGCTTGAGGTGATTCCCCCTCCATCACACTACTGTCTGTTACTGCTTGCTTAAGGTAACTTAATCTCTCCAGAACTGTATAGAAGAAACAGAATGAAGATAATTTTTGAAATTTTCTTAACTTTTTTTCTGTCAGCAAGCCTGCAACTTGGTGAGTTTAGCCAGTGTGATCTTATTTTTTATTATTTTTTGAATTATTTATTTACTTATTTTTACTTGTATTTTTTATTTTATTTTATTCTTTTTCGTTCTTATCTTTTCTGCCTAATTTTTGTGTAAATTGTTCTTAATTATGAAATTTAGGTTATATATTAGGGTTTTGGTTATATGTAGGAATTCTAAGACCGGCCATGTTTTTTTTTTTATTGTTCTCTGTCATTCTGCTAACTGGACACATGGCTTGGAGGTGATTCCCCCTCCATCACACTACTGTCTGTTACCTGCTGTTTAAGGTAACTTAATCTCTCCAGAACTCTCCAGAACTGTATAGAAGAAACAGAATGAAGATAATTTTTGAAATTTTCTTAACTTTTTTCTGTCAGCAAGCCTGCAACTTGGTGAGTTTAGCCAGTGTGATCTTATTTTTTATTATTTTTTGAATTATTATTTACTTATTTTTACTTGTATTTTTTATTTTATTTTATTCTTTTTCGGTTCTTATCTTTTCTGCCTAATTTTTGTGTAAATTGTTCTTAATTATGAAATTTAGGTTTGGTATATTAGGTTTTGGTTATATGTAGGAATTCTAAGACCGGCCATGTTTTTTTTTTTATTGTTCTCTGTCATTCCCTTGCTAACTGGACACATGGCTTGGAGGTGATTCCCCTCCATCACACTACTGTCTGTTACTGCTTGCTTAAGGTAACTTAATCTCTCCAGAACTCTCCAGAACTGTATAGAAGAAACAGAATGAAGATAATTGAAATTTTCTTAACTTTTTCTTGTCAGCAAGCCTGCAACTTGGTGAGTTTAGCCAGTGTGATCTTATTTTTTATTATTTTTTGAATTATTTATTTACTTATTTTTACTTGTATTTTTTATTTTATTTTATTCTTTTCAAGTTCTTATCTTTTCTGCCTAATTTTTGTGTAAATTGTTCTTAATTATGAAATTCAGGGTTTGGTATATTAGGGTTTTGGTTATATGTAGGAATTCTAAGACCGGCCATGTTTTTTTTTTGTTTTTTTTTTATTGTTCTCTGTCATTCCCTTGCTAACTGGACACATGGCTTGAGGTGATTCCCCCTCCATCACACTACTGTCTGTTACTGCTTGCTTAAGGTAACTTAATCTCTCCAGAACTGTATAGAAGAAACAGAATGAAGATAATTTTTGAAATTTTCTTAACTTTTTTCTGTCATGCAAGCCTGCAACTTGGTGAGTTTAGCCAGTGTGATCTTATTTTTTATTATTTTTGAATTATTTATTTACTTATTTTTACTTGTATTTTTTATTTTATTTTATTCTCTTTTCGGTTCTTTATCTTTTCTGCCTAATTTTGGTGTGTAAATTAGTTCTTAATTAATAGTGAAATTTAGGTTTGGTATTAGGGTTTTGGTTATATGTAGGAATCTTAAGACCGGCCATGTTTTTTTTTTTTATTGTTCTCTGTCATTCCCTTGCTAACTGACACATGGCTTGGAGGTGATTCCCCCTCCATCACACTACTGTCTGTTACTGCTTGCTTAAGGCAACTTAATCTCTCCAGAACTGTATAGAAGAAACAGAATGAAGATAATTTTGAAATTTTCTTAACTTTTTCTGTCAGCAAGCCTGCAACTTGGTGAGTTTAGCCAGTGTGATCTTATTTTATTATTTTTTGAATTATTTATTTACTTATTTTACTTGTATTTTTTATTTTATTTTATTCTTTTTCGGTTCTTATCTTTTCTGCCTAATTTTGTGTAAATTGTTCTTAATTATGAAATTTAGGTTTGGTATATTAGGGTTTTGGTTATATGTAGGAATTCTAAGACCGGCCATGTTTTTTTTTTTATTGTTCTGTCATTCCCTTGCTAACTGGACACATGGCTTGGAGGTGATTCCCCCCCTCCATCACACTACTGTCTGTTACTGTCAGCTAAGGTAACTGACCCTCCAGAACTCTCCAGAACTGTATAGAAGAAACAGAATGAAGATAATTTTGAAATTTTCTTAACTTTTTCTGTCAGCAAGCCTGCAACTTTAAGAGTTTTAGCCAGTGTGATCTTATTTTTTATTATTTTTTGAATTATTTATTTACTTATTTTTGTTTGTATTTTTTATTTTATTTTATTCTTTTTTCGGTTCTTATCTTTTCTGCCTAATTTTTGTAAATTGTTCTTAATTATGAAATTTAGGTTTGGTATATTAGGGTTTTGGTTATATGTAGGAATTCTGGGGATCTGTCATGCTTTTTTTTTATTGTTCTCTGTCATTCCCTTGTTAACTTGACACATGGCTTGGAGGTGATTCCTCCATCACACTCTACTGTCTGTTACTGCTTGCTTAAGGTAACTTTAATCTCTCCAGAACTGTATAGAAGAAACAGAATGAAGATAATTCTTGAAATTTTCTTAACTTTTTCTGTCAGCAAGCCTGGCAACTTGGTGAGTTTAGCCAGTGTGATCTTATTTTTTTATTATTTTTTGAATTATTTATTTACTTATTTTTAATTGTATTTTTTATTTTATTTTATTCTTTTTCGGTTCTTATCTTTTCTGCCTAATTTTTGTGTAAATTGTTTCTAATTATGAAATTTAGGTTTGGTATATTAGGGTTTTGGTTATATGTAGGAATTCTAAGACCGGCCATGTTTTTTTTTTTTATTGTTCTCTGTCATTCCCTTGCTAACTGGACACATGGCTTGGAGGTGATTCCCCCTCCATCACACTACTGTCTGTTACTGCTTGCTTAAGGTGTCTTTAATCTCTCCAGAACTCTCCAGAACTGTATAGAAGAAACAGAAATTAATATATAATTTTTGAAATTTTCTTAAC
Source organism: Ascarosepion bandense (assembly GCA_037127315.1). Classification (NCBI taxonomy): domain Eukaryota; kingdom Metazoa; phylum Mollusca; class Cephalopoda; order Sepiida; family Sepiidae; genus Ascarosepion; species Ascarosepion bandense. Next base: position 2,590,185 of record JBBBDQ010000323.1, on the reverse strand, counting down.
TTTTTCTGTCAGCAAGCCTGCAACTTGGTGAGTTTAGCCAGTGTGATCTTATTTTTTATTATTTTTTGAATTATTTATTTACTTATTTTTACTTGTATTTTTTATTTTATTTTATTCTTTTTCGGTTCTTATCTTTTCTGCCTAATTTTTGTGTAAATTGTTCTTAATTATGAAATTTCAGTTTGGTATATTAGGGTTTTGGTTATATGTAGGAATTCTAAGATCATGTTTTTTTTTTTTTATTGTTCTCTGTCATTCCCTTGCTAACTGGACACATGGCTTGGAGGTGATCTCCCCTCCATCACACTACTGTCTGTTACTGCTTGCTTAAGGTAACTTAATCTCTCCAGAACTCTCCAGAACTGTATAGAAGAAACAGAATGAAGATAATTTTGAAATTTTCTTAACTTTTTTCTGTCAGCAAGCCTGCAACTTGGTGAGTTTAGCCAGTGTGATCTTATTTTTTATTATTTTTTGAATTATTTATTTACTTATTTTTACTTGTATTTTTTATTTTATTTTATTCTTTTTCGGTTCTTATCTTTTCTGCCTAATTTTTGTGTAAATTGTTCTTAATTATGAAATTTAGGTTTGGTATATTAGGGGTTTTGGTTATATGTAGGAATTCTAAGACCGGCCATGTTTTTTTTTTATTGTTCTCTGTCATTCCCTTTGCTAACTGGACACATGGCTTGGAGGTGATTCCCCCTCCATCACACTACTGTCTGTTACTGCTTGCTTAAGGTAACTTAATCTCTCCAGAACTGTATAGAAGAAACAGAATGAAGATAATTTTTGAAATTTTCTTAACTTTTTCTGTCAGCAAGCCTGCAACTTGGTGAGTTTAGCCAGTGTGATCTTATTTTTTATTATTTTTTGAATTATTTATTTACTTATTTTTACTTGTATTTTTTATTTTATTTTATTCTTTTTCGGTTCTTATCTTTTCTGCCTAATTTTTGTGTAAATTGTTCTTAATTATGAAATTTAGGTTTGGTATATTAGGTTTTGGTTATATGTAGGAATTCTAAGACCGCCATGTTTTTTTTATTGTTCTCTGTCATTCCCTTGCTAACTGGACACATGGCTTGGAGGTGATTCCCCCTCCATCACACTACTGTCTGTTACTGCTTGCTTAAGGTAACTTAATCTCTCCAGAACTCTCCAGAACTGTATAGAAGAAACAGAATGAAGATAATTTTTGAAATTTTTCTTAACTTTTTTCTGTCAGCAAGCCTGCAACTTGGTGAGTTTAGCCAGTGTGATCTTATTTTTTATTATTTTTTGAATTATTTATTTACTTATTTTTACTTGTATTTTTTATTTTATTTTATTCTTTTTCGGTTCTTATCTTTTCTGCCTAATTTTGTGTAAATTGTTCTTAATTATGAAATTTAGGTTTGGTATATTAGGGTTTTGGTTATATGTAGGAATTCTAAGACCGGCCATGTTTTTTTTTTTATTGTTCTCTGTCATTCCCTTGCTAACTGGACACATGGCTTGGAGGTGATTCCCCCCCTCCATCACACTACTGTCTGTTACTGCTTGCTTAAGGTAACTTAATCTCTCCAGAACTCTCCAGAACTGTAGAAGAAACAGAATGAAGATAATTTTTGAAATTTTCTTAACTTTTTTCTGTCAGCAAGCCTGCAACTTGGTGAGTTTAGCCAGTGTGATCTTATTTTTTATTATTTTTTGAATTATTTATTTACTTATTTTTACTTGTATTTTTTATTTTATTTTATTCTTTTCGGTTCTTATCTTTTCTGCCTAATTTTGTGTAAATTGTTCTTAATTATGAAATTTAGGTTTGGTATATTAGGGTTTTGGTTATATGTAGGAATTCTAAGACCGGCCATGTTTTTTTTTTTTATTGTTCTCTGTCATTCCCTTGCTAACTGGACACATGGCTTGGAGGTGATTCCCCTCTCCATCACACTACTGTCTGTTACTGCTTGCTTAAGGTAACTTAATCTCTCCAGAACTCTCCAGAACTGTATAGAAGAAACAGAATGAAGATAATTTTGAAATTTTCTTAACTTTTTTCTGTCAGCAAGCCTGCAACTTGGTGAGTTTACTAGGTGTGATCTTATTTTTTATTATTTTTTGAATTATTTATTTACTTATTTTTACTTGTATTTTTTATTTTATTTTATTCTTTTTCGGTTCTTATCTTTTCTGCCTAATTTTTGTGTAAATTGTTCTTAATTATGAAATTTAGGTTTGGTATATTAGGGTTTTGGTTATATGTAGGAATTCTAAGACCGGCCATGTTTTTTTTTTTTTTTTATTGTTCTCTGTCATTCCCTTGCTACTGGACACATGGCTTGGAGGTGATTCCCCCTCCATCACACTACTGTCTGTTACTGCTTGCTTAAGGTAACTTAATCTCTCCAGAACTCTCCAGAACTGTATAGAAGAAACAGAATGAAGATAATTTTTGAAATTTTCTTAACTTTTTTCTGTCAGCAAGCCTGCAACTTGGTGAGTTTAGCCAGTGTGATCTTATTTTATTATTTTTTGAATTATTTATTTACTTATTTTTACTTGTATTTTTTATTTTATTTTATTCTTTTTCGGTTCTTATCTTTTCTGCCTAATTTTTGTGTAAATTGTTCTTAATATGAAATTTAGGTTTGGTATATTAGGGTTTTGGTTATATGTAGGAATTCTAAGACCGGCCATGTTTTTTTTTTTATTGTTCTCTGTCATTCCCTTGCTAACTGGACACATGGCTTGAGGTGATTCCCCTCTCCATCACACTACTGTCTGTTACTGCTTGCTTAAGGTACTTAATCTCTCTCCAGGTCCTCCAGAACTGTATAGAAGAAACAGAATGAAGATAATTTTTGAAATTTTCTTAACTTTTTCTGTCAGCAAGCCTGCAACTTGGTGAGTTTAGCCAGTGTGATCTTATTTTTTTATTATTTTTTGAATTATTTATTTACTTATTTTTACTTGTATTTTTTATTTTATTTTATTCTTTTTCAATTTTATCTTTTCTTGCCTAATTTTGTGTAAATTGTTCTTAATTATGAAATTTAGGTTTGGTATATTAGGGTTTTGGTTATATGTAGGAATTCTAAGACCGGCCATGTTTTTTTTTTATTGTTCTCTGTCATTCCCTTGCTAACTGGACACATGGCTTGGAGGTGATTCCCCCTCTCTCCATCACACTACTGTCTGTTACTGCTTGCTTAAGGTAACTTAAATTTCCTGAACTGTATAGAAGAAACAGAATGAAGATAATTCTTTTTTGAAATTTTCTTAACTTTTTCTGTCTGTGCAAGCCTGCAACTTGGTGAGTTTAGCCAGTGTGATCTTATTTTTTATTATTTTTTGAATTATTTATTTACTTATTTTTACTTGTATTTTTTATTTTATTTTATTCTTTTTCGGTTCTTATCTTTTCTGCCTAATTTTTGTGTAAATTGTTCTTAATTATGAAATTTAGGTTTGGTATATTAGGGTTTTTGGTTATATGTAGGAATTCTAAGACCGGCCATGTTTTTTTTTTTTATTGTTCTCTGTCATTCCCTTGCTAACTGGACACATGGCTTGGAGGTGATTCCCCCCTCCATCACACTACTGTCTGTTACTGCTTGCTTTACAAAATCTTAATCTCTCCAGAACTGTATAGAAGAAACAGAATGAAGATAATTTTGAAATTTTCTTAACTTTTTCTGTCAGCAAGCCTGCAACTTGGTGAGTTTAGCCAGTGTATCTATTTTTTATTATTTTTTGAATTATTTATTTACTTATTTTTACTTGTATTTTTTATTTTATTTTATTCTTTTTCGGTTCTTATCTTTTCTGCCTAATTTTTGTGTAAATTGTTCTTAATTATGAAATTTAGGTTTGGTATATTAGGGTTTTGGTTATATGTAGGAATTCTAAGACCGGCCATGTTTTTTTTTTTTATTGTTCTCTGTCATTCCCTTGCTAACTGGACACATGGCTTGGAGGTGATTCCCCTCCATCACACTACTGTCTGTTACTGCTTGCTTAAGGTAACTTAATCTCTCCAGAACTCTCCAGAACTGTATAGAAGAAACAGAATGAAGATAATTTTTGAAATTTTCTTAACTTTTTTCTGTCAGCAAGCCTGCAACTTGGTGAGTTTAGCCAGTGTGATCTTATTTTTTATTATTTTTTGAATTATTTATTTACTTATTTTTTACTTGTATTTTTTATTTTATTTTATTCTTTTTCGGTTCTTATCTTTTCTGCCTAATTTTGTGTAAATTGTTCTTAATTATGAAATTTAGGTTTGGTATATTAGGGTTTTGGTTATATGTAGGAATTCTAAGACCGGCCATGTTTTTTTTTTTTTTATTGTTCTCTGTCATTCCCTTGCTAACTGGACACATGGCTTGGAGGTGATTCCCCCTCCATCACACTACTGCCCTGTTACTTGCTTAAGGTAACTTAATCTCTCAGAACTGTATAGAAGAAACAGAATGAAGATAATTTTTGAAATTTTCTTAACTTTTTCTGTCAGCAAGCCTGCAACTTGGTGAGTTTAGCCAGTGTGATCTTATTTTTTATTATTTTTTGAATTATTTATTTACTTATTTTTACTTGTATTTTTTATTTTATTTTATTCTTTTTCGGTTCTTATCTTTTCTGCCTAATTTTTGTGTAAATTGTTCTTAATTATGAAATTTAGGTTTGGTATATTAGGCTTGGTTATATGTAGAAATTCTAAGACCGGCCATGTTTTTTTTTTTATTGTTCTCTGTCATTCCCTTGCTAACTGGACACATGGCTTGGAGGTGATTCCCCCCTCCATCACACTACTGTCTGTTACTGCTTGCTTAAGGTAACTTAATCTCTCCAGAACTGTATAGAAGAAACAGAATGAAGATAATTTTAAATTTTTTCTTTAACTTTTTTCTGTCAGCAAGCCTGCAACTTGGTGAGTTTAGCCAGTGTGATCTTATTTTTTATTATTTTTTGAATTATTTATTTACTTATTTTTACTTGTATTTTTTATTTTATTTTATTCTCTTTTTCGGTTCTTATCTTTTCTGCCTAATTTTTGTGTAAATTGTTCTTAATTATGAAATTTAGGTTTGGTATATTAGGGTTTTGGTTATATGTAGGAATTCTAAGACCGGCCATGTTTTTTTTTTTTTTTTTATTGTTCTCTGTCATTCCCTTGCTAACTGGACACATGGCTTGAGGATTCCCCCTCCATCACACTACTGTCTGTTACTGCTTGCTTAAGGTAACTTAATCTCTCCAGAACTGTATAGAAGAAACAGAATGAAGATAATTTTTGAAATTTTCTTAACTTTTTCTGTCAGCAAGCCTGCAACTTGGTGAGTTTAGCCAGTGTGATCTTATTTTTTATTATTTTTTGAATTATTTATTTATTTATTTTTACTTGTATTTTTTATTTTATTTTATTCTTTTTCTGGTTCTTATTCTTTTTCTGCCTAATTTTTGTGTGTAAATTGTTCTTAATTATGAAATTTAGGTTTGGTATATTAGGGTTTTGGTTATATGTAGGAATTCTAAGACCGGCCATGTTTTTTTTTTTTTATTGTTCTCTGTCATTCCCTTGGGTTAACTGACACATGGCTTGAGGTGATTCCCCCCTCCATCACACTACTGTCTGTTACTGCTTGCTTAAGGTAACTTAATCTCTCCAGAACTCTCCAGAACTGTATAGAAGAAAACAGAATGAAGATAATTTTTGAAATTTTCTTAACTTTTTTCTGTCAGCAAGCCTGCAACTTGGTGAGTTTAGCCAGTGTGATCTTATTTTTTATTATTTTTTGAATTATTTATTTACTTATTTTTACTTGTATTTTTTATTTTATTTTATTCTTTTTCGGTTCTTATCTTTCTTGCCTAATTTTTGTGTAAATTGTTCTTAATTATGAAATTTTAGGTTTGGTATATTAGGGTTTTGGTTATATGTAGGAATTCTAAGACCGGCCATGTTTTTTTTTTTTGTTTTTTTTTTTTATTGTTCTCTGTCATTCCCTTGCTAACTGGACACATGGCTTGGAGGTGATTCCCCCTCCATCACACTACTGTCTGTTACTGCTGCTTAAGGTAACTTAATCTCTCCAGAACTGTATAGAAGAAACAGAATGAAGATAATTTTTGAAATTTTCTTAACTTTTTTCTGTCAGCAAGCCTGCAACTTGGTGAGTTTAGCCAGTGTGATCTTATTTTTTATTATTTTTTGAATTATTTATTTACTTATTTTTACTTGTATTTTTTATTTTATTTTATTCTTTTTCGGTTCTTATCTTTTCTGCCTAATTTTTGTGTAAATTGTTCTTAATTATGAAATTTAGGTTTGGTATATTAGGGTTTTGGTTATATGTAGGAATTCTAAGACCGGCCATGTTTTTTTTTTTTATTGTTCTCTGTCATTCCCTTGCTAACTGGACACATGGCTTGGAGGTGATTCCCCCCTCCATCACACTACTGTCTGTTACTGCTTGCTTAAGGTAACTTAATCTCTCCAGAACTCTCCAGAACTGTATAGAAGAAACAGAATGAAGATAATTTTTTGAAATTTTCTTAACTTTTTTCTGTCAGCAAGCCTGCAACTTGGTGAGTTTAGCCAGTGTGATCTTATTTTTTATTATTTTTTGAATTATTTATTTACTTATTTTTACTTGTATTTTTTATTTTTTATTTTATTCTTTTTCGGTTCTTATCTTTTCTGCCTAATTTTGTGTAAATTGTTCTTAATTATGAAATTTAGGTTTGGTATATTAGGGTTTTGGTTATATGTGAATTCTAAGACCGGCCATGTTTTTTTTTTTTATTGTTCTCTGTCATTCCCTTGCTAACTGGACACATGGCTTGGAGGTGATTCCCCCTCCATCACACTACTGTCTGTTACTGCTTGCTTAAGGTAACTTAATCTCTCCAGAACTGTATAGAAGAAACAGAATGAAGATAATTTTTGAAATTTTCTTAACTTTTTTCTGTCAGCAAGCCTGCAACTTGGTGAGTTTAGCCAGTGTGATCTTATTTTTTATTATTTTTTGAATTATTTATTTACTTATTTTTACTTGTATTTCTTTTATTTTATTTTATTCTTTTTCGGTTCTTATCTTTTCTGCCTAATTTTTGTGTAAATTGTTCTTAATTATGAAATTTAGGTTTGGTATATTAGGGTTTTGGTTATATGTAGGAATTCTAAGACCGGCCATGTTTTTTTTTTTTTTATTGTTCTCTGTCATTCCCTTGCTAACTGGACACATGGCTTGGAGGTGATTCCCCTCCATCACACTACTGTCTGTTACTGCTTGCTTAAGGTAACTTAATCTCTCCAGAACTGTATAGAAGAAACAGAATGAAGATAATTTTTGAAATTTTCTTAACTTTTTTCTGTCAGCAAGCCTGCAACTTGGTGAGTTTAGCCAGTGTGATCTTATTTTTTATTATTTTTTGAATTATTTATTTACTTATTTTTACTTGTATTTTTTATTTTATTTTATTCTTTTTCGGTTCTTATCTTTTCTGCCTAATTTTTGTGTAAATTGTTCTTAATTATGAAATTTAGGTTGGTATATTAGGGTTTTGGTTATATGTAGGAATTCTAAGACCGGCCATGTTTTTTTTTTTTTATTGTTCTCTGTCATTCCCTTGCTAACTGGACACATGGCTTGGAGGTGATTCCCCCCTCCATCACACTACTGTCTGTTACTGCTTGCTTAAGGTAACTTAATCTCTCCAGAACTCTCCAGAACTGTATAGAAGAAACAGAATGAAGATAATTTTTGAAATTTTCTTAACTTTTTCTGTCAGCAAGCCTGCAACTTGGTGAGTTTAGCCAGTGTGATCTTATTTTTTATTATTTTTGAATTATTTATTTACTTATTTTTACTTGTATTTTTTATTTTATTTATTCTTTTTCGGTTCTTATCTTTTCTGCCTAATTTTTGTGTAAATTGTTCTTAATTATGAAATTTAGGTTTGGTATATTAGGGTTTTGGTTATATGTAGGAATTCTAAGACCGGCCATGTTTTTTTTTTTTTATTGTTCTCTGTCATTCCCTTGCTAACTGGACACATGGCTTGGAGGTGATTCCCCCTCCATCACACTACTGTCTGTTACTGCTTGCTTAAGGTAACTTAATCTCTCCAGAACTCTCCAGAACTGTATAGAAGAACAGAATGAAGATAATTTTTGAAATTTTCTTAACTTTTTTCTGTCAGCAAGCCTGCAACTTGGTGAGTTTAGCCAGTGTGATCTTATTTTTTATTATTTTTTGAATTATTTATTTACTTATTTTTACTTGTATTTTTATTTTATTTTATTCTTTTTCGGTTCTTATCTTTTCTGCCTAATTTTTGTGTAAATTGTTCTTAATTATGAAATTTAGGTTTAATATATTAGGTTTTGGTTATATGTAGGAATTTAAGACCGGCCATGTTTTTTTTTTTTTGTTTTTTTTTTATTGTTCTCTGTCATTCCCTTTGCTAACTGGACACATGGCTGAGGTGATTCCCCCCTCCATCACACTACTGTCTGTTACTGCTTGCTTAAGGTAACTTAATCTCTCCAGAACTGTATAGAAGAAACAGAATGAAGATAATTTTTGAAATTTTCTTAACTTTTTTCTGTCAAAGCAAGCCTGCAACTTGGTGAGTTTAGCCAGTGTGATCTTATTTTTTATTATTTTTTGAATTATTTATTTACTTATTTTTACTTGTATTTTTTATTTTATTTTATTCTTTTTTCGGTTCTTATCTTTTCTTTTCTGCCTAATTTTTGTGTAAATTGTTCTTAATTATGAAATTTAGGTTTGGTATATTAGGGTTTTGGTTATATGTAGGAATTCTAAGACCGGCCATGTTTTTTTTTTTTTATTGTTCTCTGTCATTCCCTTGCTAACTTGGACACATGGCTTGGAGGTGATTCCCCTCCATCACACTACTGTCTGTTACTGCTTGCTTAAGGTAACTTAATCTCTCCAGAACTCTCCAGAGAACTGTATAGAAGAAACAGAATGATAATTTTTGAAATTTTCTTAACTTTTTTCTGTCAGCAAGCCTGCAACTTGGTGAGTTTAGCCAGTGTGATCTTATTTTTTATTATTTTTTGAATTATTTATTTACTTATTTTTACTTGTATTTTTTATTTTATTTTATTCTTTTTCGGTTCTTATCTTTTCTGCCTAATTTTTGTGTAAATTGTTCTTAATTATGAAATTTAGGTTTAATATATTAGGGTTTTGGTTATATGTAGGAATTCTAAGACCGGCCATGTTTTTTTTATTGTTCTCTGTCATTCCCTTGCTAACTGACACATGGCTTGGAGGTGATTCCCCCCTCCATCACACTACTGTCTGTTACTGCTTGCTTTCAAGGTAACTTAATCTTCCAGAACTCTCCAGAACTGTATAGAAGAAACAATGAAGATAATTTTTGAAATTTTCTTAACTTTTTTCTGTCAGCAAGCCTGCAACTTGGTGAGTTTAGCCAGTGTGATCTTATTTTTTTATTATTTCTTGAATTATTTATTTACTTATTTTTACTTGTATTTTTTATTTTATTTTATTCTTTTTCTGGTTTCTATCTTTTCTGCCTAATTTTTGTGTAAATTGTTCTTAATTATGAAATTTAGGTTTGGTATATTAGGGTTTGGTTATATGTAGGAATTCTAAGACCGGCCATGTTTTTTTTTTTATTGTTCTCTGTCATTCCCTTGCTAACTGGACACATGGCTTGGAGGTGATTCTCCATCACACTACTGTCTGTTACTGCTTGCTTAAGGTAACTAATTCCCCCAGAACTGTATAGAAGAAACAGAATGAAGATAATTTTTGAAATTTTCTTAACTTTTTCTGTCAGCAAGCCTGCAACTTGGTGAGTTTAGCCAGTGTGATCTTATTTTTTATTATTTTTTGAATTATTTATTTACTTATTTTTACTTGTATTTTTTATTTTATTTTATTCTTTTTCGGTTCTTATCTTTTTCGTCTAATTTTTGTGTAAATTAATTTTTAATTATGAAATTTAGGTTTGACTTATACTAAGTTAAAACTTCATTAACTTCAGTCACATATTTATTTTTTTTAATTGGAGTAGATAGTACCTTCTATCGCCAGGTCTCACACTCCACCCCCTTCTTTTGGACAGGAGTAGAGTTGATCGCCTTGTTTCTAGTTTAGGAAGGGGTTCCCGAGTAGATAGATTAAACTAATTGGAGTAGATAGATTAAACTATCGCCCGGTTCACACTCCACCCACATCTATTGAACAGGTGAAGAGGCTCATCCCTTGTTTCCTGTTTAGGATGCGGTTTCCGGTTTTCTCTTTTCCAATCTTTTCACTCTTTTCCTTTATTATTTTATTTTTTTTTTCAATTGGAGTAGATAGACTAAACTATCGCCGGTTCACACTCCACCCACATCTATTGAACAGGTGAAGAGGCTCATCCCTTGTTTACTGTTTAGGATGCGGTTTCCGGTTTTCTCTTTTCCAATCTTTTCACTCTTTTCCTTTATTATTTTATTTTTTTTTTCAATTGGAGTAGATAGACTAAACTATCGCCCTGGTTCACACTCCACCCACATCTATTGAACAGGTGAAGAGGCTCATCCCTTGTTTCCTGTTTAGGATGCGGTTTCCGGTTTTCTCTTTTCCAATCTTTTCACTCTTTTCCTTTATTATTTTATTTTTTTTTTCAATTGGAGTAGATAGACTAAACTATCGCCCGGTTCACACTCCACCCACATCTATTGAACAGGTGAAGAGGCTCATCCCTTGTTTCCTGTTTAGGATGCGGTTTCCGGTTTTCTCTTTTCCAATCTTTTCACTCTTTTCCTTTATTATTTTATTTTTTTTTTCAATTGGAGTAGATAGACTAAACTATCGCCCGGTTCACACTCCACCCACATCTATTGAACAGGTGAAGAGGCTCATCCCTTGTTTCCTGTTTAGGATGCGGTTTTCGGCTTTCTCTTTTCCATTCTTTTTACCCTTACGTAGCCCCCTGCGCATCAGTGGCGTTACTGCCTTGCTCGGGGTGATATGATTAAAAAAAAAAAAAAAAAAAAAAAAATAAAAAGAAATTTCTTTTTAAAGATTTTTAAGTAGTCTTAAATTTTTGATCGGGAGTGTATGTTATTAAAATGCGTTTATACATAAAATACAGGACTGAGAAAGGTTATTTGTGGTATATCCTAGTGACATGTAAATTCGGAAACACGTAACAACGACGTGTCGTTTTTGGACTTACGTCGCGTCTCCTGGAACAAATTACCGGCGTAAAGTGACTTATATATATATATATATATACATATATATATATATATATATATATATATATATATTTAATCTAAACTTATTTATAAATGAAACTTTGTGTGTGTCTGTGTGTCCGTTACCTATAGACTCCGAAACGGCTGAACCGATATTCTTGAAAATTTACACAGTTGTACTATAAGCGTCTGCAAGTGTTCTTAGCTAGGTTTTGTGTCGAGGTATCCCCGATGAATATCGAAAATCGATAATCGAAAAAATCGGGTTATAAAAGGAGTGATCTGATTTTAATCAAATTTGATACACTCATAGACAAAGACATAAGAAACGATATTCAGAAGTTTCAAGGGTGCAGTTCTTGCAATAGTGCAGAAAATAGATAATATATATATATATATATATATATATATATATATATAAATCGATACCAGGAAATCAAAATTTGACTTACATCTATTCATTTTTCTTTCAGTCTACGGTTTCACTTCAACTGGAAACAACTATTGCTTTTTAGTCTTTCGTGCCAACGTCCAAAGAGTCTGAGCTTCAGAACCATGGATTAGTTTTAAAGCTTTCATTACACCCGAGCAACGCCGGGCTATACTGCTAGTATCAGATAGTTTATATCTGTAAAAGGATAATATGAATTAACTTATCTTAGATAACGCGTTTCCTTCACTGGGGGTCTATAACAAAATGCTGAAAAACAAATAATATTTTTGCTCTTGTATATAAATACCTGTTACAAAATAAATTCCTTACATTTGTCTTTATAACGTGTCTCAGTCAACGAAAAGCGTCAGCTAAGATAAATTTTTCCTTTTCTCTTTATTCATATATGTACGGGGGCGTGTGTGTGTGTGTGTGTGTGTGTGTGTGCAACACTCCTTCTGATATATTTCATTAAAAATGAATGACAAAATACTCTTGTTAAGTATTCAGTGGCTCCATTTCATGTTTTTTTCTATCTGCTCTAATATCCCTAGCGTTACATAGACAAAATTCTCCTTAGTGTGTGGGCTGTACTTAATAAGACAATTTTTTGTATATCTCTTAAGCTTGGCGTTTTCCAGGGATTCTTTCAATGTATTGTTTTGTCCCATTTTTTATCATTCCAAGTTGAGTAGAAATTGCGGTTACATTTGATCGGTTTCACTGTAAAAGGGTGGGACCTAGTTGCTAATCTAGTAGCTCGTGTAAATTCATACCTAGGAGGCACTAGTGATCTAAGTTCATTGGAGCAGAAGCCGTAAAAGTATTTATAGAAGAGGCACAGGGAAGCCACGTCACGCCGGTGAGACAGCGACTGCAGCCCTGCTGCCAAGTCGGTATCGATGACATCACAGATCTTCCGTTGGATTTTGTCAAGAACCTCGAGAGGAATAGCAGGGACACCAGACCAGATAAGGCAACATTATTCAATGCACGAACGAATGGTAGATTTATAAATGTGCAAGATGGATTTTGACGAGAACCTTCGAGATGAATAGCAGGGGCACCCGACCAGATGTGGCAGCAGTATTCAATACACGTGCGGATGGTAGGTTTATATATTTGACGTAGCAATTCAGTATTCTTTTCTTTATTTCTAACGGGATTTTTTGATCTCTAAATAGTTTGCTTAGTTTCTCGAAGGTACCATTCTCTATTCCGACGCGCTTTTTGGATCCCTGAGTTACACACTACGTCGTCTTTTGTACGATTAACATCAATCAAGTCTTCTCAATATTTTAGCACCCTTCTCAGTATTCCACCTGATTTCAATAATACATTCCTTTTAATGACTTTGGTCCTTCCTCTAATTTCAATATTTTAAGCAATGCTCCTCAAGACTGTTCCAAATTTGCCAAAGAAAAGGATGTGCCTCAGAGGGTTTATTGGCGCTGGGCATACACTTAAAACATAACATACATAGATGACAACGGGTTGATGGTAGATACCGAAAGAAAAATGCGGGTATTTGTCGATAAGTTAGTAAAGGAAAGTGAAAAGAAAGGACTATATATCGATTTTTGGAAGATCTTATATATGGTGTTTTAGCAAGAGGGACAGCCCAAAATGCAAGCTACTGTTTGTAGATGTCAAAATCAAGCCATTACAGAAACGTCAGGGTGTATTAGAACAGAAAGTGAAGTATGTGTCACCGAAATCCGAAGTCGCATTGAAATAGCGGAAAATGCTTTCCAGAAGCTAAGTTATGCAGTTAATGCCATACGTGAGACACGCTTGACAGACAGTTTGGGTAGTTTTCCCGCAGTAGATTGCCATTACTTTCTGCAGTAGACTGATTCCTAACCAAGACTATATAACCCAATCTGCTCTACTATTTAACTCATAGCTGGAGGGAGAAACGACGGATAATACATTTCCCAAAGGTATTTGCGCGTAAGTGAATGCAAGGAATTCAACTGGAATTCGAACTCGGTTCTCCAATTTCTCGTTCCGAGCTGATATTCACTGAACCACAACACAAGCTCTAATAATACCAGAAGCTAAACAGAGTATTAAAAGGCAGAAAAATAAGGCGAAAGTATGGGGCACCCAGTGAGGATCGAACTCACTATACAATTGTAACGGTTCTAGCGAGACAAGCTTGCTAACCATTACACCACCTCGAGGTGCCTATATTTTAGTGTAAGTGGGAAAACCTTCTCTCAGATTAAGTTGATACTTGAGGCAACAGAGATGTGGTCCTTCAGAAGGATGCTGAGAATACCACGGAAGAGCATGTGAGCAACGAGGAAGTTGTCAAGAATATAAAAGGAAACTTGTTTCTCGGCCTCAAAAACAAGCAGTTAAAATATCCGGGATAAATTATTAATAAAGAGGGTACCAAGAATTTAACACTCACAGAACATTTATTGTTTTAATCGTTTCACCTCAAAGCAAGGCGATAAAGCTACTAAAACGCAAAATTTATTATCAGAAGACAATATAATAACGAGCTTCAAGGAGACAGAAGATGAAAATTGATACTACATTTACTTTTAAAGATCAATATTGACTGAAATGTGCGTCGTGGTGCAGTGGATATCCACTCGGAACGAGAAATCGGGCCCCGAGTTCGAATTCCAGTGAAATTTCTTGCATTCACTTATGCACAAATACCCGTAGGAAAGGTATTAATTCATCTCTTCCCTCCAGTTATGGGTTAAATAATAAGACAGACTGGGTTCTATAGCCTTGGCTGGCGACCAGTCTAGCGCAGAAAGCAATGGCAATCTATTGCGGGATAATCTTCTTTCCAGTCAGTCATGTCTCGAAAAAAAAAATGATCGCCCAAAGAGTGTATCATGCATGGTACTTAACTGACTGATTGACTGAAAAAAAAAAGAAGAGTCTGGAAATCCGGAAGAGAGTTCTACAAATAAGAAAAATAAGAAAATAAACTGTTAGCATTGAGCTTATGGTTAAATATAGAAATTTCAGCAGTAAAACGATACCTATTTGCCAATCTACTACTACTATTAAATTCATAAAGTTGAGGCACCAAAGAAAAAGCTCATCAGGACAGTTACCATTAAAATATTTCTAGACAATTTATAGGAAGGCTATGCTACAATGGTGGAAAAATGACTAAAACTGAGATGCCAGTTCAAGATCAATAACATTGCAGATTTTTCTTTGGCTTTTGTCAAGAATCTCTAGACATGAGACCATCACTAAAGTTCGTGCTGCTTTGTATTTCTAATAAAGAATAACCCCAACTTGACACTGACACTTGTTTTGGTGCTGATTTCTGGTGTGTTCTAGATTGAAACCTTGTATCGTTCAGCATGGTCATCAGCAAAAAATCAGTCCAAGGTGCCAAATACAGATGGGGGATGTTAAAATCAAACACGTACAAAAATTTAAATAACTTGGAAGTATTCTAACTGAAGACGGAAAGTGCGACACAAAGATCCAAAGGCGAATTGGCATGGCGAAAGATGCGTTCCAGAAGCTGAGTAAAGTATTAAGACACAGGAAGTTTTCACTAGAAACAAAAAAAGAGAGTACTGCATTGCTATGTGATGTCAGTTCTTTAATATGGCAGTGAATGTTGAGCAATATCAACAAAGATGAAGGGAAAACTTGAAGCAGCTGAAATGTGGTTCTACAGAAGGATGCTGCGGATATCGTTGACAGAGCATCTGAGCAATGACGAGGTTTTGGAAATGATGGAAACAAAAAGGAAATTAATATTGAGCATCAGGAAAAGACAACTGAAGTTTCTGGGACATGCAATGAGGAAGGAAGGCTTAGAGAACCTGATACTAACAGGCCAGGTAGAGGGAAAAAGAGACAGAGAAAAGCAGCAGATAACATATTTGAAGAGCCTGAGCAGGTGGATGACAGAACGGGGGCTGAGAGACGTTACAGGAGAAAGTGTGCTAATAGCCACCAAGGATAGAGAGACGTGGAAGGCCATGATCGCCTACGTCCTGAAAGGACAAGGCACATAAAAGAAGAAGATCATTCAGTTGTGAGTCAGACTTTGCTAAATGTTAATGTTTTGTCCAAAAATGAATGACTTAAACATAAAGGACAAAAAGTTTTACTTTCGCCCAGTTATCGTTCATGCATTTCGTAACTGCCACAAAAAAAAAGATTTATTTGGATTGTATTCTCGTCTTTTTTACGGCCGGTCGAAAAGGGATTCAATAGATTTCATCAGGATGATTTTAACTTAAACGATCAACCATTCTCCGAGCGAACCTCCGTTGTCTATGAAAATATTCGTGTTTGCCGTCGTGGAGAATAAAACGAAGATTTCAACGGAAGAGATTGCTAAGATATCTCAACTGTCTTTCGCCATTTGACGAGACTTGGATTCGTGAAAAGCGCTCGATTGGCAAATCTAAAAGGCGTAATTTTCCATCACGTCAACGCAATACCGAATGTTGCTGACAGTCATTTGAAAACAACGTCACAATACTCTTCAAACAAAATACACAAAGTTTCTACGAAAATGACATCAACAAGATTGAGAACGATGGGAGACAGCTGTTAAAATCAATGAAGACTACTTGATTAAGAAACATATTTTTGTGAGTATGTCAAGTTTTTTTTTTAATTTTCAGTCGAGCACAATGATCTAATGCATACGAAAAGCCTAAGACCAGATCTACCAACGATATCCCAGATATTGAAAGTAAAAGGACCGAATTTAAGGGAGAATAACCTCTCTAAGGAACTTGTGTCGATGGACAACAGCTTAAGAAGTAGGATCTAAACATATTTATAAATGGAAGTTTGTCTGTGTGTGTGTGTCCGTTACCTATAGATTCCGAGACGGCTGAACCGGTTTTCTTGAAAATTTACAGTTGTACTATAAGCGTCTGCGAGTGTTCTTACCTAGGTTTTGTGTCGAGGTACCCCCGATAAATATCGAAAATCGATATTCGAAAAAATCGGGTTATAGAAGGTGTGGTCCGATTTTAATCAAATTTGATACACTCATAGACAAAGACATAAGAAACGATATTCAGAAGTTTCAAGGTTTAAGTTCTTACAATAGTGCAGAAAATCGATAATATATATATATATATATATATATATAAGGCAAGATGTTAGTGTGTGTGTCTTTTCAGCGTTTTTATTTTAGTTTTTGCTTCGGGTTTGGCTCTAAGTAGATATAATTGTAGTTTTTAGTCTCAGCCATGATACCATTTACTCAGAGGACTTATTTAGCCTTCAAAATTCAGTTTACGGCGAAAAAAACTTATTTGATATCGATACCAGGAAATCAAATTTTGACTTACATCCATTCATTTTTTTTTTCAGTCTACGGTTTCGCTTTAACTGAAAACAACTATTGCTTTTTAGTCTTTCGTGCCAACGTTCGAAGAATCTGAACTCCAGGACCATGGATTAGTTTTAAAGCTTTCATTACACCCGAGCAACGCCGGGCTATACTGCTATTAAACAATATGACGACAAATGTTGCTAAGATACACAAAGGATAAGAAGCGGTGAAGGTGACTTGATGAACCGCAACTGACTAGAAAGCAAGAAGCCGGGAGAGAAGTGTGACAGAAAGTTACTGTTAGCACAGAACGTTCGAGTATATCTATCAATTTTAACAGTAAAATAAGTAATAAGACGGTGAAAGAGTTATTTTGTAACATGGTTAACAGGAAGACAGATGGACAATGTCTCGGAAATGCTAACAGATTGCATAAGAAGTTTCGACAACATATTTAGAACAGTGTATGATACCAGAATAAATGGTTAAGGTAAGGCCAATTCCTTGCTTGTCTTTCACGCGGGAAATAAAGAAGTCCTCAACGCTAAGATCTTCCTGCACCTAATGGAAATTGATGTTCTTGAGAAGCAGAAAATATGTCAAAAGGCTTTTTTTAAGCATAAAAGTGTAAATTCTGATTGATCGTTACTCGTGGACACAGGAATCAATCCATGAAGAAAGGAGTGGTCAGTATAAGCCGGAAGTTATAAACAACCTCAAGACAATCGCTGTAAAATAATGAGATCTTGACGCTAATCAGGTACAGCACTTAAATTCGTAAAGTTGAGGTACCAAAAGAGGAAAGTTTGTCACCGACGTAATGTGGCTTCCCTTGGTCTCTTCTACAAATACTTTCAAGGCTTCTGCTCCAACCAGCTTAGCTCCCTGTGCCTCCTTTGCATGAATTTAGTCGAGCTACTAGCCTAAAGACTAGATTTTTTTTTTTTATAAGCGTTTCACCCCGAGCAAGGCGTGTCACTGCCACTACTGCGCAGGGGGCTACGTAGAGTGGAGAAAGGATGATTAAATATAGGAAATAACAGAGGGTGGGTGATAGGCGGGTAAGGATACTGAGAATGAGGGTTGGGTAGATGAGAGTGTCCTGAGAATAGTTGGGAGTTAGTGTGATAGGAGGTGTCTATTGACCCTACATTTAAACACCTGGAGATTGTAACTGTCGGGAAAGCAGACTTGTGGAAGGGAGTTCCACGGGCGGGAAGCGCGATAAAAGAAGCTGTTGGAGTAGAATTTACGGTTACATCATATTTGTTTAACTGTAAAAGGGTGGGACCTAGTTGCTAATCTAGTATCTCGTGTAAATTCGTGCTTAGGCGGCACCAGTGATCTAAGCTGATTGGAGCAGAAGCCATGAAAGTACTTGTAGAAGAGGCACAGGGAAGCCACATCACGCCGGTGAGAGAGCGGCTGCAGCTTTTACAGTGAAACCAATCAAATGTAACTTTAACTTCTAATCTAACAGCTTCTTTTCTTGCATTTCCGCCTGTGGAATTCCCTTCCGTATACTTGTTTTCCTGACAGCTACAATCTAGAAAAGTTTAAATACAAAATCAATTGCCATCTCTTATCTTCTTGACTTATATCCTTTCCCTGACAACCCTTGTAAGATAGTAGTATTAAAAAAGTTGCTATATTTATCAAATGTTTTTAATATTATACTCTTAATTGCTGTTGTTCTTAGGTCCACCCTGACTCGGTGTAGTAGTACCTGGTAGGGTCCCAGGTATGGGCAAAAAGCAAGCCTTTAAAGAAAGACAATATATTACAAAAATATAAAAATTTACCTTTATAGTGAAAGCAAATCAAATGTAACCACAACTTCTTCTCAATTAGCTTCTTTGCGTGCACTGCCTTCCTGTGGAATTCCCTTCCGTATATTTGCTTCCCTGAAAGCTACGATCTGTAAGAGTTTAAATGCAAAGTCAATTGCCATCTCTTATCGCCTTGACTCACATCCTTTCCCTGACAATCCTTGTATCATATTCTTCTTCTTTTCCACTCTACTCTCGTGCAGCTCTCTTCACACCTGAATTCTACTCCTTTTCTCCTGTAACTTGTTCCTATTTCTCATCAATCTCCTCTTATGCGCATCAGTGTCAGTTATGCCTTGCTTGGGGTGAAATGATTAGAAAAAATATACAAGCAATGCATTTTCATATAAAAGCGTTACCAACAATATCTTTTTAGAGTAAAATTACTAATAATAAGTTTAATATAAAGAGGTCTTTATTATAAAAAATACCAACAATACATCCTCTCTACTATAATAAAGACCGTTATCTATCTATCTATCTATCTATCTATCTATCTATCTATCTATCCCTCCTGTCGTGCTCATGGAGAGAGAGAGAGAGAGAGAGAGAGAGAGAGAATAGTGAAGCAGCATCGGCTCAGTTCATTCTCTTTATTCCCTTTTTTAACTCATTCTCTGACTCCCCTGTTTACTTGTCCCTCTTTTTCATCACTCACTTCTTATGTAACCCCCTGTGCGCCAGTGGCAGTTCTACCTTACTTGGGTGGAAATGATTATAAACAAAGGGCAAATACTGTGAAAATGTAGAAAGGCCCAGGATTGCTACGTTACGACAGAGGGAAAGTGACTGAAGTTGTGATGCCAATGACATTGCAGAATTTTCTTTGAAAATGTTGCCAACAACCTCTAAATACATAGGATAAGCACCAGATTTGACAGCAATATTCCGTATATTGAAAGCAGAGTGAAAGAGACAGTAACCTTTCTAATGAACTTTGGTAAATAGATGACAATATAATGACAAGAAAGAATAATAATAGAAAAAACGTCGAACATTTTTAAGATAAGATAAACAATGAATACGACACTCTGGAAAGAGCTGATCACTCACTTCATGAAACGACACAGAACCAGAAAATAGATTATTAATATTAGTAGTAGCAATAATAGTAGTAGTAGTAACAATAGAAAAAAATATGGAATTGTATTTAATTTAAACTTGTCATTTGCTAAGCGATGAACGTGTCTGGAGAATGAATTTAATTTACATTTTTCTGCCATAAGAATTGTTTTTCTTATATCTTGAAATATTTTCTTTTCTCTCTGTGTGTGTGTGTGTGTGTGTGGTTTCGCTATAATTAAAGAAAATGATACGTTCTTAAGACAAATCAAATATAATTCTATAGTGTACTTCTTTACACAGAGGTATTTCATATATAGAGGATGTCTATAAAGTCCGTGTGCACTTTTTAAATATTTATAACTTTGTGTTTGTGCTAGAAATAATCTGTAAAAAATGAGCTTGAACAATTGAACTTGAAAGATAACACAGTGTTTCAACAAGATGGAACTCCTTGTCATTTTGCTGTGCGTGTTAGTTTCTAAATCAGGAATTTCCCAACAGATCGATCGGAACTGGAGGACCATTTTATTGGCCTTCGCGTTTCTCCAGAGTTTACTCCATTAGATTTTGTTTTATTTGAAAACAATTGTGTATGCAACCAAACCTATTTCATTAGAAGATTTGAAAACTAAAATAACTGATGTGATTTCAGGCATTACTGTAAATCAGTTGGCAAATATTTTCCGTGAAAGGCAAAATCGTATTACCCTTTGTATTGCTAATGATGGAGGACATGTGGAAACCTAAATAAAATTTCAATAAAACCTTAAAAAATATAGATTTACTTTTTTCTAATCCTTTTTACAAATTATTTCTATCGCAAATACAAATAAAGTTATAATTTTTTAAGGTGCACACGAACACCCTGTAAAAGTGAACATTGGGGTCAATTCCCAACAGCGAGTCTGTTTCATGCTTAAACGCAATATTTAGTCCATTTGCTTTTTACTGCGATTAAGTTATTTATTCAATTTTTTCTTGTGTTCGTATAATTTTTTCTTTTCTGGACATAAATAAATAAAAACACGAAATGTTCTGCATAGCCGAGCGCTTTCGCTTATTCTTTTACACATCATCAAGGGTGTCTTTTTTTAACTGTGTGGATTTTTTGTGTATACAAGATTTGGAAAAGTTTTATTTTCTAAACACGGTCGGCACATTTTGGCCGTGTTCATAGTTAATGTTATTGTGTATCGGCTTTATTATTATTATTATTATTATTATTATTATTACTTTTTCCCATATTTTTAATCACTTTTTACATATGGATGAGACTATTATAATTGTATTTTCTACTGGTATTTTGCGGATAGAGTTTGGTAGGTTTCTGTGTGCTTAAATGAGTCCTAATTGAGCTATGGTCGAGCAGATGTAACATGAGTCGTCTACATAGGCATGTAGTGGTATGACCAATATAATTATTTATGAGTTTGGTTTGATCAGGAACACATTTCCTTAAGGAGTATTTGAAGTCGGAAATATTGGTTCTCTGTAATTTTGATGTGTTTTATTGTTGATGATAAGGTTAGTTGTTTTAAAATTTTTGTAGTATATAATTTTATTTTCTTGTTCTAGTTGACTTGTACAGCTATAGATATTTATAAATATATTTATATATTTATATATATATATGAATTGGGCTCAAATACAGATCAAACGTGGATCGGAATCCAACAGAATAAGATAACGAAAAAGCAGGAAACGTTTATCGAACTATCATGTTTCACTTTAATTAAATATTCTTCAGAGAATGATATATGGAGAAAAAGAAGAAAAAAATTAGTGTATTGTTATTTTTGTTGTTTTATTTTCGTTGGTTAATCAGGTTTCTTGTTAAACAAACGTTAGTATAATCTATGGCGTCTGAATTGAATTCATCCATTTGAAGTTCCAATAAATTAACTGATTCCAAGCGTAACTGAAAAAAACCATAAATATTGCTTTATATAAGTGTATAATTCTAGTTTGTTTGTGTGGAATTCAGATGATGATGTATATTCGTAAGTGTGTGTGTGTGTGTGTGTGGTAGACATTGTTTTTTTTTGGTTTTTCGCATGTTGTTTTGGGAAAGCTTTGCATAAACGCCATTTGTTTTCTATAAACACACGCTAGGTTCTTTAAGAATAAAGGTTGATGATGTAATATAAGGTTTGATGTGTGTTGATAGTAAAATATTCATTAGAAATCACTTAAACTACTTTCGACGAAAACAATTATGTTTTTTTTGTTAGGGGGGGGGTCTAGTTTTATTTTTTTCTTTCTTTATTTTGTTTTTTTTTTATTATTATTTTTTACCACTGTGCGGAATACCTACTTACAAAAGTGATGGAAACAAAAATAAAAAAACTTCAAATCAATTTTGATAAATAAAAGGATTTAAAATTTTTTAAATTAAATTTTTTTGTTTGTTTGTTTTTTACCACTGGGCTAAATATCTACTTACAAAAGTGAAGGAAAGAAAAAATTTAAAAAAAAAACTTCAAATGAATTCTAGTAAATAAAAAGATTTAAAATTTTTAAAATTAATTTTTTTTTTTTTGGTGGGTGGGAGGGGTTACCACTGTGCTGAATAAAAGTGATGGAAAGAAAAATAAAAAAACTTCAAATGAATTCTGGTAAATAGAAAGATTTAAAATTTTGAAAATTTTGAAATTCTAAAATTTCCGGTATCCCTCATTCATGCTTATGTGTAGTTGTGGTACAATAAATTTATTCTGATGAAGGCCTGAAGGACGAAACGCGTCCTTTACAAGTAAGCTTTTTCCACTTTGTCATACAATTTCCCCAATATATATATGACAAAGTGGAAAAGTTTTTCATGTGACGCGTTTTGTTCTTTAGGAATTCATTCGACGAGTTTTTTGGTTTTTTCAAGTTGATGTAACTTCAGGTGCGCACAAACGAGAGAGACTGGGAATGTTAGATTTACAATTTTTTATCCATATTTCTGAGATGAGGTAATATTTACACTATTTACATTATTCAGACTATTGTCCTTATCTTTGTTGTGATTTATACGACGTTGTATGCTCGGGTCTTCTTCAGGTGCTAAGAATTTCGAACCGAAGCCTTTTTTTATACACCAGTCATCGTAATAAAGGATTTGGTCCGAAATTCCTAGCACCCGAAGAAGGCCGAAACGTACAACAACCGAAATGTCATACAAATGGCAACAAAGATGAAGACATTAGTCCGAATAATGTAAATGGTGTTACAAATTTGTATGTGTTTAGGTCTATAATCTTGCCAGTTTCTTTTAGATTTTTTTTTCTTTTGGTTAGTATCACCTTTCTTATTAAATATTCTCCATTGTGAGAACAGAAAATCTGCAGGAATGGTGAAACGCTCTAAGAACCTATATGCAAATTTACTGTGGATGAACTAACGATTAAGGAATTTTCTAAACATTTTCATCTTAGTGAATTGCATTCTCTTTTAATTAGAGTAGAATATTTTATGTAACAACTAGCAATATAGCCAGGCGTTGCTCGGGTGTAATGAAAGCTTTAAAACTAATCCATGGCCCTGGAGCTCAAACTCTTTGGACGTTAGCACGAAAAACGTAGGTTGTTGAATGGTTGATCTCGAAGCCGTAGAACTTACTAAAATGAATGGACGTAAGTGAAATTTTGATTTCCGGTATTGATGTTGTTGTGGGGAGTTATCCACTTAATAATGGACTCTTCTTTGCCTATATTAACCGAGAGTTAATCACTCTCGAGGACAGAGCCGGGGCGACAGAAACACTGGTTTCCAGTACGACTTCAGTTCAGCTCAGCCTAGTCTGTCTGTCTGTCTGTCGGTCACTTGTAGCCAAGCTATTATTACTCTTTCTCTTTCTATCTCTTTGTATCTGTTTGTATCTCTTGTTGACGTAATATATGTTCTTGAGCTACAACCGTGTTGACTCATTATTTAATGGTCCCATACCGGGTCCATAACAGACGTTAAATAAATAAAATAAGATTCCCAAACTGAATTTTCAAGGTTAAATAAGTCTTCTGAGTAAATGGTATCATGGCTGAGACTAAGAACTAAACTTAAACCTACTTAGAGCAAAACCCAAAGCAAAAACCCAAATAAAAGGGCCGAAAACCTGATAATGATCAGACCTGATCGGATATCGGGGTAGCGATATCGGGTGGGGGGTTGGAAAAATAAGTAGCCCATGACCTAACCGGAAGACTAAAGGATATTTGTGTGAAGTTTAGTGAGAATCGGATAAAAATTGTGGATTTGAATAAAGGACATACAGACAGGCAGGCACACACACAAACATCTTACCTTTTATATATATAGATTGCGATCAGTCTCGATGCGGTGAGCAACTTATGCGTTATTGTTTTTCATAATGTCTCTTTTGTGTTCATATAATCTTTTATTTAAAATTCTTGAGATTTCTCTAATAAACTCTTTCTGTCAATCCACACCTGTGTCAGAGAAATTTTCTACTTCAAGATGACGCTCGTTGTTTGTTTTGTATTGATTAAGTTTTTTAATATTTTAGCTGTAGTTGTGACAAATTGTATGTTGAGTTTAGATAAATAATTTTTGATGACAGAGTTAAGGGGAAGAACAATATTTATTTTTAATTGTTGCGTTTGTCAGGAGAGGCTGTTTTTTTAGTTTGTAATATTTTATAAGTCTTTTGCTTTGCATAGAATATAAAATAACATTATTATACATTTCGCTAGTCTCCCTGAAAACAATATCCTGCGCCTCCTCGGTCTCACTCCATCGGCTGATCTCAAGTGGAATGACTAGATCGAATCAATAGCTACATCTACTGCTAAGAAGGTTGGGTCGCTGTGACGAATTAGGAAGTATTTCTCGTCAGAACCCATCTTGCACATTTATAAATCTACCATCCGTTCATGCATTGAATACTGTTGCCATATCTGGTCGATTGCTTCTACTATTCATCTTGAGGTTCTCGTCAAAACCCATCTTGCTCATTTATAAATCTACCATTCGTCCGTGCATTGAATACTCTTGCTATATGTGGTCGGGTGCTTCTACTATTCATTACGGGGTTCTCGTCAGAATCCATCTTGCATATTTATAAATCTACCATTTGTCCGTGCATTGAATACTCTTGCTATATGTGGTCGGGTGCTTCTACTATTCATTACGGGGTTCTCGTCAGAATCCATCTTGCATATTTATAAATCTACTATTCGTTTGTGCATTGAATACTGTTGTCATATCTAGTTAGGTGCTCCTGATATTCATCTCTGTCTTTAGTACAAAGTTTTACGGCTTCTGCTCTGACGAACTTCATTCCCTGATGGCCAGCCCTCATTGGTCTACTCGTGCAACTAGATTGGCAACTAGATCTCACCCTTTTACCATCAAAATATGAAAATTTCTACTCTACCATTTTTTTTTCTCGCACTTCTCGCCTGCGGAACTCTCTTCCGCATTCTGGCTTCCCTGATAGCGGCAATCTCCAAAGGTTTAAGTGCAACGTCAATTGCTATCTTCTACCTCAGTGACACCCATCTCTCTCTCTCACACAAACACACACATTTTCTTCGACGTCCCCTGCAGTTATTTTTTCTTTTCACTCTTCTGTCTCCTCTCACAGTAACCCCCTGCGCACCAGTGGCAGTACTGCTTTACTTGGAGTGAAGCTATTTTAAAGAAAATGAACTTACATACATAAAGGAATATTTGCGTTTTTTCAGTTAGGCATTTTCGTGAATTCGTTAAAATACATATATGTATAAATGTGTGTGTGTGTGTGTGTGTGTGCTGAACAGTTAAATGCTAGATTTAAATTAAATTAAACCAAAAAACAGTTGCATCGAAAAGTACTCAATACATGTTTGAAGGAAGATAAAGATTCAGATGAAAATAAAAATTCACCATGTAGGGCGTAAGTATATTTAGGTAGAGAAAATCAGTCATTACGCAACCATGGTTTTGGCCGTTTTGAATTGGAAACAACAAAATAAATTGCTTAACGAAACTGAAAAGATTGAGACCATGGGAGCGCAACGGCTGATTTTCCCTCCCTATATATATATATATATATATATATATATATATATATATATATATGATAGTATAAAAATGTACAACAATATTTATAATAAAAAATATACAACAATATCTACATATGACATTAATTTCGTTACGTTTATTTAATAAATTTTTTATTTTTAAGGGATCTAATAATAAATAGTTTTTCATATAAGCATAATGAACATGGTTCATTTAAGGACTTACATGTTTTAGCTTCTTTTAGGATTTTCCACTTTATTTTGGGTGTTTTTTTTTGTTTCATTTAGGTACCAATGATATCTCGATAGGGATATCATTGGTACCTCGATATTTCCATGTAGCAATGTAAAAGAAATTGACATTACCATGTAATTATATTATATTATATTATATTATATTATATTATATTATATTAAGCTCTATAATACTCATTATATTGAGCACTGTTTATAATAAAATAAATGCCAGAGCACTCAAAATATAAAAAAAAAAACCTTGAGTCCTCTTCACTTGGAATTATATATATAATTCAATATATATATGTGTGTGTATGTGTGTGTGTGCGCGCGCGCGCAATAAAAAATTGACAACAATATTTAAGTAAATTTACGAGCTTTATGTTCTTCTCCTTTTTTAAATTTATGTTCAGTAACTGCTGAATATTAAACAATGCATCATTTTACTAATTATTGAACAACTATAGAGCTTTATTTATTAATTTTGACACAACATAAATTTTAATTTTTATGAAATGCCCGGGAGAGTTAATGACACTGAGATAAGTTATATTTGGAAACTTCCGAAAACGCCTTCTTTCTGACCATTTTAAATGTTTCTTGTGGCCTTATAGTATTTTCTCAAAATGAAAGACATTATCATCACTTCTACTGTATAAAGATGAACTTCAAAATCATGTTACACTTTCCTTGTGTGCGGAAGATAAAAAGGATATAATTATTATCATTTTCCTGTCAAAGTTCGGCTCCAGATGTCTTCGTTTCTAGCCAAAAATAGCAGAGCAAATTATGGATCTCTTAACAGCAACTATCAGCAGTTTATGATAGCCATGCCAGAAGT
The DNA here is from genome assembly GCA_037127315.1 of Ascarosepion bandense. Lineage (NCBI taxonomy): Eukaryota > Metazoa > Mollusca > Cephalopoda > Sepiida > Sepiidae > Ascarosepion > Ascarosepion bandense. Next base: position 2,563,237 of record JBBBDQ010000323.1, on the reverse strand, counting down.
AATAGCCTGCAGTGCGCTTGCGTAAAACCTAATCACGCGCAAAGTGAGATCAATACCGAGTTAAACCAATCCGCACTGTGTGCGTCAGATTAACCGGTGCTGCCCGCTTTCAGCACGAGAGCCGCTCTGACGACTCCCAAGCGAACTGCTCAGCGCGTCTTTGAATAGGGGGGGGGTGTAGGTCGAATTTGCGTGTTGTGTGTACGCTTCTCACGATGATGGCGACTTGTTGATTTATGGTAAGCACGAAAGCCTCCACTTTGTGAGCTTGACAAGCCGGCACTGAATTTAACAGCATCGTCCGCGACAGATGGACACAGCGACAGTAATATTTTTTCTGGATTTGGAGAACGTGACAAATACAACGAGAAAAGAAAATGTCAGATGAAAGAAGTTCTTTTGTTTTTTGTTTTTTTTTGCTTTGTTTTTTTTTTTTTTGTTTTGTTTTGAGACAATTAGCAAGCTATTGAACAAGATGGTTGGAATTGGCCAGTTACTGAAGCCTAAGAAAAGCTCATACTAGCCACGAGCTGACACGTTATTATTTTGATCACCGCTAAGGAAGGTACATTTTCTAAGCACCGCTTAAATATGGCACAAGGCCGAAAGTATGGGGCACCCAGTGAGGATCGAACTCACTACTTAGTCGTAACAAGTTCTAGCAAGACAAGCTTGTTAACCATTACACCACGTCAAGAAGGAAGATACATCATGAACTTTCAACATAATCAAATAATCAACATTTTTCCTATACTTTTTATTCCCGGTTACGCGCAAATTCCCTTGAGAAAGGTATTATTCTATCTCTTCCCTCCAGTTATGGGTTAAATAACAGGACAGATTTGTTTTTATAACCTTGGCTGACAACCAGGATAATCTTCTGCCCAGTCAATCATGTCTCTTTCGAGATATGATTACCCAAGCGTGTATCACTTAACTGACTGACTCTGACAAACTGCATACCTGGTTCCGCCAGGGCAATCCTTCACGGCAAAGACCCGCCATGCCAATTACATTGTAGCAAAACCACCCACATTCCCCTCCGTATTTTATTGGTGAGAAGTCTCGCTTCAACAGTTTCTTCTCGCGAATCGCTGCTCTTTGGAACCAATTCCAAAGAGAATGTTTCCCGGATCACAACAATCATAACCTGTTCAAATCCAAGTTTAACCGTTAATTTCTTCACCTACCCGTACACATTTTCTCCTATTGTTACCCTTTACCTCGTGTCTCCCCGGCACATAATGAACTTAACAATGAAAAAAATAAACTGTGTCAATTAATATTGTGTATGGCTCTAGGTTTTCACCGAACATAGATTCTTCTCTTCACAAGGATGTGAAAGATTCTTGCTCTTTTTTGGTCTGTTTTAAAAAAAATGTTCACTTTCAACCCTATCTTATGCAAAAGGTTTGTAAGGCAACTTCCATCAATCCTATAAAGAGTAATGACAATGGTCTTGCTTTTGCGGATTTGAATCAACCTACAAAAAACAAAATGGCAAAAAAGGTTTTAAATAAAAAAAATATTTTTATTATCCTCTTTTTACAAATAATTTTTCTCAGGTATACAACCTGCATACAATATTTAAGTAAATATTCAAATGTTATGTTTGTAGTTGCTTAAGAAGAAAAGAAATGCCATTTTTATATGTATGTGTGAGAAAAAGAGGCAAAGGAGAAAGTGAGGAGAAAAGTGTAAGTTTCATATAGCTTGGCGAGGAAGACAGGTGAATGAGTAAAGGAATCTTTAAAGCCACCATTGTGCACTGTTGCTATTTGTTACAACTTGTTTAGTCTATAAACTTTGCTTAAATACCCTTCGAAGTGATCAAAATTCATGTTTTTTATTGTTGTCAGGAATGTGACCCATTGTTTGAAAAATGTTAAATATCTATTTTCAAAGAATTAATTTATTAACCAGAAGGGTGTGTATTTGTATGGCTTGTTTATAAATCTTGGAAGAGGTTGTTTGTAGCGATCGTTTGTATTGAATTATGACCAACAATCAAGACGTTGATATTCCAAACTGCCTGATACAAAAGGTTTAGAAGGAAATTCCCATCAATACTAGAAAGAGCAGTGTGCTTGCTGAAGCGGTTTGAATCGACCCACAATAAAGAAAGTGACGAGAAATTTTTTTTAAGTATAAAAATATAAAATATTTTTATGTTCGTATTTATAGAAACTAAATTTTTCTCATCTTGTACGACTATTAAAGATCTTTGCTTGGATTTGTTTGGTAAGATGAAAAAAAATGAAGTTTCTTTGCGTGTATGTACTAAAAAAAAGGCAAGGAAAAAAGTAAGAAGAAAAATGGATCAAGTAGCTTGGTGAGGAATTATGTAAGTGTTACGTAGATTGGTGAAGAACAGTGCAAATGTCCCGTAACTTGGTGAGATATCTAATACGTGTCACTTAGCTACGTGAGGAATGTTACGTAGCATGGCGAGAAAGACGGATAAGTAAGGTAATTTTCAGTTAGGACTTAGGATTCATCTGTTGTAGTATATTGCCGCTTCTTTTCTTTGCTGCTTTTGTCAGTCTAGGGACTTCACTTAAATACTCTTCAAATGGATCACGAAGTATTTTTTAATTGTGGACAGGAATGTAAGACATTGGTTGAAAAATGTTAAATATTTATTTTCAATTGATTAATTTATTAGCTGGAAAGATGCACAGATCCTCCGATTCAGAAACCTTTTTTTATCATTTGATGATTAACGGTCTTGATGTCCACTTCTGTCTTCGCTTCTCAAGTCCAATTTTGTAAGATGCAACATAAGTTTAAATATCAATCTGGTAACTCGTAACCTGTCCTTAAATCGCTTCATCAGATCCACACCTGTAGGAGTACACTTTTAGCTCAAAAGTGTTTCCAAGATAGAAAAAAAGACGATGCTGGTTCTATTTGTGTAAGAGGTATGCTTTTTCTTTCGTAGAACTTCTCAGTATAAGCTGGTTGTTATTAATTTCACTGTTTAATAAAATAAGAACAACAAGAACAATAGCTTAAATACTAAAACTTAACACACAATTAAAGGGTTAGAAATCCAGAATCTTATTTCAGCAATATAAAAAAAAAAATTTTACAATTGTCACTCTCAGTCCTTTGATGAATAAATAAATTTAAATTTCACTCAGAATATTTTGAAAAAAAAATATATATATAGACAGTCTGTTTTAGGCTTAAATGCAATCTTCAGGCCTGAAGATTGCTTTTAAGCCTGAAACATACTTTCACTGATGTATGTTGACCAGAATGTATATTTGAGCAGAAAATTTTCTATCAGACATCTTTCATTAAATACGGCCGACAAGAAAGATTTATTTCATTTTTTATTAAACTTTTCCAGCATCCTAGAATTTTCCATTTTGTTTGAGATACAGAATATAAAACTTCTACATAATTTTTATCGTCTCAAGATGAGATAACGATATACGTTTTTATATATCAAGAATAGTATTGAGGAAATTGTATGAAAAAGTCCAAAAAGTGCATTTCATCCTTCAGTAGTTCATTGGACTAAATTAGTTAAGTTGGTAAGACTACACAGAAAAACGATGGAGGGGTACTTGTAAATTTAAAATATTCTTTATCTGCCCGAATTTATTTAAGAAAATTAATTCACTATGACGTAAATATACAAAAAATTCCTTAATCGCAAGCTTATCTACAGTAAGTTTCCGCTATGACTCTTAGAACATTTCATCATTCCTGGCATATCACTGTGTGGAATATCTACTAACGTAAGTGATGGAAAGAAAAAGAAAAAACATTAAATTAATTCGACTAGATAGAAGAAGAAAAAATCTAAAATTATCTAAAGATAGATAGATAGATAGATAGATGAACACACAGAGATAGATAGATAGATAGATAGATAGATAGATAGATAGATTTGAAGCGACTGAGATAGATAGATAGATAGATAGATAGATAGATAGATTTGAAGCGGTTGAGATAGATAGATAGATAGATAGATACACTGAGATAGATAGATAGATAGATAGATAGATAGATAGATAGATAATGAACACACTGAGATAGATAGATAGATAGATAGATAGATAGATAGATAGATTTGAAGTATAGTTGTGAGCATGTGTAGTCGTGCCAACATTTAGTCTGATAAAGTCCTTAAGAACGAAACGCGTCACAAATATACGTTTTCCACTTTGTCATACAATTTCCCCATATATATATATATGTGTGTGTGTGTGTGTGTAAAAAATGTGGTTCATTATCAAATGAACTGTTTACATCGACCTTTCCATTACTTGCAGTTCTATAGGTTATTTCTTTGTTGGTTTGTATATTTCTATTTGTGCAGATATAAAAACAACCAGTTTGATGAGAGGAACAGGAAGACGAGTTAAGCCCGGCGCAGTCGCTTCGAAGTATTTGACGGACTTGGGATGGCAGCGTCAAGATGAGGCGATTAGTCCCGGATGCAGCCAAGAGCAACAACGGAGTCCACGTTTTCCCCGCCGGTATTTGCATCACATCTCAATTTTGAGCGGTAATCAGTCATGAATACGAAAAGGTCTGGCAAAAATGAGATTACCAGGTTTATTTTGTCAGTGATGTGAAAATGGAAAGATTTAAAACCTTAAGTACAAGGACGCATGCGCGACGCATACATCAACGCACGCGCACAGAATTGCAATTCCATAAACACGAGTATGAGACAAGAGGCAAATTAAATTCCAATCGTAATGTCTGGCAAAAGGCTACTTAATAAAAAGACAAAAAAATAAAATATATTAACTATTCGTCTGGTAGATTATTTTTATTTTTATCTATTTATTTTTAATCGCCATTACCACATGCAGTAAAACCTCTAAGACTCAAGGTATTCAGTCAGTTAAGTGCCATACGTGATGCACGCTTGGGCGATCATGTTTCGAAAGAGACATGACTGACTGGGCAGAAGATTAACCCCGCAGTAGGTAGCCATTGCTTTCTGCGGTAGACTGGTTGCCAGCCAAGGCTATAGAACCCAATCTGTCCTATTATTTTACCCATAACTGGAGGGAAGAGACGGATTAATACCTTTCCCAAGGTATTTGCGCGTAAATGAATGCAAGGAATTCAACTGGGATTCAAACTCGGCTCCCCGATTTCTCGTTCCGAATCGATATACATTGCACCACAACGCACTTACAGGGTGTAAAATAATTAGGAACTGAAACATCAATAATGAGCAAGAAGAGAAAAAAGGAATCAGGCGAACAGGAGCGATTGACATTGCATTTTAATTTTTGCAGATTAAAAATGGCTGAAAAACATGAAATCGGAAGGGAATTCTACAAGCTTGAAGTGCTAGAAAAGAAAATATTAGCATAGAACTTACGGTTACATGTAGCCAGTTCAGCTGTAAATTAATGAGATCTCGGGGCCATTAAAGTACTTTACTTGAATTCTATATGTCTAGGTACCAAATAAAGAGCTCGTCCGAAAAATTACCATTAAGGTATTCATAGAAAATACATAGAGAGGTAACCTAATGGTAATGGGAAAATGGCTGAAGCCAAACCACCAGATCAGAACCAATAATATTGCTGATTCTTTTTTGGATTTTATCAAGGAGGTCAAGGTAAATAGTAGAGATAGAAACAATATGTGGAAGTAATATATAAGCAAAGAAGTATGGTTGTATTATATATATGTGAGATAGATTCTGGAGAGAAAAAGTGTCTCCCTCGAAACAGTGCAGCAACTCTCTTACTAGTTGATCTAGCATTGAATTCAATATAGTCTTTGTCCTTCATGTCAGCTGTGGACGTAAGCTATGGAAAGCACAACGAGTCAGTTTCCTGTAGGCTAGCATCAGCCATATATTGCAACATAAAAAAAAAGAATATATATATTAATTATTCGGTTAGTAGGTTATTGGAATAAAACAGACGAGGTTGTAGCGGGTGGCAGTATAGTCGTAGTATCAAGTAATAATTGTCTTTCGATTTCTAACCATAGCTTCTCCAGCTACAGGAGTTTATCCATATTATATGTAAAATCATTTTTTTGTTTTTGTTTCACATTGAATTTTGCTTTGCAGTATAGATATGATATATTATACTTCGGTTGCGACACACACACACACACACACACACACACACACACACATCTGGTTATTGGGCGTGTATAATGATAATATACACGCTAAAAAGTCTGCCTCCTTCTACAGAGCGTCCATAGCTCAGAGTTAGAATCGCCGACTAACGCCAATTCGGTCGGTTTTCAATCCTGGGTAAAAAGCAATCGGATGTCTAATCGTAATGATGAGCTGTGATACAGCGAAACAGATCTGTCTGCGGATGACTATATATAAATATATATATATATATATTGTATATTTGGGAAGCAATTTCTCTTTTAGAAAGATTTCATTAAAAATGACAGACAAGGTATGATAGTAAATTTTTTATGTAATTTTTTATTTTATCTTATCATTTCTTTCTTTTGGGGGCATAAGTTATATAAAATTGTCCAAATATTTTGTTTATACGAGCTCTTTCGGCTATACTTTTAGCTATTTTTGAGGGTGAATGTTATTTTAAGTGTAACAAAATGCAAGTGGTGTTATGTATAATGTGGAGTATTTGTATGTATTATGTACCGAACACGTTAAGCCTGTTGTTAGCGTGTTTGTAGTTGATTTTACTGTGTTGAGTTGTTTTTATTAATAAGGCTTCTATTATTCGTTATATTTTGAATTCAGACTACAACGAGGAATTAACATGTCTTTTGTAAAACTGTGTTCTTGATCCTAATTTCGTAAATAATTGTGTCGACCATACCACTACAAAACTGACTCGAAGACTCAGACAAGCCTCGTTAAACATTTTCTCAAGCCGAGCCGCAAATAAATATGAACAGACTGAGATAGATAGATAGATTGATTGATTGATTGATTGATTGATTTGAAGAGACTTAGATAGATACCACGTCAAGCCCAATAACATTGCAAGTTCTTCTTCAGATTTAACAAATATCATCCTTTTGTGGAAACGTATTTCTGTTTCTTCATCTGTGACAAAACTAAGCCAAAGAAGCACAAGACATTTACCGTTGTGATACAGTGGATATCGGCTCGGAACGAGAAATCGGGGAGCCGAGTTCGAATTCCAGTTGAATCCATTGTATTCACTTACGCGCAAATACCCTTGGAAAAATTATTAATCCGTCTCTTCCTTCCAGTTATCGGTTAAATAGCAGGACAGATTGGGTTCTATAGCCTTGGTCGGCAACCAGTCTACCGCAGAAAGCAATGGCAACCTACTGCGGGATAATCTTCTGCTCAGTCAGTCATGTCTCTTTCGAGACATGATCGCCCAAGCGTGTATCACGTATGGCACCTAAACTGACTGATACTTTTAAAAATTCAGTTTTAAAGTAATCATCCGTAATTTCTACCTGTAGCGTTCCCTTAAAAATGGTGGCTTGATTTCCTTTTTGTCTTTTGCGACTGTTCTTGATATTGTGTATCTTTTCTCTCCGTTTGTATTCGCCAAACCGACTTTTCTTGCAGATCGATCAATTTTTCTTGTTTATAATTCTTCTCAAATCTCATCGTGTAACATCCAGCGTTTTCAATTTCTTTTTCGGTTGATTTGTGGTCTCTGGTGAATATTTCCGCAGTTTTCAACCTTATGTTCCCGTAGTTACAATACTATGTTTCCTTTTCTTTATACCACTGTTCCTCCCGTACAAGGCACAAGAGCCACTCAAAGTAGAAGCTTACTGAATTATATCGTTTCAAAGGTGTAAAAGGAGTTATAAAATTACAGTATTTACACTGTTCAGACTGTTGTACAAGGAACTTATGCTCAAAATCAAGAAGAGACAGTTGAATTTTCTTGAACACGTAATGAGGAAGTAGGGCTTGGTAAACTTAACCCTCACAGGGTATATTGAGAGCAAGAGAGGTGGCGGAAGGTAGCGAACCACCTATTTGTCGAAATTGTGTGAATGTATAGCAGATCGAGGCCGGCAGCTTTAGCAGAGAGCGAAAAACGACTAATGCCCACAAGAGAATGTTGGAAAAGCTCTCTGAATATCGTATATCTAACGAATATTTTGGATATTTGAAAGCATATTCCTTCAATATTTTATGTTTAAATAGATTAAAGAACTATTCTTGGCACATTGGGAAGTTTTCCAAGATACTATTTTTTTTCTATTTTCATTAAGAAAATTCTGTAAAAAAACAAGGCGGTAACCGAAGATCAAATACCTGTCGATTACGACGGATAAATAAAATCTTCTAACCAAAAAACTAACAATGTTTGATTTATCTCTTAGTTAAATATGCGATTTGACGTATCTGGTTGAAATATTATAGTTTATGCTGTTCTAGTTGAACGCAGTACTTGTTCGAATAAATCATCTGATTTTCTGCTAAAAGTTAAAAGAAGACTACTTCACAATCTCGTTATAGATATCAACTCTACCACTTAACCTTTGCTGAATTTATCAATGGTCCTTTTCGGCTCTCTTACAATCTCTTGCGTTCAACGTTGTTGTCTACTATCTACTTTCCATCGTTCTTTACAATTTCTTTACAAGATAGATTTTCTCTTCGTTTATGTTGCAAATTGCACAAGGAAATACAACTCAGTGAATTTTTTTATTTCAGGTTGTAGTGTCTCACATCCAAAGTCTACACCGGATAAGGAGGCTCTAACAGCAGCAACTGAAATGATCAAAAAGCATTCTGTACGAAGCAAACTCCCTGCATTATATTCAGATTGAATTATTTATAAAACTATAAACGTTTTAATCAATCCCAATCTTTCATGAAGATCTCGTTTCTAAGCCACAGGGACCAAAAATTAAAGACCGAAATTAACCTTTTCCTCTAATGGAAATTCCACAATGAAGCATCGACGTAATATATATATATGACTATAATATATAACTGGGAATTTATCTTTAAACACGTCTCGAAAAACCCACCGGGTATAAACGCGAGGGGAAAAAAATGTAAACAAAAAAAGAATCGAACGAAGCACTTGAACATTAGTCAAAGTACGAGTCGAAAGAAAAAACCCCAGACGAGGAACCTAACACGTAAAGTGCTCAATACAATAGCAGAGCAAATAAGTACATGAGTAAGTAAATTCAATGTCACTGGTGAACTAATGTCTTCTTAATTTCTTTTCTTTTATTGTTCTCACTCTTAGCAACTGATTTACTTATATATATATATATATATATATATATATATATTTCCGTTTGGAAATACCAGGTGCTGTAAGCTTGGATGTGCGAGGGGTGCGATGGATATCGGCTCGGAATTGGAAATCAGAGAACCGAGTTCCAATTCCAATTTTGTTCGTTATATATACTTACGGCATATAGCCTTGGGAAAGGTATGAATCCACATGTTCTTCCCCAATCTATAGGTTAATTGGTAGGACTTGTATCAGTAAAACATTATCATCTCCAAAAACTTCATACAATCCAAAAAATACTTTATGGCTTTAAATAACTTATAGCTAACATCAAGCACCAAGATACGTGTTAATGCCATGTTTCTTCAGAGTGCAAGGAATTATCATCTTCACCGATTCCGTTTCTTTATTATCTGTGAAATCAAAAGTCTTCTTTGAGAATTTAATGGAATGGCTTCTTGCTGCCTGCTCAACTGTTTTAAATTCAGAGTATTGTTTCCCACACTGGCTGCCACTCAAGTCTAGAGAAGTCTGTTTACCTTACTATTTATTATTTACTATGTCAACAAGAAGAAGGTTTATGTCTTAGCAGAGTGCATTTAACTCGATTAACTGTCATCGCTCCTTTATTCATATCCTTCTCTTGCACTTTCTCTGTCACCCACCTCTAACTGGTTCATTCTTTTCCTGTCTAAAACTTTAACTCTCTTATGTAGCCCCCTGCACATTAGTGGCGGTACCGCCTTGATTAGGGTGAAATAATTAAAATATTTACGCTCTCACACCCTGATTGAGCACTCTGGAAAAATAGTAGACTTTGATAAACAGTAGCTACTCTGGCATGTACGCATCGCTCATTCAGTGAAATGAATTAGAGCGCGCTAGCTATTGGGCGCGTATAATGATATGTGCTAAAAAGTCTACCTACTTCCACTGAACGCCCATAGCCCAGGGGTAGAGTCGCCGACTGACGCCATTTCGGTCGGGTTTCACTCCTGGGTAAAAAAGCAATCGGAGTCTAACCGTACTGATGAGCTGTGATACAGCGAAACAGATCTGTCTGCGGATGACAATATATATATATATATATATATATATATATATGGCAAGAACATCAGACCTTATATGATAGCAATTTAAAAAGTTTGTTTGTTGTTTGTTTCGAGGTTTAACGACCTATCAATCCTTATGGGATCATTTAAGGTCATAACCAATGATTTTTGGGTAAGGTTATATTATTTTTACAACATTTTTCTTTTTCGAGTATCAAGATTCATTGGGAATTGTTTTTAAGAGCAGGGTCCCCAAGTCCTACCCTTGTTATTTAACCCATAACTGGATGGAAGGGGCGGATTAATACCTTTCCAAAGGGTACCAGTGCTTAAGTGAATGCAGTGTATTCAGCTGGAATTCGAACTCGGCTCACCTATTTCTCATTCCAAGCCGATATACACTGCACCACAACGCACATCTCAAGTGGTTACCCATCTAAGTACTGACCAGTCTCAACGTTGCTTAACTTCGGTGATCGAATTTAAAAAAGTAACATCCAATTATATTTACGACTTTATTTGTAATTAATTATTGCCATTTATCAGGGAGCTCTTTAAAACTGGATTTCGTTTAAAAAAAAAAAAAGTTTTCACCATGAACGCGTTTTTCATCAATCGAAAGCGTCAATAATCAAATTCAAGTAAACATGGCAAGTAAGGAAGAATGAACTGAATCAGTTCCAAAATATGTGTCCTATCCTTCATTCTGCATGCGGCTTTACGTCGTCATAGAAAAATATTTTTTTCTATTGACAAAGACGGGGTGCTGTTTCCCAAAACCTTTATGGACATATTTCAGCATCTCTACGAATAAATGTGCATTCAGTGTTGCATTGATTTTGAAGAATTCACCATGAATAATCCACTAAATTACCTTTCTTCTATGAAGCACAGCTCCTAATGTCGCTTGTGCAAGATTATGCTTGTCAAACCACTTCATTTTACGTTTAACATTGTTGTATACAACCCATATTTCATCACCTTGTTATGATATATTTAAGGAACAGTTAGCACGAAGCACCCATCAATACATAATCTAACATTCAATCTTTTTAACCAATCATAATCTTTCATGGAAATCTTCTACCTGAGACACTTGAATCAAACAATTTGCGAAAGTAACATTTTTCGCTAATGAAAATACAACAGAACTAGTTAGAGCGTCATCGACATAAAATGCTCATATATATATATATGTAAAATTATATAGTTATGTATTAATTGTACATTGCAACACGGAAATTTGCATGTTTCGAGATTGATGTTCATCATCAGGCAATGTTGATGTTAGTTGTGCAGATGATTTACATTTAACTTGGAATTACACCTGAAATTATATATATATATATGTATGTATGTATGTATAAATCCAAAAGTATATTCCTTATAATATTTGTTTTTCTTCTGTTTAGCTATATTATTTACTTATATTGTTGATTAGCTTCCGGTTTTGTTTTGTTTTAGTTGGTGGTGGGGGGGATCCCGAGGTAAATTTTTAATGTAAAATATTTTGATCTAGAAATTATTTAGGACCTTTTTGGCATTAAAACGGAAAAAATTAGAACCATTTTCTTAAAGGCCGGGCGAAGCTCGACACCTTTCTTTTCTATATACATTTTTATATTTTGCTAAAAATATTTTTCTGTCTATTTCGACTTTTCCTACCTCCATTTGCCGGTGTTCTCTGCCAATCTGATATTTTTTTCTTTTCTCTTTCTTCCCTTTCTCTTTCCCATTTTTCTTCCTCTCCTTCTTTTTCCTTCTTCCTTTACCTTTTCTTTTCGCTACTTTTACTTCCGTTGTCTTTACACACACTCAAACAAACAATTGTATTTTACCATAATGAATATTATCGGCAATAATACGAGGTTAGTTTCATTTCACTCGTTGAAATGGCCATACGATCTTGAAAAATTTGAACTTTATATATATATATATATATATATATATATATATATATATAATGTCCAGTCCGTAAACGGCGAGGATAATCCAACAAGATTAACTTAATATAAAATATTAAGTGTTATATCTATATAGAGAGCTCAATGGATGCTATCCAGAGCAATTGAGTTTTCCTTTATAAATATATATATTTACGCTCTCACACCCTGATTGAGCACTCTGGAAGAATGGTAAACTTTGAAAAACAGTAGCTACTCTGGCATGTACGCATCGCTCATTCAGTAAAATGAATTAGATCACTCTGGCTATTGGGCGCGTATAATGATAATATATGCGCTAAAAAGTCTGCCTTCTTCTACCGAACGCCCATAGCCCAGAGGTAGAATCACCGACTGACGCCAATTCGGCCGGGTTTCAATCCTGGGTTAAAAAGCAATCGGAATCTAACCGTAGTGATGAGCTGTGATACAGCGAAACAGATCTGTCTTCGGGTGACTATATATATATATATATATATATATATATATATATATATATATATATATATATATATATTGTGGTAATATCTCGTTGAAATACCGGTTTCCGAAAACTTAATACTTCTAAAATATATTCACGAATCTCTTCTATATCGATATTTACGAAACTTATATTTGTCCCAAATGTAAATTTAAATAAAAAAAAAATCAGCTGAAGATGGGAATAGAAAAATTGTACTGTACTAATATTTCAAGTGGAAAAGTTATCTCTTTCTTGAAGGTTACCCTTTAGCTTTTATTAAGACTTGAACATAAAGCCACAAGTGTATGTGGCAAACCAGGCGACTGCTTCAACCATATAGCGGACCATTGTCTCATATGTTTAGATGTTGTGATGAGATGTCCTGAAAATGACTGCATCAATAACTTCAAATGAAAGGGTTTTGAATCCTTAAGTGGACGTTGGTTAAGATAAGTTAAGACATATGAGGGAAATTTATTCATAAGTTTGTACCAGTTAGTTATTGATGCATCCGGAAGCCATTGTGGGTTCTTTGATGTTCCGTCAGAAAGTTACCACTTTGGAATTTTTCCATATGGTCAGTACATCTAAAAGAGAAAGAAAGAATTGCAATGATATAGAAATGCTAAGAAGGTTTTGTTTTTATTTTGTTTGTAAATTTACGGCCTGTTCATCAAAAGGTTTGTGGCTGATGAATGTGTAACTGTGTTTAATCGACCTTTTTATCGTATTATAAATTATACTTCACTTAGACAAGCCTTTTTGCTAAGAATATATATCACTCGTCTGCCGCTAATCTGATCCGTTTAAATCTTAGCGGTAATGTTAATTTGCTTCAGTCTGCCATAATTCCCTTTGCGTAATTCCCTTTGGTGATATAATTCATCCAAAATACGCTCCTTCTCCGCCAAATATGACGAGAAGCGCCAATATAAAACCTGAATTCGGATTAGTACGTTCCAGTCTAGTTTAATAGAGTGTCCGATTTTTAGTAAGATCCTGGAAGAAAACAACTCAAATCAAGTATATTTACAATAATTTGCACCGCTTTATTTGGGCTGTTTAATGCATTTTCCTAGTTAATAATGAAGGATTATATACGCCATTAAGCATCTTCAAAATTCTAAATCCTCGTAAAATTTGTCGCTAAGAGACAAGCAATAAAATGTATAAAAATCATAAAATTATTTTAAGTAATGGAAGAACTGTGTTATCATTACTCGAGCCGCTGTCATTTACTGAGCCTCGTTCTCATTTTTATTAATGATTTCACCCCAAGCAAAGTGGGACTGTCACTAGTGCTCAGGAGGTTACAGTGAGCTAATGAAAAAAGTTACAGGGGATGTAGAAAAAAGGGTAAGAGACCGATGGAAATCAAATTGATAGAAGATGGTAATTGACGTTGCATTTAAAATTTTGGCGACAGTAGCTTTCAGGCAAGTAAGCAAATGGAAGTGAGTTCCACAAGTGGGAATTATGAGAAAAGATACTGTTAGAGTAGAAGAGCTGGTTACGTTTAACTCTTTCGACGGTAAAAGCGTGGGAATTTGACGTCAATCTAGTAGCACTGGCAAATACAGGTGGTCGGGGTACAAGGGAAAAAACTCATCAGAGCAGTTGCTACGAAAATATTTGTAGAAAAGACAGAGAAAAGCCAAATTCCGTCGGTGAGAAAGTGAGTGAAGTCGAGATGCCAGTCAAGATCGATTACATTGCAGATTCTTTTCTGGATTTTGTCGATTACCTCGAGGTGAATAGCAAGAGCAATGAGCTTTACTGAGCCTATTCGTAATTTACTGAGCCTCTTTGTCATTTACTGAGTCACTTTTTCACACTGCTTGTTGTTCCATATATATGTTATTGATTCTTTTCGTGAGACACGTGTAAATATGTGCATATAATTTTGTGGATAACTTAGCAATATAAAAGTGTCCCTGAGAACAAGCATTTTTGTCGTTCCTTTTCTTTCGGTTATTAAATTATTATTATATCATGGATGCAATAATAATATCCATATTGAGACTGCAAACAAACAGCATTCCTTTCTTTCACATTATCCGGTGTACCCGAATCATTTGTGAAAGATAACTTACATTAGCATAAACGTTAGAGTTAATTTTTGTTTTTTAATATTTTCGTTTAACACTATTTTCCTTCCTTATGAAACAGGTAAGCAATTTTATATTTCTTACTCTTGAAGATATGAAATCTAATCTAATCTAAAATTATTTATCAATGAAACTTTGACTGTGTGTGTGTATCTGTGTGTGTGTGTGTGTGTGTGTTCGTTACCTATAGACTCCGAAATGGCTCAACCGATTTTCTTGAAAATTTACACAGTTGTACTATAAGCGTCTGCGAGTGTTCTTAGCTAGGCTTTGTGTCGAGGTACCCTTAATAAATATCGAAAATCGATAATCGAAAATATCGGGTTATAGAAGGAGTGGTCCGATTTTAATCAAATTTGATACACTCATAGACAAAGACATAAGAAACGATATTCAGAAGTTTCAAGGTTGCAGTTCTCACAATAGTGCAGAAAATCGATAATATATATAATGCAAGACGTTTGTGTGTGTGTGTCTGTTTATCTGCCTGTATGTCTGTATTTTTCAGCCCTATTATTTTAGTTTTTGCTTCGGGTTTGGCTTTAAGTAGGTATAATTGTAGTTCTTAGTCTCGGCCATGATACCATTTACTCAGAGGGCTTATTTAGCCTTCAAGATTCAGTTTACGACGAAAAAAACTTATTTGATATCGATACCAGGAAATCAAAATTTGACTTACATCCATTCATTTTTCTTTCAGTCTAGGGTTTCGCTTTAACTGGAAACAACTATTGGTTATTAGCCTTTTGTGCCAACGTCCAAAGAGCTCCAGGACCATGGATTAGTTTTAAAGCTTTCATTACACCCGAGCAACGCCGGGCTATACTGCTAGTACATATATATTAACTAATGTTAGATAATCGAGTTACAAAAAAAACTACAAAGTGTATAATTTGATTCCTAACTAAGATTAATGTTGATATTATGACTTTAGCAATCGAATCGTTGAGGGTTTAACATTGGTTTTACAAAACGGTAGGATATCAGGGGACTTTTCGTGGAGGAAAGATTCTACACTACAGAAGTTGGTACGCATACAACGGAAGTTTGTGAAGGAAATGTTGAGTGGTTTAAGTGATTTTCGTTTGGCTGACTTAGCTTTTTTCTTGGAATGGAAGTGTTTATTTTTTATGTTGCTTTTGTGAGGAGAGGCTAATGTAGAGTTGGCAGACAGTCATTGAATGCAACATGTGCAGGAAGGGAGTTGGGGCAGCATGGTGTGGCCTCGTGGTTGCCCACCGGAAGCGCTTGAAAGGACACCTATCCATGCGCGTGATGGCACTGCCAGGACCCCGATGTTGATCAGAGCAGCTGCTCTCGACGCTACACAACAAGTCGGAGCAGCAACCAGAAAACTGCTAACCCGGTGCCCTCACTATGAAGAGACGTTGCACACATCGCAGAAAAACTGCGAGAACACTAATATTAAGACCAGAGAAGAGGAAAAGAACCAGGAATCAATTCCTAAATAGGGAACAAGGAATGAGCTTCTTCTCTTGTTCAATATAAGTGGGAGGAGTGGGAGACAGGCAATCGTCAGATCTATCTACTCTAATTTAAAAAAATTAAAAGAAATTTACTAAGTTTTATCAGTTCAAGTCAGGAGGTCCCTTACTTGTTCAGTAGAGGATTTAGGCAAAATAAGTTGTAATAAATAGAATGCCATATCAAATTTTAGCAAACAGACAAGTTCAGATCAGAAGCTAATCTAATCAGAATGAACGAATGTAATTTTTTTTAAATCGTAAAATTCCTTTGCTTTCTTTCGTTTTGTGACTATGGATGGCAGCTTCATTTAAAATCATGAGCCTTTGGCTTTGATATTCAAAAACTATTTTCTGTCTCTTCTACAGGTCCATGGTGGGGGGGATGGGGAAGGAAGCGATTGACATAGCCGAAGAAAAGTAACTTCTTCCACAAGAAAAAAATTAACGGGTTTTTTTATTTAGATATTTATGGCCAGACAATAGAGAATATGTATATGACAGACATCTTAAAAATTAAAACTAAGCTTAAATTCTTTGACGAAACTCAGCTGAAAATAAAATACCATATCAAATTTTTGTAAACAATCAAGTTCAGATGAGAAGCTAATCTCGTTCGAATGAAAGAAAGTCATTTTTTTTTCATTCGCAGAAATTCCTTAAGTTTTTTTTTACTCGTCGACTATGGCTCTCAGCTGCACTTAAAATCACGAGCATCTGGCTTTGATATTCAAAAACTATTTGCGGTCAAATCTACAAGTCCACAGTAGGCGAGAGGAAGAACGGGAGTAAGTCAAAATTACCAGCTATAACATAACTTTAGGCTTGTAGCACTTTGTTCTGCTCATGGGCACTTATAGTCGGTACTATTGTGGTCACGTGATCGAAGTTTCGAAACTATTTTTCTTTAATAAACTTTTCGAATATTCTAGTTGGTAGACGAAATTAAATATATTCTTTAAAATAAACGAAGCGTCTACACATTATGAGTATTTACAAAAAGTAGCGTTAAAAGTTATTAAAAATATGTTGCATTAATAGATCTTTAAAAGGTAATTACTTCTTTGTATATATATATATATATATATATATATATATTTACTTATTCTGCTCTGCTTAAGTATTGAGCGCTTTTTTTTTTTGTTAGTTGATTACTCGTCTCGGGTTTTTTCTTTGGGCTACGTGCTGACTCAGTCCAAATCCCTTTGGCTGATGTTCATGTGCTTAGCTCTTTCTTTTTTTACAACCATTTTTTCCTTCCACGTAGATACGCGAAGGGTTTTTCGAAACGAGTATAGTTATTAGTTTGTGTATATATATATATATATATATATATATATATATATATAATGAAACATGTCAAACTAAAAATGTTTTACACAATGTCATATATTTTCCTAAAATTTATATAAGAGTAATGCAAATAAAATTTCCCGCTTAGCTCATTAATAATATATTCACTGCTTCGACTCTAGAGTTTCGAGGACGAAACGTTTAATAATCGTTCTGCCCACTCGCCAGGAGTTTTCAGCAATTTATTGCATATTTTCTCATTTTGGAATTTTTTTATAATTTGAAAATTAATTTATCCGCTAGTTATTGGGTGTGTGTACATGTGTGTGTGCGTTTACGTGTTTTTTTGTTTTGTTTTGTGTGTGTGTGTGTGTGTGTGTGTGTTTGTGTGTGTGTACATTTCAATGTAATGTATTTCACCAGCAAAGCTTGCAAACTTCCGTCTATTTCAAACTCAAGACCATTAGTACCATTAACACTTTACTGGATTTCTCACGACTTCTACTGTCGTTCTTAGCAAATGACTTCGATGTTCCTAAGATTAAATACTTTATACTTTAAATGTTTCCTCACAACATCAAATATCATATTTGACACAAATAAAAACTCATAAAAATACTCAACAGACATTTCTTGTTCGTTATGAAAAATATATATAATATAATAATAATATAATATCATAATACCTAAAAAGAAACATGATACATATACTATAAGAAGATTTTTTAATGAAAAATATTTCTTGAAGCTTTTATTTTAGTTTTAATTTCATGCCAATAAATTAAATTTAATATTTTCAACAAAGAAAATACTTTGATGTATTTCAAAACTAATTTAAATTGATTAGACTATTTTTTTTTACTTTAAAACATACTCATTTGAAAAAATGCCATTTTTAAACAATTGTCAGCACAATACAATTCTCTTTATCAAAAAATTCTTTTTCAAATCGGATAAATTACTAAAAGTCAAATTGACTAGCTTTTTAACCCTTAGCCCCCAGATAATGTTTTCGAAAAACGATAGTTAAGAGCTCTCGCAAACAAGTTAGCGAGTGGAACTGAGTTCGATTCCGACTAAGTGCCCTACTGTGGTATTTTGCTGAACGAAGAAACGCTTGGCCACTATTAACCACCTTTACTAATTACCTCCGATAATACCACTGGTCCTTGGTATTTACTGGCCGCCATCATTCTTACGACCCTGTGACAAGAAAAATGCAATCAATATCCATCTTGCCCCCAGGTAAGGCAATAAGACGCAGGTGTTTACTGAGTGTGAAAAAAAAAACATAAGAATAAGAAAAGAAAAAACATTAATGAGGAGGTGAACAATAAAAGAAGAGAAACTGAGATGACAGAAGATAGCGTTTGACACGGCATTACAATTGTGAAGATCAAACTCGACTGGAAAGCAAGAAGCCAGATTAGCATTTTGAATGTAAGATGAGCTAGGAAAGAAACTGTTACCGTAGATCTTACGGTTACAGCTAGTCATCTCAACAACAAAATGATTACCTTGCCGCTAATCTAGTACTGACTGATTTATTTTTTTCAACTTACAAACTCCTTATGAGTCATTTAAAGCCGAAATTTAATTTTCTTTCAAGCTTTGAAATAATAAAAATATGACTCAAACATACCACAGTATTTATTTGCACCAAAATAACACATTCTTACTTGCCATTCTTACTACACGCGCTATAATACCTCAAGGTCTCTATGGATTCGGCTTACGGCCATATCACATTGAATACACCTGTCCTCGCTCGATCACCGAAGTTAAGCAACGTTGAGCCTGGTCAGTACTAAGATGGGTGACAGCTTGGGAATACCAGGTGTTGTAAGCATTTAGTGATGGATGTGCGTTGTGGTGCACTGGATATCAGCTCGGAAAGAGAAATCGGTGAGCCGAGTTCGAATTCCACTTGAATACGCTGCACTCACTTAAGTACTCAAAGGTATTAATCCGTCTCTTCCCTCCAGTAATGGGTTAAATAACAAGGGTTGGACTTGGGGACCCTGCCCTTAAAAACAAATCTCAATGAATCTTGATACTCGAAAAAGACAAAGTATTACTAGACACAAAACATATAAAAACAGCAATAAATTGTTGAAAGAAAAAGGTATTACCAGCAATAAATAAATAAAATTTAGTTGGCAATAAATGACACACCGAGGTTGATATGCCATAAAAACAAAACAATCAACCAACTCTGTAGATTCTTAACTAGCCCACATATGTACAATTTGTCTGTCGGTTGGGGAATAATAATAACCACATTTAAAAATGAGACCCTAATAAATAATTACAATGAATACAATTTATATATATATATAATTTTTTTATAATCGTGTCGCCCTAGGCAAGGCATTTTACTGCCACTGTTGTGCAGGGGGTTACATAGGAGGAAAGTTATGAAAAAAAGTGACAGGTTACAGGGTGTTTCAGGAAGAGGGTAAGAGAAGGATGAGAATACTGATAAGAGTGGGATGGACGGAGAAAGAAGCATGAGAGAGAGAATGCAAGTTAGTGAGACAGGAGATGACTATTGATTTTACATTTGAATTTTTGAAGATTGTAGCTGTCGGGAAAGCACTTAAACGGATGGGAATTTCACAGGCGGGAAGTGCGAGAAAAGAAGGCAAGATACTAAACACAGTAGTGTTAGTTATAAAAAAAACCTATACTTGATTGTGGCATAAAAATTAGTTAACTGGACAAAATTAACGCGGTACGAAATAATGAAGAACAATCATTCGACTAAACACTCACTCAAACATCGAGACACAAAAATACATACGAAATACAAACTCGATAAACAAAAAGCAACCCGCATCTACCACAGAATTGACATCTCTGTTACCCAACGAGGAAAGGAAGGAAGAATGAAGTAAAGAAACTACAGGGGAAAATTTGTCCGAACTATTACTATGAAAATATTTATAGAAAATGCAGAAAGAAGCCATATTGCTGCGCTGGGAAGGTGACTGAAGTAGAGACACCAGATCCGATAACAATAATGATGTATATTAATTCTAAATATACAATACTGTGCAAAAATATTAGGACAACAAATATTTTATCTATTATGAGGCATATTGACAGAAAATAAACAATTTAATTGAAGTAATTTTATTTGATTTTCTCAACAAATGCTTTAACAAGAAAAAAATACTTGTTACAAAATAAATTTTTTGCTTTGATCACAGCCTTCATTCTGTCAGGCATTGACATCACAAGCTTCTTCAATGTATGTAATGGTATCTCCTGCCAAGCAGCTTGTATTTGTTCCCAAAAGTGTGTCTTGCGAAGTCACATTATATTTATCAATTCGAGAGGGAGGAATAAGAAAAAAGTCAGTCATATCCAAGGATAATAGAATAATGAGTAGTTTCAAAAAACTTGTTTAATAGAAAATAGGAAAAATTAAATATAACTTCTTTTTAATACATTTCTTTTACATCTAGTTTTAAATAATCAATATTTATCAGCAATTTACTTGGTTTTTACCCTGTATTTGAATTTCACTGAGGTCTTTAGGAAAATCGCCCCTGTCCTAATACTTTTGCACGCTCCCGGTAGTGTGCAAAACTGTTAGGACAGGGCCGATTTTAAACTTTATTTTGATGCCTTATAAAAGATAAAATAGTTCTTGTCCTAATAATTTTGCACTGTACTGTATAGCAAGAGTTTCATACCAAATGAGGTAGAAATATTGAATCGGGGAAAGTTTTAAGCATATTCAGAAATCAAATACTGAATGGAAGTTAATGAAGTTTTTGAACAAGGTTCATGGATCGAATCGAGTGACAGTAATGAACTTTCGAGGAAGATGCCTGATTTTTTTGGAGAATGCGTAGAATTTACAGATGAAAATAAAAGCCAATGAACGCTTGATAGTGTGTAACGCATGATAAATTATGAACCCAGAAAGAATGTAACTTGTAACGAATAAATATAAACTGCAACAATATGTGTTACTTCAGCTTTTCGATCAGAAACGAGCCTTTAAATAAACGACGTAAGTTGGATGATTTGATGAATCGTTAAAATTACGTTTCAAACAATATAACTTTTAATAAATTTAGCAAATCGCTTGCATACGGACAGGTAATGAATTGAGTAGATATGCAAAGAAAGAAAGGGGCGTAAGACAGGGATGTGTCTTTTCACAGGTTCTGTTCAACTTGTACTGCGAGAATATTTTGAGGACCCTAAAAGTTATACCTGGATTCGTAATCGGAGGCCACAATTTAAACAACCTAAGGTGCGCAGATGATACAGTGCTCATAGCAGACACAGAAAGGAAGCGACAAGACCTCCTACAGAAGGTAGCAGAAGAAAGTAACAAGAAAGGACTAGAAATAAACTGCACGAAAACCGAATGCATGGTCATCAGTAAAAAGGGCACCCTAAAATGCCAAATACAGGTCGGGGATACCAGAATCAAGCAGGTACAAAAATTTAAATACCTGGGAAGCGTTATAACAGAAGACGGAAAGTACGACACGGAGATCCGAAGGTGAATTGGCATGGCGAAGGAAGCATTCCAGAAGTTGAGTAACGTATTAAGAAACGGGACAATTTCGCTAGAAACTAGGAATAGAGTACTAGATTGCTACGTGATGTCCGTCCTTCAATATGGCAGTGAATACTGGACAATACCATCAAAGATGAAGGAAAAACTTGAAGCAACTGAAATGTGGTTCTACAGAAGGATGCTGCGAATATCATAGATGGAGCATGTGAGCAATGCTGAGGTCTTTGAAATGATGGAAACAAAAAGGAAATTAATACTGGACATCAGGAAGAGACAGCTGAAATTCCTGGAACACGCAATGAGGAAGGAGGCTTGGAGAACCTGATACTAACAGGCCAGATAGAGGGGAAAAAGAGACAGGGGAAAGCAACGGATAACATATTTGAAGGGCCTACTCAGGTGGATGACGGAACGAGGATTGCACGGTGTAACAGGAGAAGGCGTGCTAAGAGCCACCTGGGATAGAGAAACGTGGAAAGCCATGATCGCCTACGTCCTGAACGGACAGGGCACATAGAAGAAGAAGAAGAAGAAGAAGAAGTTAGATGATTTGATGAATCGTTAAAATGCTAATAATGAAATTAGATATCGCAGCACAGCAAAAATGAATTGCTTAAACGAGGCTTTGGGCATGCGTCCGTTACCCCGGAGCAGACTTAAGTTCCCGCTTCGAGTCGTGCAGTAATCATGATGCGTTTTATTTATCAGCGAATGGAAAAAGGAAAATGAAACTCCTGAAGCGAGGAGCAAATTAGGAATTCCTTTGCCACCGACCTAAAACTAGCAATACAGCTCCGTTTGTGTTCAACCGGAACTCTGTAGAATTTGATTTCTTCTTCGATATCTTTCAGACTTTTATTATTACTGTTATGATCAATTGAGGCACTCAAATTGCTCTACTTCCCCCGCCACATTACTTTCGTCTAATAAGTGCTTCTATCCCCCAAGCCGAGAATGCATAATGCGCTGAGAAATTTGCAAACCGATCAAACCGTTTATTAAATTCGACGCCTTGGTAGCAGTTTTCGTTCGACAAATGGGCAGAAAATGTTTTCCTCAGCTTCGTTAGGAACGGAACGGATTTTAATGGAAATGGAAAATTAAGGAAAAATCGATTTATTCTTACAAGAAGTCTGTGAGCCGATGATGAAAGAGAGACTCAAAGTCCGTTATTTTCATAGGTGAAGTTGTCAGGCATAGAGTGATAGTAAACCAGTTGTTCTGTTAAGTAGACTAAGTTTGTGGCAATGAAAGCGGGCTTTCTTTCTTTCTTTCTTTCTTTCTTCTTTTCTTTTTCTTTTTTTTTTTTTTTACAGATACCAGCATCGGGACAAAAAAAATAATCGCAGAGAGACAAGCTTTTTAAAAGCAGAAAGGAAAGCTCTTTCCGCTTATTTAACCACTAGCAGTATAGCCCGAGGTTGCTTGGGTGTTATGAAAGCTTTAAAACTAATGCATGGTCCTGGAGCTCAGACTCTTTGGACGTTGGCACGAAAGACTAAAAAGCAATAGTTGTTTCCAGTTAAAGCGAAACCGTAGACTGAAAGAAAAATGAATGGGTGTAGGTCAAATTTTGATTTCTTGGTATCGATATCATATAAGTTTTTTTCGTCGTAAACTGAATTTTGAATGCTAAATAAGTCCTCTGAGTAAATGGTACGACGGCTGAGACTAAGAACTACAATTATACCTACTTAGGGCCAAACCCAAAGCGGAAACTAAAATAAAAGGACTGAAAAATACAAATATACAGGCAGATAAACAGACACACACACAAACATCTTGCCTGTATATATTATCGGTTTTCTGCACTATTGTAAGAACTGCAACCTTGAAACTTCTGAATACCGTTTCTTACGTCTAAGATTTCGATTGTTTTTTGCACTTAATTTTTTTAAGATTGTAGTTATCAAAGATGCAAGTAAACGGAAGTGAGTTCCACAGTTGAGAAGTGGGAGTAAAGAAACTTTTAGAATAGATGTTTCAGTTACATCCAGCTAATTCAATGGTAAAAAGATGAGATTTATTTGCCAACCTTGTATTATTCTTGAGGTATCAAGGAAGAAAACTCATCAGAAGAATTGTCATGAAAATATTTATAGAAAAGATATAGGAAATCCATGATATAGTGGTGGAAAAGTAGATTTATAAATGTTTAAGTGGGAATTTGACGTAGAAAATTGATACAACACAGTAAACCAACTTTCCTAACTGCATGCCTGGCAATTGATTCAGTAATATATATATATATATATATATATATATATATATATATATATATATATATATAGAGAGAGAGAGAGAGAGACAAAAAGATAAATATAACTATATTATTGAACCAATCGCTAATATAGTCATTTTTTCGACCTACGGTAGATTGTGAGACAACGTGACTTTTTTCCATATTTTTCTTTTCGTTTTTTATCAAGATTTTCTGTCATTAACATAACATCTACTATGAACACAGCCACAATGTGCTTACCATGTTTTGAAAATTTAAAAAAAATAACGTTCATATATATATAAATCTATAAAAAAAATTTAAAAATCTAAGAATACCCTTGATAAAGGCTTATAGAATAGCCGAAAGCCCACGGATGTATAGAACATTTGAACAATTTTTACGCAATTTTTGTCAGGAAATGTGCGATATGGTGCAGGGGATATCGGCTCGGAACAAAAAATCGGGGAGCCGAGTTTGAATTCCAGGTGCATTTACTTACGCGCAAATACCCTTGGGAAAGGTATTAATCCGTCTATTCCTTCCAGTTATGGGTTAAATAACAGGATAGCTTGGGTTCTATAGCCTTGTCTGGCAACCAGTCTACCCCAAAAAGCAATGGCAACCTGCTGCGAGATAATCTTCTGCTTAGTCAGTCATGTCTCTTTCAGGACATGATCGCCTAAGCGTGTATCACATATGGCACTTAACTGACTGATGTCAAGCAGAAAAAA
Source organism: Ascarosepion bandense (assembly GCA_037127315.1). Taxonomy (NCBI): domain Eukaryota; kingdom Metazoa; phylum Mollusca; class Cephalopoda; order Sepiida; family Sepiidae; genus Ascarosepion; species Ascarosepion bandense. Next base: position 2,538,217 of record JBBBDQ010000323.1, on the reverse strand, counting down.
TATATATACGAACACAAGAAGAATTTAATAAAAAAACTTAATCGCAGTACGCTGTCAGTCGTCTATAATGAAACTTGTATAAAAGCGGGATTGCTGCCCAAATGAACAATATATATATATATATATGTAAACATGTTACGGAAATTAACGAAATTTAACGAAACTTGGTTATAAGCAACCGACAATTTGTAATGAATTATTTTGAACATTATTTTTACCGATACTCGTATTTAAGTAGATATTCTGTTTTTAATTTATTTCACGATAAATTTTTATGACGAAAATGTGTGCTACCCAGCAGGATTCGAACCTGCGACCCCTATTACATAGTGAAAGCATACCATTTGAAAATAATTCATTACAAATTGTCGGTTGCTTATAACCAAGTTTCGTTAAATTTCGTTAATTTCCGTAACATGTTTACATTTGTTTGACATTACGATATATTACAGAGCAGATATGGTTTGTTTACGATAGATCGAAAATCATGTTATATAAGCATGATAAAAACCTTTTCTGGTCAAGAGGCTATCCATGGTCGAGTGGTCAAGACGGTACCAGATCAAATGGTATACTTCCCCTATGTAATAGGGGTCGCAGGTCCGAATCCTGCTGGGTAGCGCACATTTTCGTCATAAAAATTTATCGTGAAATAATCAGGCCGGTAGATATAAATATAAGATACTGTTTAATTAAAAACAGAATATCTACTTAAATACGAGTATCGGTAAAAATAATGTTCAAAATAATTCATTACATATATATATATGTATATACTGTTAAATATAAGAGACAATGAATGCCTATTTTGTTTAATCATGAGCCGTTCTAAATGTCGTATTTTGGCTTTAATTTCAGTTGAAAATAAAGACAAAAATTCTCTAACATTTGGATAATTTTTTATTAATTTGCTTCTAAGCTTCTTTCGGCTCACATGAGCCATCTTCAGAGAGGTTATTAAGACGGTAATACAATACCATCCACCATCACCGACGATTTTATTTTGTGTTGACATAAAACTCCGCTAGGCAACGGCAATAGTTACCAAAAATAACAAACGCAGTTCACAAATTTGCAATGCAGTTCTATGACGTCACACCGCGTGGTAGCGCGAAATGACAACAGAACCATGTATTCAAATGCAATGTAATGTGTTATGACCGGATTTAAACGTGATTTTATTAAGTGTGGGTTGTTTTTCTATTTAATGTACATGGCCTCCAAAATCTGAAGGTTCTTTTTACTGTGTGTATGAGTAAGGATTATTGTATTCTTGACGAAAATCTGTCTGATATTACCTACATGTTTATGTTTTTCTGAGAAATGTTTTTTAATTGTACTCTGATCAGAAAGGTGACATGTAAGTCTACGGGAGAGCGTGGTTGTAGTAAAACCAATATATGTACTGGGTTTTTTATTAGTACCAGAGAGGCAATCTCTGAATGGGCATGTAAATTGGGACACAACATTGGTTTTTTGTGCACTACATTGGCTCACATGAGCCTCTCTGAAGATGTTTCATGTGAGCCGAAAGCTTAGAAGCAAATTAATAAAAATTATCCAAATGTTCGAGAATTTTTGTCTTTATTTTCAACTGAAATTAAAGCCAAAATACGACGTTTAGAACGGCTCATGATTAAACATAATAGACATTCATTGTCTCTTATATTTAACAGTTTATGTTTAGAAAATTATTTGCTACCTCGATACACTATATATATATTGATTGATTGATTGATTGATTGATACTTAGTTTTTGGTTCTAATAGGGTTAGACCAGTACGCATTTGTATAAAAAAGTGTTCTATACAATTATATTGTAGAACTTTTGAATATTTTCCATTTTTAAACGAGTTATTTCGCTACCCAGGTATATAAGCGGTGTCTTCAGGCGATTTTTAATAACTGATTTTGTCTTTTGCCGTTTTTCTTTTTAAGAGCGCTCTTGTAACGGTGTTTTATTTGAACGCACACGTGGCAGAGAATTTATGAACACGCATTGTTTAAATTCAAACGAATTATGACGTTTTCATCCATGGTTATATGAATCTAAATGGTATTTCTTAGTGTGGATGCTTTTAGTCATAATTTCTGTTCTATCATTTAACAGTTCGTCCTTATTTGGGTATGTCATAATTTCCAATATTTCTTCTTGGCACAGTCTACATATTTGTCCACCGTTGTAAGGCTTGGCTGTTTTTACAATGCTCCACGTTATGTGTTGATCTTTTTCATAGTTTGATTTCAATTTCCAGGCGTGGCTATTCAATTTTGTATTGTTTTTTAATTTTTAATTAAAAATATTTGCGACTTGTTAAGAACAGCCACTCAAGCAAACCAGTGGAAAAACACTAGTGGCTGTATTTCCTGGTTCCAAGACATTAAATACACATTCATAAAATATGATATAAAAAACTTTTACCCATCACTATCTGAGAAAGGTTTACTGGAAGCATTTAGTTTTGCTAAAATGTGCATAAATATATCATCAGAGCATATTGACATAATATTACATTGCCGAAAATCTATACTTTTCCAAAAAGGTATAGCATGGATCAAGAAATCCAACAACAGAATATTCGATGTACCACAAGGATCGTATGATGGAGCAGAAATCTCAGAATTTATGGGCATATACATTTAAAACAAAATAAACAAAATAATCCTTATTGACAAGCACGGATTATATAGAGATGACGAATTAATAATAGCACCAGACAACAAAAGAATGAATGATAAAATAAGGAAACAGCTTTTTAAATTATTCAAAGAACTAGATTTTGATATTACAGTGGAGACAAATGATAAAGTGGTACAATATTTTGATGTAGAACTTAATTTTACAAACTGGAAATGTCTTGCCATACATGAAAACAAACACTAAGTTATCATACATAAATACAAAGTCCAATCACCCAAATAATATAATTAAACACACTTACAAAGCCATAGAACACAGACTATCTAATAATTCGTCAAACAAATCAATATTTAATGAAAAGAAAAATATATATGAGGATGCACTAAGAAATTCCGGCCATAAAAACATTTTACATGATAATTCTCAACCAAACAGACAAATCAAAAGCATCAATAGAAAATGAAACATTATCTGGCTCAACCCACCATATACTTTAGAAGTAAAGACCAAAATAGGACATATATTTTTTTAAACTAATAGATAAGCACTTTCCAAAAGAATCAGAATTAAACAAAATTTTCAACAGAAATACAATCAAACTAAGTTATAGTTGCACTAATAATTCAGATAGTTTCATAAAAAAAAAAAAACGCCAGAAACTTAAATAGCTTCGTACAAAACAAAACCACCAACAAAGAATGCAACTACAGAGACAAAAATAAATGTTCACTTCAAGGTCTCTGCAACACAAAAGAAATAATTTATAAGGCAGAGGTACATGGCCCAGATGACCAAAAAAATATATTTGGGCTCAACCAAAGACACTTTTAAGACCAGGTGGTTCAACCACAGATCCACATTTAAAATAGAAAAATTAAAAACAATACAAAATTGGCTAACCACGTCTGGAAATTGAAATCAAAATATGAAAAAGATCAACACATAACGTGGAGCATTGTAAAAACAGCCAAGCCTTACAACGGTGGAAAAATATGTAGACTGTGCCAAGAAGAAAAATTAGAAATTATGATATACCCAAATAAAGCCGAACTGTTAAATGAAAGAACATAAATTATGACAAAAAGCATCCACACTAAGAGATACCTCTTAGGTTCATACAATAATGGATGAAACGTCATAATTCATTTGAATTTAAACAATGCGCTTTCATAAATTCTCTGCCAAGTGAGCGTTCAAATAAAACACCATTACAAGAGCGTTCTTAAAAAGAAAAACGGTAAAAGGTAAAATCAGTTATTTAAAATTGCCTGAAACACCACTCATGGCAGAAACCTGGGTAGCGAAATAACTCGTTTAAAAATGGAATATATATATATATATATATATATATATATATATATATATATATATATGGTGTCCCATATGAATAGTAACTTCCCAATTTACTTTCTGCAAAAGGTAGAATCTTCTTGGGAGCCTGTTTCTCAAAACAACGTCACTTGGGAGGAATGTTTTGAATGATTTGTTTGTTTAACAGCATATCATCTCCTTATAGGCCATTTAATGCCGAAATTTAATTTTCTTTGGAGTTTTCAAGTAATAGAAATGTTGTTATTCTGTTTTCCCAATTGAACACATGGTAGATGATACTCAGCTTGTGGGCATATGTCTCATTGTGTAAATGTAATTACTAGAGACGGTGATATGTGTGTTTTATGTTGTAATTTTGTTAAATTTATATTTTGAAACGCAATTTGATTCAAGATGTTTTAGGATATTGTATGAACTAACCTCCTAAAAGTGTTACATCATTTTGGTTACTTGGTTGGTTAATTTTTGGGCGGTATATCAAAACATTTATGGGTTATTTAATGCCCAAATCTAAATATTTTGTGCGTAACTTTATGTTTTTAACTACAAATATTTAGTACATAATTTCATACTTTATATTTCTATAATATATATTTTGTAGATGATGAAATATTTAGTACATAATTCCATACTTTATATTTCTATAATATATATTTTGTAGATGATGAAAATTGAGTACATAATTTCATACTTTATATTTCTATAATAGATATTTTGTAAATGATGAAATATTTAGTGCATAATTCTATACTTTATATTTCTATAATATATATTTTGTAGATGATGAAATATTTAGTACATAATTCTATACTTTATATTTCTATAATATATAATATGTATATGATGAAAATTTAGTACATAATTTCATACTTTATATTTCTATAATATATATTTTGTAGATGATTAAATATTTAGTACATAATTCTATACTTTATATTTCTATAATATATATTTTGTAGATGATGAAATATTTAGTGCATAAGTCTATACTTTATATTTCTATAATATATATTTTGTAGATGATGAAATATTTAGTACATAAGTCTATACTTTATATTTCTATAATATATATTTTGTAGATGATTAAATATTTAGTTCATATGTCTATATTTTATATTTCTATGATATATATTTTTTAGATGATGAAATATTTGGTACATAATTCTATAATTTATATTTCTATAATATATATTTTGTAGATGATGAAATATTTAGTACATAATTTCATACTTTATATTTCTATAATATATATTTTGTAGATGATGAAATATTTAGTGCATAATTCTATACTTTATATTTCTATAATATATATTTTGTAGATGATTAAATATTTAGTACATAATTCTACACTTTATATTTCTATAATATATATTTTGTAAATGATGAAATATTTAGTACATAATTCTACACTTTATATTTCTATAATATATATTTTGTAAATGATGAAATATTTAGTACATAATTCTATACTTTATATTTCTATAATATATATTTTGTAGATGATGAAAATTTAGTACATAATTTCATACTTTATATTTCTATAATATATATTTTGTAGATGATGAAAATTTAGTACATAATTTCATACTTTATATATCTATAATATATATATTGTAGATGATGAAAATTTAGTACATAATTTCATACTTTATATTTCTATAATATATATTTTGTAGATGATTAAATATTTAGTACATAATTCTATACTTTATATTTCTATAATATATATTTTGTAGATGATGAAAATTTAGTACATAATTTTATACTTTATATTTCTATGATATATATTTTGTAGATGATGAAATATTTAGTACATAATTCTATACTTTATATTTCTATAATATATATTTTGTAGATGATGAAAATTTAGTACATAATTTCATACTTTATATTTCTATAATATATATTTTGTAGATGATTAAATATGTAGTACATAATTCTATACTTTATATTTCTATAATATATATTTTGTAGATGATTAAATATTTAGTGCATAATTCTATACTTTATATTTCTATAATATATATTTTGTAGATGATTAAATATTTAGTGCATAATTCTATACTTTATATTTCTATAATATGTATTTTGTAGATGATTAAATATTTAGTACATAATGCTATACTTTATATTTCTATAATATATATTTTGTAGATGATGAAAATTTATTACATAATTTCATACTTTATATTTCTATAATATATATTTTGTAGATGATGAAAATTTAGTACATAATTTCATACTTTATAATACTATAATATATATTTTGTAAAAGATGAAATATTTAGTACATAATTCTATACTTTATATTTCTATAATATATATTTTGTAGATGATGAAAATTTAGTACATAATTTCATACTTTATATTTATATAATATATATTTTGTAGATGATGAAAATTTAGTACATAATTTCATACTTTATATTTTTATAATATATATTTTGTAGATGATGAAAATTTAGTACATAATTTCATACTTTATATTTCTATAATATATATTTTGTAGATGATTAAATATTTAGTACATAATTCTACACTTTATATATCTGTAATATATATTTTGTAAATGATGAAATATTTAGTGCATAATTCTATACTTTATATTTCTATAATATATATTTTGTAGATGATTAAATATTTAGTACATAATTCTATACTTTATATTTCTATAATATATATTTTGTAGATGATGAAAATTTAGTACATAATTTCATACTTTATATTTCTATAATATATATTTTGTAGATGATGAAAATTTAGTACATAATTTCATACTTTATATATCTATAATATATATTTTGTAGATGATGAAAATTTAGTACATAATTTCATACTTTATATTTCTATAATATATATTTTGTAGATGATTAAATATTTAATACATAATTCTATACTTTATATTACTATAATATATATTTTGTAGATGATGAAAATTTAGTACATAATTTTATACTTTATATTTTTATAATATATATTTTGTAGATGATTAGATATGTAGTACATAATTCTATACTTTATATTTCTATAATATATATTTTGTAGATGATTAAATATTTAGTGCATAATTTCATACTTTATATTTCTATAATATATATTTTGTAGATGCTTAAATATTTAGTACATAATTCTATACTTTATATTTCTATAATATATATTTTGTAGATGATTAAATATTTAGTGCATAATTCTATACTTTATATTTCTATAATATATATTTTGTAGATGATTAAATATTTAGTACATAATTCTATACTTTATATTTCTATAATATATATTTTGTAGATGATGAAAATTTATTACATAATTTCATACTTTATATTTCTATAATATATATTTTGTAGATGATGAAAATTTAGTACATAATTTCATACTTTATATTTCTATAATATATATTTTGTAAATGATGAAATATTTAGTGCATAATTCTATACTTTATATTTCTATAATATATATTTTGTAGATGATGAAAATTTAGTACATAATTTCATACTTTATATTTCTATAATATATATTTTGTAGATGATGAAAATTTAGTACATAATTTCATACTTTATATTTTTATAATATATATTTTGTAGATGATGAAAATTTAGTACATAATTTCATACTTTATATTCCTATAATATATATTTTGTAGATGATGAAATATTTAGTACATAATTCTACACTTTATATCTGTAATATATATTTTGTAAATGATGAAAGATTTAGTGCATAATTCTATACTTTATATTTCTATAATATATATTTTGTAGATGATTAAATATTTAGTACATAATTCTATACTTTATATTTCTATAATATATATTTTGTAGATGATGAAAATTTAGTACATAATTTCATACTTTATATTTCTATAATATATATTTTGTAGATGATGAAAATTTAGTACATAATTTCATACTTTATATATCTATAATATATATTTTGTAGATGATGAAAATTTAGTACATAATTTCATACTTTATATTTCTATAATATATATTTTGTAGATGATTAAATATTTAGTACATAATTCTATACTTTATATTACTATAATATATATTTTGTAGATGATGAAAATTTAGTACATAATTTTATATTTTATATTTCTATGATATATATTTTGTAGATGATGAAATATTTAGTACATAATTCTATACTTTATATTTCTATAATATATATTTTGTAGATGATGAAAATTTAGTACATAATTTCATACTTTATATTTCTATAATATATATTTTGTAGATGATTAAATATGTAGTACATAATTCTATACTTTATATTTCTATAATATATATTTTGTAGATGATTAAATATTTAGTGCATAATTTCATACTTTATATTTCTATAATATATATTTTGTAGATGATTAAATATTTAGTACATAATTCTATACTTTATATTTCTATAATATATATTTTGTAGATGATTAAATATTTAGTGCATAATTCTATACTTTATATTTCTATAATATATATTTTGTAGATGATGAAAATTTAGTACATAATTTCATACTTTATATATCTATAATATATATTTTGTAGATGATGAAAATTTATTACATAATTTCATACTTTATATTCCTATAATATATATTTTGTAGATGATGAAAATTTAGTACATAATTTCATACTTTATATTTCTAAAATATATATTTTGTAAATGATGAAATATTTAGTGCATAATTCTATACTTTATATTTCTATAATATATATTTTGTAGATGATGAAAATTTAGTACATAATTTCATACTTTATATTTCCATAATATATATTTTGTAGATGATGAAAATTTAGTACATAATTTCATACTTCATATTTTTATAATATATATTTTGTAGATGATGAAAATTTAGTACATAATTTCATACTTTATATTTCTATAATATATATTTTGTAGATGATGAAATATTTAGTACATAATTCTACACTTTATATATCTATAATATATATTTTGTAAATGATGAAAGATTTAGTGCATAATTCTATACTTTATATTTCTATAATATATATTTTGTAGATGATTAAATATTTAGTACATAATTCTATACTTTATATTTCTATAATATATATTTTGTAGATGATTAAATATTTAGTGCATAATTCTATACTTTATATTTCTATAATATATATTTTGTAGATGATTAAATATTTAGTACATAATTCTATACTTTATATTTCTATAATATCTATTTTGTAGATGATGAAAATTTATTACATAATTTCATACTTTATATTTCTATAATATATATTTTGTAGATGATGAAAATTTAGTACATAATTTCATACTTTATATTTCTATAATATATATTTTGTAAATGATGAAATATTTAGTGCATAATTCTATACTTTATATTTCTATAATATATATTTTGTAGATGATGAAATATTTAGTGCATAAGTCTATACTTTATATTTCTATAATATATATTTTGTAGATGATGAAATATTTAGTACATAATCTATACTTTATATTTCTATAATATATATTTTGTAGATGATTAAATATTTAGTTCATATGTCTATATTTTATATTTCTATGATATATATTTTTTAGATGATGAAATATAATGCGGGTAATTTTACTAGAAAATGTATTTTACATTATTTTAATGTCGCATTGACTGTCATTTTGCTATAAAAATCTATGGTTCGTCATTTTGTTATAATAATGCAATTGTGCATTCAGACCAATGCTGGTTAGTAGTTTTAGTGTTCAGTTTTACGATTTTACACTAATATATATAAGTACAATATATATAATCCGAGAACACTAATATGTAAGTATCCAGCGCAAATGACGCCATTTTAATTACAATTTAATTAAATTTTCAGTACCTGATTTTCTTACCCAAATAATATGTTTTTCAGTTCCTATTAATGTTAACTCAAAGTACAAAATTTGAAGTGCCTGCATTTAAAATATTTCAAATAAAGATTTATATTTAATATTTTTTTTATATTTTCAAAATCGGGCATTATATATCCATGGTTAGTAGTGGTGTAACTTTAATTGATGGTTAGTGTTCAAGGGTTAAAATAATTTCATGACTTTCATTGAAAAGAGAAAATTCAGTAGGAAAAGACAACGTAGTATGATTCAGTCAGTTAGCTGCCGTACGTGAAACACGCTTGGGCGATCATGTCTAGAAAGAGACATGACTGACTGGGCAGAAGATTATCCCGCATTAGGTTGCCATTGCTTTCTGCGGTAGACTGGTTGCCAGCCAAGGCTATGGAACCCAATCTGTCCTGTTATTTAACCTATAACTGGAAGGAAGAGACGGATTAATACATTTCCGAAGGGTATTTGCGCGTAAGTGAATGCAATGAATTCAACTGGAATTCGAACTCGGCTCTCCTATTTCTCGTTCCGAGCCGATATCCACTGGACCACTACGCACATCCCCATGTAGTATGATTAAATAACTTTAATTTTGACATACAACAAGAATATAAAAAGTTTGTTAAATGTATTGAATGAGGAATATCATTTTTTTTTTTTTTTTTGTTAGTAAAATTCTTGGATAGAATATAAATTCTATTGCGTACGTATGTGAGAACAGTAAAATGTTTTTGTTTGAAAGAGTCAAGATGTGTATTCCCGTGTCTACGGTCTGTGTAGTTTAGCCAGTGGTAAGTTGAGCGTTGCTTTTGGATATGGACGTGGACATGAATGAGGTCTTGGCTATCAGCAGCTAGAGTGATGTGGACCTTAATGGAATTTGTGAGTCTCTTTCTTGGGATCGAACTTCATAATATTTAAAACTTTTTTCTAAGAAATCGGGTCCAGAATTATAACATTTTATTTATGTGTAATTGGCCAATATATCTTTTTATAATCGTATCGCACCAAGCAAGGCAGTTTACTGCCACTGTTGAGCATGGGTTTACATAGAAGGAAAGTTATGAGAAAGAGTGACCGGTTACAGGGGTGTCAGGAAGTGGGTAAGAGAAGGTTGTGAATACTGATGAGAGTGGAGTGGACAGAGATGACTATTGACTTTACATTCAAATTCTTCGAGATTGTAGCTGTTAGGGAAACATGTAAACGGAACGGAATTCTACATGCGGGAAATGCGAGAAAAGAAGCTACTAGAGTAGAAGTTGAGTTTAAATTTTATTAGTTCACAGTAAAAGGGTGGGACCTAGTTACTAATCTTGTGGCTCGAGGAAATTCATATATAGGGGGCATCATTGACCTAAGTTCATCAGAGCAGAAAGCTGTGAAGAGACACGGGGAAGCTACATTGCGCCGGTAAGAAAGTGACTGTATCCGAGCTTCCAAGTCGGGATCGATCACATTACTGATTCTCCGTTGGATTTTGTCAAGGATCCATAGGTGAATAGCAGGAACACCAGAATAGATATGGCAGCAGTATTCAATGCAAAGGCGGATGGTAGATTTGTATATGTGCAGGATTGTTTCAGACAGGAAGAACTTCCTGGCCCTGCACAGAAAACCGACCTTCTTAGCAGCGGATTTGGCTATGGATGCTATATCGTCATTTCACTTGAAGTCTGATGTGAGAGTTAATCCGAGGAGGCGCAGTGTTTTACTTTCAGGGAGACTAGCCTGATCCATGCTAATGAGGGGTAGGAGCGATTGTCTGTGATGGTTAATAGATAGCAGTTTCGTTTTGGAAGCATTAAAATTCACGAGCCATTTCTTACCCCAGTCCCCCACATATTAAAGGCTTTTTAAGCTCGGCAGCGACGTTTGCTTTGTCAGCCTGCGCAGATTTTTGATCCAGGCGAAAGTAAATTGTAGTGTTGTCAGCGTAGATGCCTACTTGGGATGTTATTACATCGGGGAGATCGTTAGTGTAGATAAGTAAAAAGCCTAGGACCTAGAATAGAGCCTTGAGGGACACCCGCGTTCGTGTGATAATATTGGGAGGCATGTTCGTTCAATACTACCTTCATTGTGCGATTTGAAAGAAATGGCTGGTTATACTATAGCCCCGCAGCTTGCATAGAAGGCCAGCATGCCAGACTCTGTCAAATGCTTTGGAGATATCTAGGTTAACAGTTCGGGCTACGCCGTTCTTGTCGAGAGTCTGGGGCATATACTCAATGATGGTCGTGAGCATATCAGCAGTAGACCTGATGAAGCGGAAACCATACTGTTTGTCAGAAAAGTGTCTGTGTGCTGTGAGGTGTTGTATCACCTCGGCGATGATGATGGCTTCGAACACATTGACAAAGATCGGTAGGAGTCTGATAGCACAATAATTAGAGGAGTCAGAGAGTTCACCAGTTTTTTATATATTGGGAACAGAGGAGAATTTCCAGCAGGTAGGAAAGCAAGAAGCAGTTAGACAGTAACCACAAGATATATCTACTACTACGTCCGCATGATTTGTTGGCGTTATCTACCTAAATTATAATGACTAATAAAACAATCTTTCTGATTTGTATTCTATGGAATATCTTGTACGGTTAAATTATTAGTGTGTTTTAAAGTATATGCACTTTATTGTGTGTTACTGGTTTAGAAATATTTTGTAGGCGTGTTTTCCTGTTGACATAGCTATTGTATTAAAAATATTAGTGGACAGGACAGGAGCGTTTTTATCCATAAGTACAAAATACATCGAAAAACTATATATTTATAATATTCTATTATATATATATATATATATATATATATATTGTTACGGAAAATACCGAAGATTAACGAAATGGTTTAAAAACCGACATAGTGAAATTATTTCCTTCAACATTATTTTTAATCAATATATTGAGTAATGTGTGACACAAATTTTCTTAACAAAATTCATCGTAAATAAGCAGGCCGGTAGAAATAAATATACTGTTTGATTAAAAAGAGAATATCTACTCAAATATGAGTATTGATTAAAAATAATTTTGAAACAAATAATTTCATATATATATATATATAATCTAAACTTATTTATAAATGGAACTTTGTCTGTGTGTGTGTATGTGTGTGTGTCTGTGTGCGTGTGTATCCGTTACCTATAGACTCCGAAAGGGCTGAACCGATTTTCTTGAAAATATACACAGTTGTACTATAAGCGTCTGCGAGTGTTCTTAGCTACGTTTTGTATCGAGGTATCCCCGATAAATATCGAAAATCGATAATCGAAAAAATCGGGTTATAGAAGGAGTGGTCCGATTTTAATAAAATTTGATACACTCATAGACAAAGACATAAGAAACGATATTCAGAAGTTTAAAGGTTGCAGTACTTACAATAGTGAAGAAAATCGATTATATATATATATATATATATATATATATATATATATATAAAGATGTTTGTATGTCTGTATTTTTTCAGCCCTTTTATTTTAGTTTTTGTTTCGGGTTTGGCTCTAAGTAGGTATAATTGTAGTTCTTAGTCTCAGCCATGATACCATTTACTCAGAGGACTTTTTTAGCCTTCAAAATTCAGTTTACGACGAAAAAAACTTATTTGATATCGATACCAGAAAATCAAAATTTGATTTACATCCATTCATTTTTCCTTCAGTCTACGGTGTCGCTTTAACTGGAAACAACTATTGCTTTTTAGTCTTTGGTGCCAACGTCCAAAGAGTCTGAGCTCCAGGACCATGAATTAGTTTTAAAGCTTTCATTACACCCGAGCAACGCCGGGCTATCCTGCTAGTAAAAATAGATAGGAAACGGTTATCAGTCGATCATGTTTCATTTTTATTAAAGCTGCGTTATTTGTTAATAAAAGTAAAACATGTTAGATTGATAAATGTTTCCATTTTTTTCTATATCTCATCATTCTTTCGTATTCCGGTCCATATTTTAATTATATTTGATCCTAATATATATATATATATATATATATATATATATATATATATATATATATCTCCAACATGGGATTAAGTGTGTAGGAAATGGCTCGTAATTTTTCAAGCCTCCAAAACAAAGTTGCCATCATTTAACCAATATAGAGAATCTTTCCAGCCAACCATAAGAATGGATGACGTAGTCACTTAGAAAGCGACTCTTCGGCCTCACTCTCTCAAATGACCTCAAATGATATTTCCTACTACATCAAAACCATAGCTGCATCTAGTGCTAGGAAGTTTTGGTTCACTGTATCGGACCAAGACTTTTTTTCGTCAGAATCATTTTTGCACATTTATAAATCTACCATTCGTTCGTGCATTGCCACATCTGGTCGGGTGCGCCTGCTATTCATCTTGAGGTTCTCGACAAAATCCAAAAGATGATCTGCAATATAATCGATCCTAACTTGGCATCTCGACTTCACTCACTTTCTCACCGCCGTGATGTGACTTCCCTCTGTCTTTTCTACAAGTATTTTAATGGCTTCTGCTCTGATGAGCTGTTTTTCTTTGTAACCCAACTAAATATATTTTCCCGTGCCACTAGATTGGCTTCAAGTTCCCAACCTTTTACCGTCAAAATAGTTAAATGTAACCGCCTCTTCTATTCTGTTTCTTTTCTCGCATTTCCCGTTTGTGAAACTTACTTCTATTTACTTGCTTCTCTGATAACTACTATCTCTAAAAGTTTAAATGCAATGTCAATTCTCATCTCTTATCTACTTGAATCCCATCAATCTCTTATCCTTTTCTTCGAAATCCCCTGAAACGTTTTATTCACTCATTATAACCTCCTGTGCACCAGTGTCATTCCTGTCTTGCTTGGGGTGAAATGACTATAAAAATAAAATTGTGCAGTACTAAGGTCAACTCAAAAAATATTAGGTTTTGTTCAAATTCTAAGAAAATTGTACATTCCTATGTCTAATTCTGCGTTTGCTTTATGCCATATTTTGTTAAAATTTGTAAATAAATATATTTCCTGCTTGTTGGTTGAGATTGTTGTATATTTGTAAGTGGTACCAGTCGCTGATATCTTAGAGCCGGTAAAATATTAGAAACAGGGATTATTTTTTTCTTAACCCAGAAACCTCGGACATCATCAATTGTTGTCTCATTAAAGATCAGCGGATGTATCAATTTTAAAAAATAGGAGGAAAAGAAAAGCTATTAGTGTCTATTTTGTGGTTTTGGTTAAAAGTCATTAGTGAGAATGGAGAGCAAGCGACAACAAGACTCAACGTAAAAAATGACTAGTATTACCGAGTGCGATTGGTAATTGTCGCCATATTGTATATGGTGTTCCTTCAAGATGGATCGAAATTAGCAGTAAATAAAACAATATTATTGGCAAAATTTTACTATTGAATCATGTTATTTGAATCAAGGCAATTATTTGTGAAAAATAATATTGCCTAAATGTCCACCAAGGCTTTAGTTGATGCTCACAATGTTTGATGACGTTTCTGCATAGTTGCTCCTCGATCTCACCAATATGCCTTATTATCTCATCCTTCAGCTGTTGAATTGTTGTTGGCTTCTTGGTATAGACCTTACGTTTGAAATGATCCTAAAGGAAGGAATCTAAAGGTGTCAAGTCGCACGATCGTGGTGACCAATTGACATCACTGCTTCGAGAGATGATACGATCTGGGAACTTCTCATTCAATAAAGCCAAAGGCATTTTTGTTTGAACGCCCATTCTTGTAATAGACTTTGGTAACTTTAACACGTTGTTCTATTGTTAATCTTTCCAAGGTTAAAATTGCCAAAGACTGAAGTTTTTAAATCTGAGAGAAATTGAAAAAAAATCATTAGACACTTAGATTAATTCTACTCGATGGTCAAAACTTTTCATGACATCTCTGCATAGTTGCTCTCCAATCTCACCATTATGCCTCATTATTTCATCCTTCAGCTGTTGAATTGTTGGCTTTTTGGCATCGAACTTACTCTTGAGATGACTCCAAAAGAAGAAATTTAAAGGCATCATGTTGCACAATCATGGTGGCCAACTGACATCATTGTTTCTATGCAACCTGGGAACTTCTCTTGTTTGAATCTCCATTTTTGTAATAGGCTTTGATAACTTTAACATGTTCAATAGTTAATCTTTCCATGGTTGAAATTGCTAAAGACTGAAGTTGTTAAATCTGAAAGAAATTGAAAAAAGTCATTAAAGCATAAATTGAGTTAAAATTTAAAATCGATCCAAGTTATTAGAACAACCAAAATTTTTAATTGAAACATGCGTGTTGTTGTTTTTTATTTTGTCAGCTGCACAGTATAGTAGGGTCAGTTGGGCAACATCTGTGAGAAACAGAGCACTATAATGCAATTCACTCCGTCATAAGTTTAGAAACATCATGCTGTAGTGCTTGGCATTCGCACCGGAAGCTCGAATATGAACATTGCAGAGTGTTCGAGTGCTAATCTGAGAACATTGCAAGGATTTGGAAAGACTTGGATGAGTCTAATTCTGATTACGAAGTTAAGACAGCCTGAAAAATACATTCTGATCGTTCTGATAAAAAAAGAACTTCAGAATTGGTGAAGATCTCAGGCACAATATGGAGGCCTACATCAAGTTATCAAGGAGATAATTCTATCCTGGATCAAGAGGGCGTTTGCTTAAAGTCCCTATGTCTGTGTCTGCACCATGCCACACAAGGAGGAGAACCTAGTCATGGCTGTTAGACAATTTCTACGACCGCATCATCTCTTACATGTGGCCACCTAACTCCCCCGACTGCAACCACCTTGATTATAATGCGTAGGGCACATTTGAGCGAAGAACCAGCAAAACACCTTGCAACACCCAAGATAAACTGAGGTCAATGATTATAGTTTAATTCACCAACTTAAACAAAAAAATCTTACAGAAGTGTTGCCGGAGATTCTGAAGTTGTTAAGAGGTCGTATTTGAAGCTAATGGCAATTCTATAGAATAGATTTGTTAACATGTTACGGAAATTAACGAATTTTAACGAAACTTAGTTATAAGCAACCGAAATTTGTAATGAAAATAATGTTCAAAATAATTCATTGCAAATTGTCGGTTGCTTATAACCAAGTTTCGTTAAAATTCGTTAATTTCCGTAACATGTTTACATTTGTTGGCATTTACGATACATTTCAGAGCAGATATGGTTCGTTTACGGTAGATCGAAAATTGTGTTATATAAGCATGATAAAAACCTCTTCTGATCAAGAGGCTATTCATGGTTAAGACAGTACCAGATCAAATGGTAGCTTCCCCTATGTAAATAGGGGTCTCAGGTTCGAATCCTGCTGGATAGCACACATTTTCGCAATAAAATTTATCGTAAAATAATCAGGCCGGTAGATA
This sequence comes from Ascarosepion bandense, assembly GCA_037127315.1. Taxonomy (NCBI): domain Eukaryota; kingdom Metazoa; phylum Mollusca; class Cephalopoda; order Sepiida; family Sepiidae; genus Ascarosepion; species Ascarosepion bandense. Next base: position 2,521,072 of record JBBBDQ010000323.1, on the reverse strand, counting down.
TAAATATAAAATACTGTTTAATTAAAAACAGAATATCTACTTAAATACGAGTATCGGTAAAAATAATGTTCAAAGTAATTCATTACAAATAGATTTGTTCTTTTGTATTTTGAATATTTTTGTGTAATTTTGGTAAATATATCTGTTAAAATTAGATGTCAGTGTTATTTTAAATTTTGCGTATTTTAGACGACCATTTATTCATCGCATCCTGTACTGGGTGAAAAATGAGAATTAATTCTGTTGTAAAAATGACAGTGTGGTTGTTGAGGAGAGAGAACGTCGCTGCTTCCTTTGTGTCCATTTATGATCCGCGTTTCGGATATTTTTAGAAGGCGTCGTGTCACGATCCTCAGCCGTCACGTCTAAGACTCCAGCGTCGCCTTTCCAACTTCCACCAATGTCTTTTATAGCCAAAACTTGGGGAACGATTTATCCGAAAAACTTTATCGGTCGATACAAGGATTTCAGATTTCAACCGGCTCGATTAGCCATTGGTTAAAAGACAATTCATTGTAGAAGAAAAACACTTCTGTTTTTGTTTTGCTTTGTTGTTTTTTGTTGTTTGTTTTTTTGTTTGTTTTTTCTTGACTTCACCTTTACTTAACCCCCTCTACTCTAAGGATCTTAGCACGCAGATTGGCAAGGGTCAGGTTTCAGTAAAAAAACATTTATTACCTTCATCTTTTTCCCTAAACTACCAAGAGCCAAAATCTACTCAGTCGGTCAGTTAAGTGCCATACGTGAACTTCCCCTATTAGTCCAAGTCCACACTACTTCCCAGGATAGATCATTTCTGAACTTACCGACAAAGTCCAACTTATCGATAAAATCCCAAAATGTTTTTACATCCGAGCTGTTAGTACTCAATCTAGTCTCTGTGCCATCTATATCGGGATCCAGTACGGCATTCCAGTCACCCGCTAAAATTACCCAACGAGATATCGTCAAAAAAGGATCGATCCACTGAAGAAGATGGCCCGCTCCATAGAGTCGTTGGGGGAAAAACCCGAAGAAACGAAACTCCTGATCTTCTATGGTAACATCCAAGACAGAAAACCTGCCCACCGGATCCGCGAAGAGAAGCGTGGACAACCTTCCAAGAACGGCTTATCAGCCAAGAACTCCCCACTAGAACTGCCATTTATAATATGCCGAGAAGGGGTCTAACCTCCTCGACAGTTTGACATCATGTTCGCCAGAATGGGTCTCTTGGAAAGCGCGTGTATTCACTTCCAGGCGCTGAAGGTTACGATCTAATTTCACCCTTCCAGCCTCCCACTTCAGCCACAGGACATTGAAACTGGCTACAAATAGTGACTTTGTCAGAACTAGTAGTTTTGGCTTAAACATTATCAGGTTCAGGATACCGAGGGCCTCTCCCATTTGCTTCTAGCCTATTTCAGTCTTAATGTGACTGTTAATCACAAGAACCCCGATATCCAACGAATAAATTTCCCAATATAAGGAGAGGTGAACAAAAACTGGGACTTTGGCTGATCAGAATTGTTGAAGTTTCTTAGTTTTCATATTCTTGGCGATTGCCAATTAGGTGTGATGTTAAAGCTTTTAACTACCTCTTCTACCGTCACTGTAGTCTGCCGGGACCCCTAGCCAGTCTTGATATCAGCAAGGAACCCCTTTGCGTCAGGAAAAATTCATCGGATCCTCTATATCCTTATCACCAAACTTCACTATTGACAGCAAGTATTTCAGAGCCTGTATTTGGTTCTCATCCTGCTTGGTTTTTTTTCTATTTGGCCCAAGGGCACAAGGAAATCATTTTCTTTGGTGTTATATGACAGCTTCGATCTTCTTATTTATTTATTTTTTTTTTTTACAGTTTCTACAGAGGGGCTTCGTTGCCTCTTTTGAATGTTTTGTGATATTGGGGAAGATTTGACAGAAAAGAAAAACTGCGATAAACTGAAAGTGTGTACTTTTTTAAATGTGGAATATATTCAATGGGGTTGGCGTCGGTAACGTATTTACTGAAGTAGAGTCAAACATTTTCTTGTGTGAAAGAAAAGACGTTGACGGGTGTGGCACATCTACTGCCCTAAGTTGATTTGCTTCTTTGGACTTCGTTAGAGCAGAGGATTGTGACCGATCACTTGGTGTGAAAACCTTTTCAAGGGGTTCTTTTTCAGAAAAACTAGTCCCTTTTCTAATGATTAAGTCACTGGAAGAGGACTAAGATTATCTTGGGGGTTGGCGAAGATAGGACAAAGGTTGAAGGATTTTTAGCCTTTAACTGCCCTTCTAGTTCTTCCATTTTCTCAAATTTCTCATACACCGGGTCTTCTTTTTGCTCAGCTGATGTCATTTTTTGTTGTAGCTAACCAGAGCCTCACCTTTGGGAATGGGACTATTGAGGGCTTCGGAGGAACTGAGTTTCCGTGGCTTAGAGTTACTCACGACCAGTCATTCCTGTATATCTTCTACCTTCTTTGTGACATGCAATGTAAGCTAAATCTTAAACTGGGGCATTTGGATTACCACTGCCAGTGAAAGACAGGCTCATTACAAGCGCTTCAAAACAAGTAGCTTCAGCTCGAGGAAGATTTGGGCAAGCCGTAGGCGAGAAGCCAGAGGCCTTCTTCTCTGTGTAAGAAGGGCGAGGTGACCAGTCACGCCGCACTTTTAATAGGTTGTCCCAATGACAGCGCAATTTTTCCGCCTATCTCCAAGTTGCTGGGAATGGAGATTAAGGCTTCACGATCTAGCATCAACTCGAACCACCACTCACCCATCTCATATTTTGGAACAACACTTATTAATTGGCCATACTGCTCCCCGAGAATATAGTCAGGGGCCTCGTCACCTTAGCCCTACACCGTTCTCGGTGTTCTGTGCAGATGATATAATCTTTTGTGATTAAATCAAGAGATATCATATCCTCACGGTAGGCAACAGTATAAATAAGTTGATCTTTTTATTGAGGTTTAACCCCTAAGGAAATCAGTGATTTCATCACTGTGCTTGTGTGCACCGACAAATTTGTTTTTCCGTTAGCTTATCAAGCACAAAGACTGACAATGCGCTCTTGCGCATCAAAGTCCACCCAAATCTTGCCATTGGTAATTAGATGAGCTCACTTTCTGGCTCGCTCGACGAACTCCGCCCCATTAACTATGCATTTCGGTGGGTAACTCTACATAGAGGTTGATTACTCAGCCACTACACAATTTACTTCATCATCCACCATACGAGCGCATGGGTCATTATCATTTTCTTTGATTCCTTCAATTTTCTTTACATGGATGCCCCCTTATAGAACCTACGTTTGGAAGATCTATTTTTCTTTTTGTGTGGTCTTTTGAAATAGCTTCATTGTTTTTGTCTCCTGGATCTGCATTTTTGGCAGAACTAAATATTTTTTATGGACCGACTTTTGTCGGCCATCTTCTACAGCATTTTTCTTTAAAAAAAAAAACAGGTATTATGTTTTGTTTTTTGTAACGCCATATTTATTTTAAACAAGTCGACAGTTATAAACGAAATAAAACAAATCAAACCAAAGTTAAAATGCAGAACAAAATACAAGAAAGAAATGAATTATAAATTTAAAAAAATGTTCGACTCGACAATAAACAAGGGAAAATACGAAAATTAAAAGAAACCGATGCATGAAAAAAAAATTAAAACAAAATTGTCAGAAAATGAAAAAAAAAACGAAAACGAAAAGTGTACTTAACAAACGAAAATTATTGAAACGAAATTTTAAAATAAAATCTTATCAGAAATTTTCCCTCAAAAGACCTTCTATGATCGAATGCGTGTCACTGTCAAAAAAACTGAATTTTTAAAACAACATGGAGTTATTTAAGACTAGCAGTATAGCCCGGCGTTTCTCGGGTGTAATGAAAGCTTTAAAACTAATCCATAGTCCTGGAGCTCAGACTCTTAGAACGTTGTCACGAAACACTAAAAACCAATAGTTGTTTCCAGTTAAAGCGAAACCTTAAACTAAAAGAAAAATGAATGGATGTAAGTCAAATTTTGAAATTTGATGAGAATCGGATAAAAATTGTGGATTTGTATATAGGACATACAGACAGATAAACAGACACACACGCAAACACCTTGCCTTTTATATAAATATATTGTTGATTTTCTGCACTATTGTAAGAACTGCAACCTTCAAACTTCTGAATATCGTTTCTGATGTCTTTTTCTATGAGTGTATCAAATTTGATTAAAATCGGACCACTCCTTCTATAACCCGATTTTTTCGATTATCAATTTTCGATATTTATCGGGGGTACCTCGACACAAAACCTACATAAGAACACTTGCAAACGCTTATAGTACAACTGTGTAAATTTTCAAGAAAGGTGGTTCTGCCGTTTCGGAGTCTATAGGTAACGGACACACACACACACACACTCACACACACACACACACAGACAGTTCAATTTATAAAAAAAGTTTAGATTTTAGACGAGTTCGTTTAGTCACCGGGGGTGTTTACTCCACAACATCCCCCTCTTTTAAGATTTATTTTTATTAAAATATTTAATTCTATTTATTATTATTTTATTTTTCCTTTTTCTAGTGAGTCCGCCAACGTACTTATCTATCTATATTTTACATATAGGCTTAATCTCTAGCTTTTTCTTTTCGTTTTCTTTCTCATGAAAGCGTACTTGTACGTTCAACGAATTCTTGGGGTGTAAGTACATCAAAAACATCAAACAATATTTTCATAATTTCTTCCATTCTTTCGGGACTTTCTTCGCAAACCTTTTCTTCAGCTGATTATATCTTCTGTGTTCCCATTTTTTCATTTTACCACTTTACATTTTCCGATTCCTGACATTGTTATACTGTCTTTCAACATTTTTCCATTTTTATACACAGTTTTTAACAATCTTAAAAAATTTAGTGTCCTTTTTGTCATCTGATCCCATTCTTTTTTAACTTGGTAACAACTTGTTGAACACCAAATTAATTTTTCTTGCGAACCTTAATTCTATTGGTGACGGTGTACTAGGGTCTGATGTTATACGGTTAGCTCTTTAGAATATTTGTAGAGCTTCTTCGTCCATCTTTTTAAGACTTGTTTTTTTTTTAAGCACTCTTAAATATACTCACAAACCGTTCAGCTTGTCAGCTTGACCTTGGCTGGTACGGCGGGGTAGTAATATGCTGAATCGAGAACATTTTACATAAACCATCGATTTAGTTAGCAGTGAATTATATACCGTTATCCAAAAATATGGTAGCTAGAATTCCATATCTTGCAAACAGTGCGTGTAAAAAATCACCATCACTGATAAAGTTAGACTTTTGCACTTACAAATTTCAGGAAACTTAGTAAAGCTATTCCCTACCACAAGATAATGTGATACGTTTATTGGACCTGCAAAATGTATGTGCAGTCTTCACCACGGTGTATCGGTCGTTGACTATGGTTTTATTTTCTTAGTAGGTGATTTTGCTGTCAAAGCATATCCTCAAATTCATTTTGGTCCAGTATACATACATTGTGCGTTGTGGTACAGTGGATATCGGCTCGGAACGAGAAACCGGGGAGCCGAATTCGAATTCCAGTTGAATCCATTCAACTTACGCACAAATACCCTTGGGAAAGGTATTAATCCGTCCCTTCCTTCCAGTTATGGGTTAAATAGCAGGACAGATTGGGTTCTATAGCCTTGGTCGGCAACCAGTCTACCGCAGAAAGCAATGGCAACCTATTGCGGGATAATCTTCTGCCCAGTCAGTCATGTCTCTTTCGTGATATGATCGCCCAAGCGTGTATCACGTATGGCACTTAACTGACTGACTGAATATAATAGTTGAAATAATGATTAAGTCTTTTACTGGTTATAAAGTGGGGGATCAGTTTTCTATTGTTATGAAGTAATGAACTGATCCCTCACTAATTACTATATAATTATATATTATATCTCTTCTCCCTCTAGCTATGAGTCAAATAACAGGACAGATTGGGTTCTATAGCCTTGGTCGGCAACCAGTCTACCGCCGAAAGCAATGGCAACCTACTGCGGGATAATCATCTACCCAGTCAGTCATGTCTCTTTCGAGACATGATCGCCCAAGCGTGTATCACGTATGGCACTTAACTGACTGATACATACATTCTCATAAGAGATTTCATACTTGAAATTCCCAGATGCCCGCTATGAATGTGCGACAGATTTCATATTACCGTCAAGGTATTTATGTAAAATTACTGCTCGTAGACCGTAATTACTAGCGTCTGAAGCCAGTACAATTTCTTCTTTTGGATTGTAGTGCTCTAATGATAAGTCTGACGTTAGTATGGTTTTCTTTCCTCGAACGTCTCCAGATACTTATCAGTGTAGTTCCACTTTATGCCTTTTTTTTAAGTGGAACTCTCAAATTCTACATATTAAATAAATAAATTTGATAGTAGTTTGCTAGTCCAACGAATGCTTGTAAATTTGGAACACTTTTTGGAGAGGGATATCTAAACTTATTTATAAATGGAACTGTGTGTGTGTGTGTGTGTGTGTGTGTGTGTGTGTGTGTGTGTGTGTGTGTGTGTGTGTGTGTGTCCATTACCTATAGACTTCGAAACGGCTGAATCGATTTTCTTGAAAATTTATGCAGTTGTACTATAAGCGTCTGCGAGTATTTTTAGCTAGGTTTTGTGTCGAGGTACCCCCGATAAATATCTAAAATCGATAATCGAAAAAATCGGGTTATAGAAAGAGTGGTCTGATTTTAATCGAATTTGATACACTCATAGACAAAGACATAAGAAACGATATTCAGAAGTTTTAAGGTTGCAGTTCTTACAATAGTACAGAAAATCGATAATATATATATAAAAGGCAAGATGTTAGTCTGTGTGTTTATCTGTCTGTATGTCCTTTCTTCAAATCCACAATTTTTATCTGATTCTCACCAAACTTCATACAATTATTCTTTAGGCTGAGTCTGAGCTCCTGGACCATGGATTAGTTTTAAAGCTTTCATTACACCACCCGAGAAACGCCGGCCTATACTGCTAGTTTTTGATAATACTCGCCCTCGAAGATGTGGTTGAAAACCATTTGTGTCAGTGATTTGTCTTACGTGCTTAATTTTAGGCAAAAAAACAATTAGCATTTCCTCACTGCGATTAAACCCGTACTCTCGTATCTTTTCGAGAGCTGTTTTCATATGCCTGATGTGTTGTTCCTTAGATACTCTTTTAATTAATATACAAGCAACTGCGAAACCCTAATCTTCAAGCATAGTACCCATAGCATGTTGGAAAATAGATGAAGTCGTCTTTATGCCAAAAGGAAGTCGGATGAACTTATACAGACCCTTGGCCTCATTTATAGTTGTTGACTGTGAACATTCTTCTTCCGACTCTTTTCATGTGGCTTCATTGATTATTGTGATATCGTTACCAATGTCGAAGAGCATTTTCACATCAACATTGTTTATTTTCACATTCAATTTTTTTTTCTTTGATTATTTTTTCCAATGATGTGTACAATTTTTTCCGCAGAGTGTTTTTCGACACGAGTATAGTTATAATTTTGTTATTATATATATATATATATATATATATATATATATATATATAAAATAAAATAAGTTTTCAATGTTCAAAATTGTGGTTGCATGATCATTTCAACATGAAATCCCTAAGAGAGATTTCACATATCGTCAGCAACAAACGCTTTTTCAAAATGAAAAAAAAATAAAAAAAGACGGTTAAGAACTAAGAAATTTATGTCACAAAAATTTTGATTTGCAATTAACGTCTATTTTTAAGATTTTACTTTTAGATAGAAATGTAAGGAAAATATTTTACTTATATTGGTATGTCCGCGGAACCTTTTAAGCAGAGATATTACAATCACAGGTATTCATTTTCGAACCCAGATCAAAATTACCAGACAGCCCTTTCACGGAGATTCTGGAAAATGAATTTATTTTATATTAGCTCTGTAATTTTAATTGCATTGAGCTCTCCACCTGTATCATTTTTTAATATTAAAATTTTAATATTAATTAGGATCAGGGTTTTGGGATTTACCTTCCAACTTTCCGTTTGGATTAAAGTTATTTAAAATATATATACTCAGAGATACTCAGAGAAACCCAAACGTAAAACAACGAATTTGTTCGCCTGAAGAGATTCAATTTTAGACTCGAAACACGTGTAGCGCAAATCATGACAATTTAATACTCCATAACTTGTATGAATACCAAACATATATATATATATATATTTTAAAGAAAACGTTCACGGCTTCTTACACTTTTTATTTTATACTAATTACTCTCGTTGGAACAACCCTATTCCTTTATTCGATATATATATATATATATATTACCGCGCAATGACGATAACCGTGTGATTTTAAATTAGCTAAGAAAAATCACCGAGAAACAGAGATATAAGTAAAATGTGAAGTACCTCAAGTACTACAGACACTAAAGTTTGCTTTGTACCCTTCACATTTCATTTCGTATTTTATAAAATGACCATCAATATATTTGTTAATATTTCTTTGTTCAAATTCTATCTCTTATTTTTCCTTTGTATTTACATATCTACACCGAAAATGTGCGTTGTGGTGCAGTGGATATCGGCTCGGAACGAGAAATCGGGTGGCCGAGTTCGAATTCAAGTTAAATTCCTTGCATTCACTTACGCGCAAATACCCTTTGAAAATGTATTAATGCGTCTCTTCGCTCCAGTTATGGGTTAAATAACAGGACAGATTGCGTTCTTTATACTTCGCTGGCAACCGGTCTATCGCAAAAAGTAATGGCAACCTACTGCGGAATTATCATCTGTCCATGTCTCTTTCGAGACATGATCGCCCAAGCGTGTATTATATATAGCACTTAACTGGCTGACACCGAAAATTGTTAGCGAGTCAAATGTACTTGTAACTTATAAACTCTTATCAAAAGTGTCAATGTCTATCTACATGTCGAAGCAACACACAAGTAAAAACATCGTATAAATTGACCTCAAGATTTTTGTGCAAAATTCAGATTGAATATTACATTGCTAGACATGGTCAGTTCCCTGTAACGCTCCAGTTAATATCCGACACCTCTCCCTCTCCTATAGTTTTTCAATATCCAGATAAGGTACCCACTCCCCGGGGGTTCTAATACTTCGGCAACACCTTCCTCATTGCGATAAGATTGGTAGAGTCGGTGGGATATCGATGCCAGCGCAACAGTTGTCGCTGAGACTAGACCAAAACTTTTTTCTTGGCCAGTATGCCTACATGCCTACATATATGTATGGTGCTCCCTACATAAAAATGACCCTGTGTCATACGCTGCCTTAGTGATGAGATCGGGCAAAAACGTAGCCAGGAACAAACTCATCAGTGTAGTTACCATGAAAATATTTGCAAAAAAGGCAGAGAGAAGACACGTTACGTCGGTGAGAAAGTGACTGAAGTCGAGATACCTGGTCAGGATCGATTACATGACAGACTTTTCTTTGGATTTTCTCAAGAATCTCGATATGTACAGCAGGAACGCCAGACCAAATATGTCGAAAGTAATCAATACACTGGCAAATGATATATCTATAAATGTGTAAGATGAATTCTGACAAGAAATAACTTATGGCACGGCACAGTGAACTAACATTCCTTGCAGTAACAACTGATTAGATATAATCGCTTCACTTCCTGCCTGTGAAAAAGGCAAGGTCAAGATGGCGTTCAGTGTCGGTCTCCTGCAGGTGGTAAAAATTACAATTTCTTACTTTGATTTTTAAGGTTGGCAGGTTTGTTTTTGGTCGGTTCTGTTGGATTTGCTGCTAAAACAGAAGTAAATTGAACTTGTCATCTGCATAAATACACAGTTAAAGACTTAAAGAACAAATCTTTTATCTGCCATATAACTTGCCTATTATATTGTTATATATTCTAGGAATCAACAGATAGAATAGAATGTCGAATTCGAAAAAGAATAGAGGCGAGGATTGCGGTCGAAACTGGAGTGCAGATTAATTAAAATTGTTTTGTGTCAAAGACGCCGGTTTTCAAGGTTACGAAATATAGACAATGGAATTTAGTCTGCGACCCGCAGAATATAATTTAATTAAATTATTCGGTTAGAAGCAAAAAATTGTAGAAACAGTCATTTAAAGACAGAATATAATTTACAATAAATAATTTCGGAATTATACGTGTAATTCAATAAATAAGGTGAATTTTTCGGTATAAGGTTTTCTAATACAGATAGATGTTTAATTTTTTTCAATGTAGCCTCCCAGCAGTGTCACACACTTTTCCCATCTGTGCACAAGCTTCCGTATTTCCCCAGCGTAAAAATCATTGGACTGATGTCTCAGCCAATCGCTCACAGCACTTTTGACTTCATCGTCACTTTCAATCTTCGTACCTCTCGTGAACGCTTTCAAGGGACCAAATAGGTGAAAGTCTGAAGGAAAAGTCTGTAAGTGGGTGAGGGAGCAGTTCCCAGCCCAGCTCGTTGATGATCTGCACCGTTTGGGCTGCTGTGTGAGACCTTGCGTTGTCTTGATGCAGTACGACTTCATGTGACTGATGACCTCTGCGTTTGTTCTTTATGTTTTTTCTTGACCTGTCTCAGCAGTTCACAGTAGTTGGCACTGTCAGACTGAATGAGGTCATTGACTGATTCGATCACCTCAGGAGACCTCACCTCTGTAGGCCTCCCAGCCTGTCTTCATCCTCAACACTGCTTCGTCCTTCTTTAAACAGTTGTAGACATGTTTAAGCTGAAATATGGAGCAATCTTCTTGGTCGGCCATCTTTGTTAATCTCCAAAACTTTCAAAGTTTTTTTAATCTGCAAAAAAAATTAAATCCCTTTGAAAAAGAAGTAAAGGAAAAAACTTTTTAAAAAGTAAGCTTCTACCTGTACTTGAAGTCCTTATACCGAAAATTTCACCTTATTTATTGAATGACCCTCGTAAAACAACGATTAAAGAAATTAATTATATTAATAAAAAAATTAATTATAATATGTTTTCGGTTGTCAAAAGCAATGAAACAAACAGGCATTGTGTCAGCGTGTTAACATTGGAAAAAATTGAACAATGAAATAAATGATAATGTGATTACGTCAAAATGCAACTGGCCAAAGACAACAATTGTTGATTAGGCCTTCCCGGGAATGACGTAATTGGGTGAAGCTCGACAGAGACTGGACTTATATACAACACAGGGATTTCCTGGGTAAACAGAGGAGAGAGCAGACAAGCTCGGGACTCGAAGAGAGCGCGAGGAAGACAACTCCAGCCGTTACTCCCTCGTATATGTGTGCTTTCTCTGACTACACCTCTACACACAATCGTCACTGCAGAGAAAAACTGAATAAGTTAACAGATTCTGATACACACGTTGGGCGTCGTTATATGTCATCAACATTGGTCTGCAGGTTATACAGTATACGTCGCTCTGGTATACGACATATATTATCATCATACTGGTGGACTTGATTATTAATTTTGTTGTTAATCTCTTATGTAATACACATCATCAGCGGTGTTTCGGATTGCGCATCAACATGAGAGATTATTCTCATGTTAATTTTTTCAACTTACTCTTTCAAAAGATTTTTGAGTCTTTCCTGCAGTAAATGCCCAGTTCTTTCTGCGATAGACTGGTTGCCAATCAAATTAGTCTGTCCGTTTATTAACCTCCTCTAAGCTGGTTTTGAATTCAAACTTTCCTTCTCCTAGATCGGTTGCCAGCCAAGGCTGTAGAACCTGGTCTGTCCTGCTATGATAGAGATGCGTTCATACCTTTCCCAAGGTAAATGAATCTAATAAATTCGACTGGGATTTGAACTCAGTTTTTCGATTCCTTATTGTGGTGCAGTGGATATCGGCTCAGGACAAGAAATCGGCGAGCCGAGTTCGAATTCCAGTTGAATTCCTTGTATTCACTTACGCGCAAATACCCTTGGGAAAAGTATTAATCCGTCTCTTCCCTCCAGTTATAGGTTAAATACCAGGATAGATTGGGTTCTATAGCTTTTGCTGGCAACCAGTCTACCGCAAGAAGTAATGGCAACCTACTGCGGAATAATCTTCTGTCCAGTCAGTTATGTCTCTTTCGAAACATGATCGCCCAAGCATGTATCACGTATGGGATTTAACTGACTGACTGAATCCAAGCCACTTTTCATTGTTCCACCTTGCCTCCAATCTTTTATAACTTTTTTTTTTTTAATCATATCACCCCGAGCAAGGCGGTAACGCCACTGAAGCGCAGGGGGACTACGTAGGAGTGAAAAGATTGGAAAAGAGAAAGCCGGAAACTACATCTTAAACAGGGAACAAGGGACGAGCCTCTTCACCTGTTCAATAGACGTGGGTGCAGTGTGAACCGGGCGATAGTTTAGTCTATCTACTCCAATTGAAAAAAAAAAGAAAAGAGTGAAAAGATTGGAAAAGAGAAAGCCGGAAACTACATCCTAAACAGGGAACAAGAGATGAGCCTCTTAACCTGTTCAATAGACGTGGGTGAAGTGTGAACCGGGCGATAGTTTAGTCTATCTACTCCAATTGAGAAAAAAAAAAGAAAAGAGTGAAAAGATTGGAAAAGAGAAAGCCGGAAACCACATCCTAAACTAGGAACAAGGGATGAGCCTCTTCACCTGTTCAATAGACGTGGGTGGTATGTGAACCGGGCGATTAAGCTAATTTATAAATCCGAATGCTGCTATAGCTACGTCTGTGTAGAAAAAAATAATATACAAGACCTTGTACAAATTGTGATTTCAACTCGGTTCTTGCAACATATCCGCTGCGGATGGACGAATGAAATACTATGTTTGCGTTATCAGGCATCTCGATGATAATTGCAGTTTTCCCCGGTTGAAATAACAATTCTTTCGCTTTGCACTTGACATAAGCGTAATGACATTTATAAAACTATTATTTAGACGCCACAAATAAAAAGACATTGATAACCAGTCTCGATAATTTCTTTAACCTTCATTAAATTTCGTTTGTCGGTTTTTTTTTCTCTCTCTCTCTCTCTAATTCAATAAGTCAATTTTCATTTCTAAGAGCGTCTGACGCCAAGGGCGCTTAACACTCCACCCGACAGCCAGCCACCGTACAACCATGTACAGGAAACTCAAAGCAGTATGCAAATTAAGCGAGTGGCGCTAATTTGAATACCCGCGAGAATTTGTCAAAATAAACAAGCAACGAATTATCAATAGAATAATAATAAGTACAAAGAAAACATGAAAATTCCAATTCGATTAACTGCCAATAAATTGATTTAAAAAAATGTTATACCTCGATTCGCGCCTGAAAATTGTGTTAGATTGATGTGTTGTTAATCAAACTCGCTTCAAGGAAAACCAGAATACTGGGATTATCGTAAGAATCCATCTAGCAGCGATATCATGAAATTGGGTTCAGTCAAAATGACAACGTTTTTGATCAACCTGCTTGATACAAAATCTTGTCTTTCGCATGTTTTACATAGAACTCAATAAATCACATTCTATCAGATTACCAGATGAACTGTCTGTATAATGAACTATTCATTAGAAAAACACGTATAGATTATCTTTAAGATGTTAAATGAATTTAAGCGTAATACTAGATTGGCGTTGTGAAGGATGTGCGTTGTGGTGCTGTGGATATCGGCTCGGAACGAGAAATAGGGGAGCCGAGTTCGAATTCCAGTTGAATTCATTGTATTCACTTACGAGCAAATACCCTTGGGTAAAGGTATTAATCTGTTTCTTCCTTCCAGTTATCGGTTAAATAACAGGACAGATTGGGTTCTATAGCCATGGCTGGCAACCAGTCTACCACAGAAAGCAATGGCAACCTACTGCGGGATAATCTTCTACCCAGTCAGTCATGTCTCGAAAGAGACATGATCGCTTAAGCGTGTTTCACGTATGGCACTTAACTGAGTGACTGACTAGATTGGCAGGTAAGTCCCACCATTTTACTGCTGAAATTGCTAACAATAATCGTAAATTTTAATTTAATAGATTCTTTTTCACTCGCATCTCACTTATGAAAAACTTTTAACAGTGATTAGAACTTAAAGAAATAGCGAAATTGAGAGAGAGAGAGAGAGAGAGAGAGAGAGAGAGAGATAGAGAGCGTTTGTGTGTGTGTGTGTGTGTGTTAACAAAATAGTGATCGATCTAAAAGAACAAAGATAACATTTACACTACTAATAAATATTGGTTATGGTTCTCACCTTTGTTAAGATTCATGTACGTTGCAATCGTCAGGTACGGATTGAGTTTTCAATTACTACTTTCATGAAACTCAGTGTCGTAGGAAACGGTAAAGAACAGAATGTATATTATAATAAACAAGTATGAGAACCTTCACACTCCACCCACGTCTATTGAACAGGTGTAGAGGCTCATCCCTTGTTCCCTGTTTAGGATGTGGTTTCCGGCTTTCTCTTTTCCAATCTTTTCACTTTTCTATTTTTTTTTTCAATTGGAGTAGATAGACTAAACTATCGCCCGGTTCACACTCCACCCACATCTATTGAACAGGTGAAGAGGCTCATCCCTTGTTCCCTGTTTAGGATGTGGTTTCCGGCTTTCTCTTTTCCAATCTTTTCACTTTTCTTTTTTTTTTTTTTTCAGTTGGAGTAGATAGACTAAACTATCGCCCGGTTCACACTCCACCCACGTCTATTGAACAGGTGTAGAGGCTCATCCCTTGTTCCCTGTTTAGGATGTGGTTTCCGGCTTTCTCTTTTCCAATCTTTTCACTCTTACGTAGCCCCCTGGACATCAGTGGTGTTACCGCCTTGCTCGGGGTGATATGATTAAAAATAAAAATCAATATGTTTCATTATTCAATTATATCAGAATCTTTTGGAGAGAGGACAATAATTGCTAGCAAACCATGAAATTTATAATTTATATGCTTTCCTAACTTCTCATATTGATTTAATCCATATCTTCAACTATATTTATATATATATGATAAAAACTGTTTAAGGTATGCTAAAATATAGTTTTAAGGTATGCTAAAATATAGTTTTAAGGTGATCTAAAAGTTCACAATATCAGAAATAGGGCATGTGTAAATTTATAAGTTGACACTGAGGTCAACACTAAGCGACGACAGCCTGTTTTATGTTCAGACACAATCTTCAGGTCATGTGAGCTGTTTTATGGCTCGACTGTTTATATATGCTGGGCTGTGTTGCATTATGGGTAGAAGGTCTATTGTATTGTCCTAGCGGTTATTGGGTGGGCGCTAATGGTTCAGTCAGTCAATTAAGTGCCATACGTGAAACACGCTTGGACGATCATGTCTCGAAAGAGACATGACTGACTGGGCAGAAGATTATCCTGCAGTAGGTTGCCATTGCTTTCGGCGGTAGACTGGTTGCCGACCAAGGCTATAGAACCCAATCTGTCCTGTTATTTGACTCATAGCTAAAGGGGGAAGTGATGTATTATATTAGTAAAGAGTAATTAGTGGGGGATCATTTTTTACTTCATAACAATAGAAAATCGATCCCCCACTTTATGCCCAGTAGAAGTTTTAATTATGTTTCCAACTATTATATTTAGTCTTTCAGTTAAGTGCCATACGTGAAACACGCTTGGGCGATCATGTCTCGAAAGAGACATGACTGACTGGGCAGAAAATTATCCCGCAGTAGGTTACCATTGCTTTCTGCGGTAGACTGGTTGCCGACCAAGGCTATAGAACCCAATCTGTCCTGTTATTTGACTCATAACTGGAAGGAAGAAACGGATTAATACCTTTCCCAAGGGCATTTGCGCGTAAGTGAATGCAATGAATTCAGCTGGAATTTGAACTCGGCTACCCGATTTCTCGTTCCGAGCCGATATCCAATGCACCACAACGCACATCCTGAAATTTTGGTTGGAAACGTATTTAAAGCAGGCAGTTGTTGTAAATATAGTATACTCCTGGATTAAACAGATTATCTAGTTAAATACGAGTATCGAACAAAAATACTGTCCAAACAAATCATTTCATATATATATATATATATATATATATATCATTGGAGTAGATAGACTAAACTATCACCCTGTTCACACTCCACCCACGTCTATTGAACAGGTGTAGAGGCTCATCTCTTGTTCCCTGTTTAGGATGTGGTTTTTCGGCTTTCTCTTTTCCAATCTTTTCACTCTTGCATGGCCCCCTGTACGTCAGTGGCGTTGCCGCTTTGCTCGGGGTGATATGATTAAAAATAGACTAAAAAAATTCATAAATACAAATACAGGTCATTATTTAAGGTCTTCTGTTCTGACGAACTTAAGTCACTGGTGCCTCCTCAACAGGTGTTTACTCGTACAAGAAGATTGGCAACTGGGTCCCACTCATTTACAGTTAGGTTAGCCAAATGCAGACGATAATTCTGCAGCTTCTTCTCTCGCACTTCCCGCCTGTGAAACTCGCTCCCATATTCTTGCTTTCCTGACGGCTACAACCTCCAGGAATTTAAATGCAATGTCAATACTCATCTCTTAACCACTTGACTCTAGTTTTTTCCCTACCCCGTATATCCTTTCCTTTCTCTCCACTTTTGAAACTGTCATCACACCTGCATTCTCAGCTTTCTATTGCTCCTTTCTAACTGGTTCGTCTTCCTCTTCACTCTCTTCTAATTGATCTTTTTACACTCATGTAGCCCACTGCACATCAGTGGCATTTCCGCCTTGCTTGGGGTGAAACGATTAAAAATATATATATATATATATATACATATATATATATGTGTGTGTGTGTGTGTGTGTGTGTGTGTAGGGTGGTAGGTGAAAATTAATAAATATAATATACTATTTGACCTCTTAATAGAGGAAACGCGTCAGAAAAAAGATATTTATAATTTGACATAGATATATATATACAAAACTTTTCTCCACTTTCCAGTAACTATATATATATATATATATATATATATGACACATTTTCATAATAAAAATGTATCGTAAATAATCAGGCCGGTAGAAATAAATATATAATACTGTTTGATTAAACAGATTATCTACTTAAATACGAGTATGGAACAAAAATAATGTCCAAACAAATCATTTCATACATCTCTCTCTCTCTCTCTCTCTCTCTCTCTCTCTCTCTCTCTCTATCTATCTATCTATCTATCTATCTCTCTCTCTCTCTCTCTCTCTCTATATATATATATATATGTAGGGTGGTAGGTGAAAATTAATAAATATAATATACCATTTGACCTCTTTATAGAAAAATTTTACCCACTTTCCAGTGACTATATATATATATGACACATTTTCATAATAAAACTTTATCGTAAATAATCAGGCCGGTAGAAATAAATATATAATGCCCTTTGATTAAAAACGGAATAAATACTTAAATACGAGTATAGATCAAAAATAATGTTTAAACAAATCATTTCAAATTATCGGTTGTTTATAAGCAGTTTTGTTAATCTTCGTTAATCTCCGTAATATATATATATATATATATATATATATATATATATATATATATATATATATATTGTTTAAGAATTGCTATATTTATTGGGAAGATTGATCAATATCGCAGAAGAAGCAGAAACTCAAGTCTGTACTGTGTAGAGATTGACAGTCCCGGATGGCACGGCCTTCGCAAAAACAAAGTAGAAAAAACGAAACGTCAGTTTGAATGTAACTGTCTCACAGAAAGCAGAAATTGAAAAAAAATCTAGAATATGATAGATAGGTATGAAGACCCAGATTTGAAGATAGATAAGTACACACACACACACACACACACACACACACACACACACACACACACACACACACACACACACAAACAAAAACAAACAAACAAACAAACTCACACTCACTCACTGAAAACTATTTTAATAATATTATACCTCATAATATCACATTGGAACACTGGTTCTCGTACTATCATCAAAGTTAAGCAACACCGAAGCAGGTCTTTTCCTGAATAGGTGACCACTTAACGTAATTTTGGATGTACGTATGGTGCAAGTGATAACGGCTGGAAATCGGAAAGCCGAGTTCCAATTCTAGTCGGGTTCATTGTGCTTTTTATTATTTTCTTGTGTTCGTATAAATGCTTACTTTTGTGGACTTAAAGTGGATAAAAATTGTCCAAATATTCTATATATCCAAGCACTTTAGGCTATTCTTTTAACTATTATCAAGGATGATATTCTTTTTTATATTTAATTGAAAGAATGATTTTTTTACGCATGTATCTAGAGTTATACGAAAGTTTTTTAATTTTCTGAACACGGTCAACACATTGTAGCCGTGTTCATAGATGTTGTTAGTAAGTGTTTTATTATTATTATTATTATTGCTTCCATTATTTTTTTATCTTTTTTACATATGAATTAAAGCGTTTGTAGCACAATTTTATTTATAAAATAGACCGAGATAAGGATATTGACCCTGCTCCCCCACTAGAGCGAGATGTGACACAATCTCTTTTTTAAGTTGGGGAACCGACCGCGAACGGACGGGCAGAGGGACAAAAATTCCCCAGTCCCCTCAACCGCCGGTTGAGCTGGCCCCGGTGACGGGCACCCGGTCCACCCCTCTACTGCAATGGGGTGGCGCGGGCGCTGGACACTGTTCCCCGGGACCAGGCATCTATCAGTGTAATTTTTCTCAGATGTAACCCTGTCCTCGAGGACAGAGCATTGAACTATAAAAAACATATCCACACCTGTCCATGTTTTGGACCCCATTTACCGCGTCGGAGGTGGGTGGGTAATGTTTGATCATTTATGCGTGCACCCGCATTCGTGTTCCCCACTTTGAAAACAGATCTTATGCCACAACTCGCTCCAGTGGGAAAACCTGGTAAATGTTCCTCTTCATCTAATACGCGGATATCTAAGCTTGACGGGACGCACGTGTGAGTGTGTTCCGGTCTCTGAACTTCAGTTTGTGTTTCATTGATTAAATTGATTAAACTTAATGGTTAATCGCTTCAAAGAACGTGTCGC
Organism: Ascarosepion bandense; assembly: GCA_037127315.1. Lineage (NCBI taxonomy): Eukaryota > Metazoa > Mollusca > Cephalopoda > Sepiida > Sepiidae > Ascarosepion > Ascarosepion bandense. Next base: position 2,502,111 of record JBBBDQ010000323.1, on the reverse strand, counting down.
ACCATCTGCGAAAATATTTTTCTCCTCCGGGCGAAGTTACTTCCAGATAAAAAAAAAAAAAGGTATGATGCCTGCCTCGAGCAATAAAAAGGTATGATGCCTGCCTCGAGCAAAATAGTTTCTTTCTCCAAGCCCCGAAAACTGCTGATCAATAACTTTAAACACGTGCGCCCAGTTCAACACAGGAAATTTCCGACCAATGAAAACCAACGAAAGAAAATCTTATGCAATAAACACGGTTATAATGCTGTATACTTTTATAGGAATTAAAATACTTCAGGATATTTACATTATTTACAAGCGAACTAATATCCTCATCTCTGTTGTTATTATCACGTTTCGACTGTTTTTATCCTCTGGCTTTCATCAGATGTATGTTATTTCGGGTATTTTCAACTAAAACCATTGGAGTAGATAGGCTAATCTATCGCCCACGTCTATTGAACAGGTGAAGAGGCTCATCCCTTGTTCCCTGTTTAGGATGTGGTCTCCGACTTTCTCTTTTCCAATCTTTTCACTCTTTTCTTTTTTGTTTTTTTCAATTGGAGTAGATAGGCTAAACTATCGTCCGGTTTGACACTCCACCCAAGTCTATTCAACAGGTGTAGAGGCTCATCCCTTGTTCCCTGTTTAGGATGTGGTTTCCGGCTTTCTCATTTCCAATCTTTTCACTCTTCCGTAGCCCCCTGCACATCAGTGGCGTTACCGCCTTGCTCGGGGTGATATGATTAAAAAAAAATTACTCTCCGGGTGTAGATTGCTCTTGTTCCACTACACACGTCTAGGAATACCTCGTCCTCAGATAAGGGCAGTGGAACAAGAACAATATGCCCTGTTAATTAGATAAAGGGTTCTGTAAGGAATTTCCTGTAAGTTAACCGATCGACATACACATGGTGAAGGCCGAAGAATACTACTGTTGATACGTTGTGGTAATAACAACAAAGATGAGGTAATTATGTAAATAATGTATGTAAATAATGTAAATAATAATTCCTTATCAGAAAAATTCAGAGAGAAAATAACTGAAGCTAGCATTATATATATTATGCGATTTTCTTTCAGAATGTAGGCGATCATGTCTCTCCATAGTTTCCTTTTTTATTATCTTCGAAAGGCAATGCAATCTTGGTAAAGATGGTGCAGTGATTTCCCTTGCCTTCTTCACAATTTCTTTCTCTTAGAATGGTTGCCACCCAATGCGAGAAAGCCCAGCCTTCCATTAATTTTATAGCTGAATATGATTTTTAAATGACAGGTTTATTCAAGACGTAGGTGATCATGGCTCTCTACAGATTCCTTTTCTTTATTATCTCTGAATATTCATGACTTCTTAATGAAAATACAAGAGTGTTTTCCTGTTACATTCTCCACCGTTTTGAATTAAAAATATTCTTTTTTTAGGATTGGCTGTTACTCAAGGATATATACCTCAGTTTACTCCGCTATTTAATCCATAGTTGAATTTGAATTGTAAGGACGTAGGCGATCATGATTCTCCACAGATTCCTTTTCATTATTATCTCTGAAATGCCATGTCTTATTGGGAAGATAGTGGAGTGATTCTTAATGGATTTGCATTCGGACTATACTATTTAATCTGCAGTTGGGGGGAATAAGAAATTGATTATTTTTTCTTTTCACGCAAGAAATAAAGTCAAGTGAACAATTTAGATTTGGTCGGATATTGAACACCCTTTGCCGCTTCCATTTTTCTTGTCAATAACTGTCACACCACCCGCGCATATATTGAACATATGACATCTCTGACCAATGATGATACATTTTTTTCCATTTATAATGCATTTCAAGAGTTAAAAATATTTAGGAAGTCCAAAAAGTATCCAATGATTAAATAACAATGTAAACATAACTTACCTAGGGCAATTTCGGCTTAGTCCACCTCAAATACTAAACAACACTTCACACACTTCTGGCAACGTCTCTCCTACTTTCCAAACATAACCGTCTTCTTTGATCACTATCGACTGCCTTATTACTTTTCTCTTTAAGCTCGTCCATTTTATTTCAACAGCAATTTTAACTTCGGAACAATCTAGAAATTGTAAAGAAGCAAATTTGGACTGATATATCGAGGGGGTGGAACTTTGTGTGCGTGTGTGTATGTGTGTGTGTGTGTCTGTGGCTGTGCGTGTGTGTGTGTGTCCGTTACCTATAGACTCCGAAAGGGCTGAACCGATTTTCTTGAAAATTTACACAGTTGTACTATAAGAGTGTTCTTAGTTAGGTTTTGTGTCGAGGTACGCCCGATGAATATCGAACATCGATAATCGAAAAAATCGGGTTATAGAAGGAGTGGTCCGATTTTAATCAAATTTGATACACTCATAGACAAAGACATAAGAAAAGATATTCAGAAGTTTCAAGGTTGCAGTTCTTACAATAGTTCAGTAAATCGATAATATATATATATATAAAAGGCAAGATTTTTGTATGTGTGTCTGTTTATCTGCCTGTATGTCTGTATTTTTTTCAGCCCTTTTATTTTAGTTTTTGCTTCGGGTTTGGCTCTAAGTAGGTGTAATTGCATTTCTCAGTCTCAGCCATGATACCATTTACTCAGAGAACTTATTTAGCCTTCAAAATTCAGTTTACGACGAAAAATACATTATTTGATATCGATACCAGGAAATCAAAATTTGTCGTACATCCATTCATTTTTCTTTCAGTCTACGGTTTCGCTTTAACTGGAAACAACTATTGCTTTTTAGTCTTTCGTGCCAACGTCCAAAGAGTCTGAGCTCCAGAACCATAGATTAGTTTTAAAGCTTTCATTACAGCCGAGCCACGCCTGGCTATACTGTTAGTATCTTCATAAAAAGTCCCTGCACAAAACGCGAGAAATCGACTCTTTTGTGAATCGTATTTTTTTTTTAATCGTATCACCCCGAGCAAGGCGGTAATGCCACTGATGTGCAGGGGACTACATAATAGTGAAAAGATTGGAAAAGAGAAAGCCGGAAACCACATCCTAAACAGGGAACATGACTGATTAGATAACACCATGTGAGAGTATCTGTTCAAGCACCTAAGATCATTTTTGATTTCTTGTCATGCTACATCGTTGCCGCACAACCGGTTCTCAAGATATTGAAAACGATTGCCTATATTCCAAACAGGCTTCCTATAGTAAATTCGGATTTACAATACTGCTGGAAGGTAAAAAAGGGTTCTTTAAGCTCCCTCTTGAAAGTGTTAAAATTAAGAATTCATTTCTTACTCTTGTTAACAACTGATTGTAGGTTATTTTTTCATATCAGCTAGCAATTATCGAACCGAGAGACTTGCCATTAAGACAATAGTAAATAAGTTCGAAGGAATTGTGAAAAATAAGGAGACTTTTTTCTTCATTTAATCCCAAGCAAGACAGGACCGCCATTAGTGAACAGGGTTGTTTACAAAGAGAAAAGACTGGGCACAGGGTGTCGAAGAAAGGATAAAAAATGGATGGGGTTCAAGGAAACAGAAGATAATAATTAACACTGAATTTAAACTTTTGCAGATTGTTACTATCAGGAAAACAAGTAAACGGAAGGGAGTTTCACAGGCGGGAAGTGCGAAAAAAGAAACTTTTCGAGTAGAAGTGACGGTTACATTTAACTATCTCATCGATGTAAAGGTGGGACTTAGCTGCCAATTTAACAGCCTGTTTAAATTCTTGTGTTCGGGGCACCAGGTAAAAAAGCTTGTCAGAGGAGTTGCTCTGAAACTATTTGTAGAAAAGACGTCGATGACAAAGATTCTTCTTTGGATTTTGTCGAGAACCTCGAGGTGAATAGCAGGAGAACTCGACCAGATATGGCAACAGTATTCAATGTACGGACGAATGGTAGATTTATAAATGTGCAAGATGGATTCTGACAAGAAAATCTTATAGTTAGAATCAGAGAAAGAAACGGTTAAAATTCTTAGGACACAAAATGAGGAGATAAGATTTGGAGAATATGACACTTACAGGGTGTAATGAAGGCAAGCAGGACGGGGAAAACTTACCTAACAAGTTTGTGTAAATGTATGGCAGAAATGGGACTGGGAGTGATGTTAAATGGAAGAACCTTATTAAAAGCTGGAAAGGTTATGATTTTGAGATATGATCGCAAAAATAGAACCACAATCTCAAAAGTAGAATGGTTAAAAGAACAGCAGAACAATGACAAAGCGGGGTATTAAAATGTCAAAAATTAAGGCAACATAAATTAGAAATTGTGAAGAGCCTTGATCGCCCACGTCCTGAAAGAATTTGATCTTCCTTTGCCCTGCCTATACCGTTGTGGTAAATTAATATAGTATGCATCTAACCCAAGATCAGGCACTTTGCACCCAGTGTCCTTCAGAAAAACAAGATGAAGAACGACTTGACAGATGAAGTGATAGATAGATAGATAGATAGATAGATAGATAGATAGATGTAACGCGTCTCCTGCAGCAGATCATGCCAGATTAAACTTCGCACCCAGCGACTTTCGATGAAGATGGTGCATGGTTGACTACATGCAGTCACACTGGCTTTCTGAACGGTGCGCCTAATTCCATGTGAAAAATAATGTTTATTAAAATGTTGTTTCCTTTCCTTTTCTTGTTCATTCACAAACTGTCATCCATAACCACCTACACAAACAATAATTAAAAGCAATGTTTCTTGAATTTTGTTATATTTCATTGAAAATAACGTTGACATCATTTTAAACCATTGGCAATTTTCACTAAGGGAGATCATATATCTTTTGCTTCAAAAACAGAAAATGTCAATGATAATTATTTTTCTCGAAGAAATAAATACGAGTATAGCTCTTTCTTTTACAAATATTTTTGTTTTTAGAAACAAATCACACGCAACAAAATATTACACATGATTACAAGAGGAATCATTTCCCCAAAGGAAAAAGTCGACTATTCGCCATTTTTAAAGCAGATTTTTATGCACATGGACTTTTAGCGGGAAAATTGCTGGGGCATTTTTAATGAAAAATTGTTTTCATTTTTCTATTTCTTAGTCGTGCGGCTCCCCTTATGATGTACTGTACGGCCCATTGTTCGCCATCGACCCATTGTTCGCCATCGACCCACTGTTCGCCATCGACCCACTGTTCGAAAACGCTTTCCCATACCTGCTCTAATTATTAGAATCATTTTTATTTTATTTGTTAGTTTCTTTTTGGTGGTTGGGTGACTTACAATGAATTATCGATTGAATAATCACGGTGTCTTATCTTGCTGCCATTACGAAAATCTGCGAAACTGTTTTTCTATGCAGTCCACGTTCGATCGCCAATGATTTTAATAAAGGTTTCATTACTGATTTGATGATTGAAAATGGTGGACATGATAGCGTCACTTTAATCTAATTATATCCAATCGTTTAAAAGATTAAAGTTAGGAGTATATGCAGAAAATGAGAACAGTCTACAGTTGTCCCGATTGGTTACAATCGCGGGGTTATTTCGATAGATTAAAAGAAAGAATGAAAGAAAGAATGAATGAAGAAATGGTGAGTAAAAGAGAGGATAGCAAGAAAAAGAAAGAAAGAAAGAAAGAAAGAAAGAAAGAAAGAAATAGCCACAAAAAGAATGAATACCGAAAGAAAGAAAAAACTAAAAGAAGAAAAAAGAAAAAGAATAGCGACCAAAAGAAAGAAGGTGTGGAGGAATATAAATAAATTATGATAAGAAAGAAAGAAAGAAAGAAAGAAAGAAAGAAAGAAAGAATAGCCACAAAAAGAATGAATACCGAAAGAAAGAAAAAACTAAAAGAAGAAAGAAAAAAGAAAAAGAATAGCGACCAAAAGAAAGAAGGTGTGGAGGAATATAAATAAATTATGATAAGAAAGAAAGAAAGAAAGAAAGAAAGAAAGAATAGCCACAAAAAGAATGAATACCGAAAGAAAGAAAAAACTAAAAGAAAAAAGAAAAAGAATAGCGACCAAAAGAAAGAAGGTGTGGAGGAATATAAATAAATTATGATAAGAAAGAAAGAAAGAAAGAAAGAAAGAAAGAAAGAAAGAAAGAAAGAAAGAAATAGCGACCAAAAGAAAGAAGGTGTGGAGGAATATAAATAAATTATGATAAGAAAGAAAGAAAGAAAGAAAGAAAGAAAAAAGAAAAAGAATAGCGACCAAAAGAAAGAAGGTATGGAGGAATATAAATAAATTATGATAAGAAAGAAAGAAAGAAAGAAAGAAAGAAAGGAATGGAGGAATATAGATAAATTATGATAAGAAAGAAAGAAAGAAAGAAAGAAAGAAAGAAAGAACACCGAAGGAATGAAAAAACTAAAAGAAGAAAGAAAAAAGAAAAAGAATAGCGACCAAAAGAAAGAAGGTATGGAGGAATATAAACAAATTATGATAAGAAAGAAAAAAAGAAAGAAAGAAAGAAAGAAATTATATTAAGAACAGACTTTTGCCTTTGGTTTGATAAGGATTTGTCACAGTAAACATACATGCACGTTCCTAAGAACTCTTTTACCTTGTAGAGAAAATGAGGCATTTGTTTTTGAAGATACAGAGGAAAAAACATATAAACTAATCGCCTAATTACATGTCGTTAGATTATTAATTTCCCCGCCGCTCACCTAATTTAAGAAATGAATTAATGACAACATTAAATATCAAACAAACCGAATTCATTTCGCAAAGAATCTGATATTCATTGATTTTATATTTTCTTTGAAACTCTTTTGAATATTTGCTTTTATAAGTAATATCAAATTTCAAACTTTCTCTCAATTAAATTTGCTTTCGTTATCTCTAAATAATTAGAAAAGAAATGGACAACGTTGTCTGCGTGTTAATCAGCAAATAAAGATATTGAGGTTCGATTTCTTGTCACAAACAATGAGGGATTTTACGAGATTATTAATGGTTACTTCTACTCATGGTTTTCTTTTGCCTTCTACTTTTGCGTACTTTTTTTTTCAAAAAAGAGTTACAATTTTATTTACAGACTCAATTTAGAGGTCAAGAATCAAGAGATATTTACATAATACATACAAGTGTGTACAAACATTGTATCGTTGTGACTCTAGTGCAGATATTTGCTCACTCTATTCTGCCGCGTTTTATATTCAGTTGGTGATAACACTGTTATTACGTCTTATTTTTACTCCATGATAACAAGTTTTTATGAATTAAAGCACAACACTCGTTAGATTAAACTGTAACTTTTATGCTAAAATCCTCTTTTTTCGCACTGCTGGACTATGGAACGTTCTCCTGTTTTCTTGCTTTCATTTAACTTTGATCTTCAAAAAGTTAAATGCAATATCAATCGTAATCGTTTTTTTTATAATCGTGTCGCTCCAAGCAAGGCATTTTACTACCACTGTTGTGCAGGGGGTTACATAGGAAAAATGTTATGAGGAGTGAGAGGTTACAGGGGGTGTCAGGAAAAGAGTAGGAGAGGGAAGAGCGTACTGATGAGAGTGGGGTGGATGTAGAAAAGCATGAGAGAGAGGATGTAAGTTAATGAGACAGGAGATGGCTATTGATTTTACATTTAAATTCTTGGAGATTGTAACTGTCAGGAAAGCAAGTATGCGGAAGAGTATTCCACAGGCGGGAAGTGCGAGAAAAGAAGCTGTTGGGGTAGAATTTGTGTTTACAATTTATTGGTTTCACAGTAAAACTGTGGAACCTAGTTGCTGGTCTTGTGGCTCGAGAAAATTCATATACTGATGAGGTTTAAAATGTTTCTCTATTGGGACCATCGTCAGACATATAAGAAACCGTGGAAGTATTTGTAGAAGAGACACAGGGAAGCCATACTGCGTCGGTGAGAAAGTGACTGTATCCTAGCTGCCAAGTCGGGATCGATTACATTACAGATTATCTGCTGGATTCGGTCGAGGACACCTAAGTGGATAGCAGGAGCACCGGCTATTTGAGTTTGAGTTGTGCTTAACAGCATATCAACATCTGTAGGTTATTTAATGCCAAAAAGGTAGAGTTCGTAAGTTGTTTTTTTTTATCGTGAAAAGACTGATTTCGTCAGATTTTGATGAAAAGTTTATTTTTTATTTTAGAAACCCGAAGATGTCTTCTAGTTTTGTATTCAAACATGTATTATGGTAATTTTTTCCTTCAAAAATGTTTTCTTGATTATATTTTTCCTTAAAATGTATTCTTTAATATTTTTTCTTCAAAAATGTATATTTTTCTATAAAAGTCTACTTTTATACTTTCATAATGTTTTGACCCCAGTTTGGGAGTTAACTATTTGCCCATAGCTGGGACCCTAACAGGTGTTACCACTCTTGGTCAGGGTGGACCTGGGTACAACAGCAATTAAGAGGTTGTTCCATGCTCCTCACAATTTCTAATCAGAAGCCTTGCTGTCGGATGTAGTTTATCGTCATACCCAGAACCATTTATCTTCTGTCTTCTTGATTCCTCTTAGTCCCGTGTATAACGATAAACTGCATCCGACAGCAAAGCTTCTCATCGAGAGATTGGAGGTTTTGAAGAGCGTCGAATCACCTCTTAATTGCAGTTGTTATTAATTGCCGTTTTCTTTTGTGGAAACATTCGGCATTCATAGATGAACTCTAACAAATGTGATGGCACTTGTTATGAATACCGAATATCTAAACTTATTTATAAATGGAAGTTTGTCTGTGTGTGTGTCTGTGTGTGTGTGCGTTACCTATAGACTCCAAAACGGCTGAACCGATTTTCTTGAAAATTTACCCAGTTGTATTATAAGCGTCTGCGAGTGTTCTTAGCTAGGTTTTGTGTCGAGGTACCCCCGATAAATATCGGAAATCGATAATCGAAAAAATCGGGTTATAGAAGGAGTGGTCCGATTTTAATCAAATTTGATACACTCATAGACAAAGACATAAGAAACGGTATTCAGAAGTTTCAGGGTTGCAGTTCTTACAATAGTGCAGAAAATCGATTATATATATATATATATATATATATATATATATATATATATAAAGCAAGATGTTTGTATGTGTGTCTGTTTATCTGTGTCCTTTATACAAATCCGTAATTTTTATCCGAATCACACCAAACTTCACACAAATATTCTTTAGGCTGTGTCTGAGCTCCAGGACCATAGATTAGTTTTAAAGCTTTCATTACACCCGAGCAACGCCGGGTTATACTGCTAGTCAGCGATATTTTCCTATTGGAATCAAGTGCTGCTTATTCCGTTTACTTGAAAGAATGTAACAGCATCTGAAAAAAAAATGTTTTCAAGAAAAAGAAAAAACCCAGCAATCATAAATGAACCCTTTTTGCTTGCTCAGACAGACGACATTTGATGGCGAATCTAGACTAAAATAATCTAGACATACATTTTTTTTTCGTTCTCCCAAATGTGTGCCATTTTATTTCCCTTGATAATGATAAAATTCTATTATTAAACGACGCTTTTGTCTTTTCTAACGCCTTTTTATAATTTATTTCCGGTTTCCTTTGAAGACCATTTTTTCAGTTAACGTCAAAGAAATTATTTGGACTAAAGTAATTTATTGTTTGTATCTTTTGTACTTAAAGAAGCGTTTGTTTCTGGAAATATAATTACAGTTGCGCGCCTTAACCAGGAACATATTTAGAATCAAGTCATTCACTAGAGACACGTTCGCATTTATTTTATCGACGCTAACTAATCGATATTCGCATCTGACAATAAGAATCATGAATGTAAATTCGTAGAACACGAAACAGACGCTATGGTAATGGCCGGAAAGATTAATCTCTGTAAAAATGGATCATTGAAATTTCGCCCTTCAGGTCGCACAACCCCGACAATTGATCAATGAACATGATTAGTTACACATTATTTTGTATTATTTAACTATTATTATGTCATTATGTTTTATCATTTACTTATTATTCCATTATTATTATTATTTCATGTCATTTAATTATAATATTATTATGATTATATAAAAAGCTCTTATTCAATTATTATATTTTTATTTTATTTATAATTATATTTTCACTATTTTATATTATTTAGTTATTATTACTATCATTATTTTATGTCATTTAATTATTACTATCAGTATAACCCGGCGTTGCTCGGGTGTAATGAAAGCTTTAAAACTAATCCATGGTCCTGGAGCTCAGACTCTTTGGACGTTGACACGAAAGACTAAAAAGCAATAGTTGTTTCCAGTTAAAGCGAAAGCGTAGACTGAAAAAAAAATGAATGGATATAAGTCAAATTTTGATTCCCTGGTATTGATATCAAATTAGTTTTTTTCGTCGTAAACTGAATTTTGAAGGCTAAATAAGTCCTCTGAGTAAATGGCTGAGACTAAGAACTACAATTATACCTACTTAGAGTCAAACCCGAAGCAAAAACTAAAATAAAAGGACTGAAAAAAAAAATACAGACATACAGGCGGATAAACAGACACACACACAAACATCTTGCCTTTTATATATATATATTATCGATTTTCTGCACTATTGTAAGAACTGCAACCTTGAAACTTCTGTATATCGTTTCTTATGTCTTTGTTTATGAGTGTATCAAATTTGATTAAAATCGGACCACTCCTTCTATAACCCGATTTTTTCGATTATCTATTTTCGATATTTATCGTGAGTACCTCGACACAAAACCTAGCTAAGAACACTCGCAGACGCTTATAGTACAACTGCGTAAATTTTTAAGAAAATCGGTTCAGCCGTTTCGGAGTCTATAGGTAACGGACACACACACACTGACAAAGTTCCATTTATAAATAAGTTTAGATAGATTTTGGAAACAAACAAAAATGAATGGATGTAAGTCAAATTTTGATTTCTTGTTATCGATATCAAATAAGTTTTTTTTGTCTATGAGTGTATCAAATTTGATTAAAATCAAACCACTCCTTCTATAACCCGATTTTTTCGATTATCTATTTTCGATGTTTATCGGGGGTACCTCGACACAAAACCTAGCTAAGAACACTCGCAGTTGCTTATAGTACAACTGTGTAAATTTTCAAGAAATTTGGTTCAGCCGTTTCGGAGTCTATAGTTAACGGATACACACACACACTGACACACACACAGACAAAGTTCCATTTATAAATAAGTTTAGATTTAGATATATTTAGTCACAAGTCAGTTACTAGAGACACATTCGCATTTATTTTACTGCCGCAAACTAATCGATGTTCGCATTTGACAATAAGAAGTATAAATGTAAATTCGGAGACTACAAAATTGATAAGACAATTTTGTAAATGTAAGAAAGATTATTTTCGCGCTGTATAAGTGGAATATGGCAATGAATGTTGGACAATATCATCAAAGATAAAGGAAAAACTTGAAGCAACTGAAATGTGGTTCTACAGAAGGATGCTGCGAATATCATGGATCGAGCATGTGAGCAATGATGCGGTTTTGGAAATGATGGAAACGAAAAGGAAATTAATACTGATCATCAGGAAGAGACAGCTAAAGTTACTGGGACATGCAATGAGGAAAGAGGGCTTAGAGAACCTGATACTAACAGGCCAGATAGAAATTAATACTGACCATCAGGAAGAGACAGCTAAAGTTACTGGGACATGCAATGAGAAAAGAGGGCTTGAAGAACCTGATACTAACAGGCCAGATAGAAATTAATACTGATCATCAGGAAGAGACAGCTAAAGTTACTGGGACATGCAATGAGAAAAGAGGGCTTGAAGAACCTGATACTAACAGGCCAAATAGAAATTAATACTGATCATCAGGAAGAGACAGCTAAAGTTACTGGGACATGCAATGAGGAAAGAGGGCTTGGAGAACCTGATACTAACAGGCCAGATAGAAATTAATACTGATCATCAGGAAGAGACAGCTAAAGTTACTGGGACATGCAATGAGGAAGGAGAGCTTGGAGAACCTGATACTAACAGGCCAGATAGAGGGAAAAAGAGACAGGAAAAGCAGCGGATAACATAATTGGATGATGGAATAAGGGTTGCATGGTGTAACAATAGAAGGCGTGCTAAGAGCCACCAGGAATAAGGAGATGTGGAAAACCATGATCGCCTACGTCCTGAAAGGAGAGGGCACATAGAAGAAGAAGAAGAAGAAGAAGAAGAAGAAGAAGATAAGTGGAACAAAGGAATTTTCACTAGCCCTGTCGCTCATTCACGACAATTGATCCATGACAAGACTATTCTTTATTAATTTTTTATATCACTAAGCCACTATTATCGTTATGTTTTATATCGTTTCGTCATTTAAAACTTAAAGCTTTTAATATTATCTTTAAACTAATACGCTTGCATCGGTATCTGGTATATTTGTCACTTGGAATCACAGATACTGAGAGAGAAACAAAAAACAGAGGCCCACAGTAATGCAGAAAGGCAGTGAAGGACGTATAAAGACAGAGTTGAATACAAAGAGGGGCCTTAGCGGGGGCCATCTTAGATAAAGGCAATTGTTTGTAGTGTGGGACTAATCATGTTTCGTGGCTGAACGATCTTTTGAGAATAAATTCGCCCTTGAACTGCAAGTGAGCTTTTCGAATTAAAAGGTTTCTTTAATTGTTATAATCATTTTGTAATAAAAATAGATGATGTTTTTCGAATCAAAAATCCTATTACACCCAGACTGTGTTGAGCGTCCGAGAGTAAAACAAGAAAGACCGAGATTAAATGGGGGTCTTTATAAATAAAGACAGTGATTTGTAGCGCTGGGTTATATATTGTTTCGCGACCTAACTATCTGTTAAAGACGTTTTATTATTTTTAAGTGAGACTTTGTCACTTTTTATGACTGTATGGGATTTGTCATGAGTCGAAAAGTACAAAGTATAGTATTAAAAAATATTAGTAAATGTGCGTAATTTACATGGGTCATGCTAGTAAAGTCGATTTTCATTAAAGAATTGAACACTCCAGAACAGGTATGTAAGAATAGAAATATCTCCAGAAAATTATTTTACTGTTATTTATTCTGGAAGATTAGTAGTAAAATTACAATTATTTTAATTGTTTTCATTCAGACATATTTACAGTGAGGTGTTCATATGATATATTTTGGCAGATAGCTTGGAAGAGTTAATTTTTAACTTCCTTAAAAAAAAATTATGAACTATCTCCCTCAAAAATATACAAATAATTTTGCAATATAATAAAGATAGATAATGTTCTTTTATTCAAAAATCCTATTAAACCCAGACTGTGTTGAGCGTTTTAAAAAGAAAAGGGGAGCAAGACATAAAGAAACAAAAGAAGGGTGTGACAAAGAGCGATTGGCGTGGGGGTCGTCTTTAATACAGGCAGTTGTTTCTAGTAAAAATCATGTTTCTAGTTAAATCATGTTTCATAACCTAATGACCTTTTCAGGACATTTCAGCATTATTTAGAGAGACTATGTTCCTTTTTTATAACTATTTGGGAGTAGTCATGGGTTGAAAAGTACAGAGTGTAGCATCAAAAGTGTATTAGTAATTTTTACATGTCTTGCTAGTAATAATAAATACTATAAAAACATTTATTAAAAAACCTTTAGATTCATTCTAATAAAAGACTATGGTTCATGATCAGTCCCATGACTGGGTGTGGTCATAGGGTTGCCACTCAGCTGAGCACATCACCACAACATACCTAGGTTGGAAGTTGGAGAGATATTTATTCATACACATGTTGTTTTGGGGTAAGTAGACCGAGTGGAGACCATCCCTTTCCAGGTCAAATCACAGCTGATGTCCTTCAACTTGAAGGCTCCCCTTGGTCAATGACATATACCTGTTGACCCCATAATGTAGAGAGTAAAACAGAGAGGAAGAAAGAGATGGATGCAGAGAGTAAAACAGATATATATATATATATATATATATATATAGCTATAAAAAGGAAAACAGAGAGAGAGAGAGATGGATGTAGAGAGTAAATCAAAGATAGTGAGAGATGCAGAGATTAAAACAAAGAAAGAGAGATGGGCAAAAAGAATAAAAGAGAGACAGACAGACAGACTAGAGAGTAAAATAAAGTGAGATAGAGGGCCGTTGAGAGTATAAAACAAAAAGAGAGAGGGATATAGAGAGCAAAGCAGAAAGAGAGAGTGACACTGAGAGACAAAAAGAGAGTAGGGCAGAGAGTGATTGGTGATAAAGATAATATCATAGATAAAGGCAGTTATTTGTAGCAAGGTTTATGACCTAATGATCTGTTGAGGATATTTCTGTATTTTTAAAAGATACCATATCACTTTTTTTTAACTATCTTGGAATGGTCATGGGTTGAAAAGTACAGAATATAGAATTAAAAAATGTATTAACAAATTTGGGTAATTTACACACGTCCAGCTACTTACTGATATTATGATATTCATAATTTTATATCATTTAGTTTTTTAGCGAGTGGATGTGACAAATTGTAATGGCAGGGGTTGAAACACTTTTAAAATAAATGAATTCAACAATTTTTAAAAGAAATAAATTTAACGCCGAGGATTTTATACGTATATTTATTCCTGTATTGAATGAATTTCTAAGTGTTTTCAAACTTTGTTTTTCTTCTTTTTTTTTTCCTCGTACAGGTATTGACTTTCGCGCAAATACCCTTGGGAAAGGTAATAATCCGTCTCTTCCTTCCAGTTATGGGTTAAATAGCAGGACAGACTGGGTTCTATAGCCTTGGTCGGCAATCAGTCTACCACAGAAAGCAATGGCAACCTACTGCGGGATAATCTTCTGCCCAGTCAGTCATGTCTCTAGACATGACCGCCCAAGCGTGTATCACATATGGCACTTAACTGACTGAATATAATAATTGAAATACTGATTAAGGCTTCTACTGGTCATAAAGTGGGGGATCGGTTTTCTATTGTTATGAAGTAATAAACTGATCCCCCACTAATTACTACTTAATAATATAATACATCTCTTTTTTCTCTAGCCATGAGTCAAATAACAGGACAGACTGGGGTCTATAGCCTTGGTCGGCAACCAGTCTACCGCAGAAAGCAATGGCAACCTACTGCGGGATAACCTTCTGCCCATTCAGTCATGTCTCTTTCGAGACATGATCGCCCAAGCGTGTATCACGTATGGCACTTAACTGACTGACAGGTATTGAGGGCATCTAATTCTAAGTAGAAAGCCATGCTTATCCTGGATGCTATCTTATTACTATAATGAGAGTAGATGGCTATAAGTTCGTTTTTATTTGTGAATTTTTAGTATACCTTTAGATGTATAATGTCATTGGTGCCTATTAACATAACGCCGAGAAATAATAAAGTGTATTCTGATTCCGTTTTCTAAGTGAAATCTATTGTATATTCTGTACTGTTTAATCTACCGTAAAATTCTGCCAATCGTATAAAGTGGGTGTTTATTAATACGCCATTTTAAAACCGGGTATTTTGAATCTCTTCAATATCCGAATTAGTTTCTGTATAATGATAAATGCGTTTATCACTGTACCGGAAATAATTCGGATATTTTAGGGATTTTAAAGCATTTTCAAAATATCCTATTAAAAGATTAATAGCCTAAAAAATTATTAATAACTCAGAAAATTATTAATAGCCTACAAAATCCACAGAAAAAATATTTCTATATAAAGATCAACATAACCTACAAAAGTAGACAAAATAATTGGAGTAGATAGATCTATCAATTTGAGTAGATAGATCTATCAATTGGAGTAGATAGATCTATTTATCGCCCGGTTCACAGTTCACCCACGTCTGTTGAACAGGTGTAGAGGCTCATCCCTTGTTCCCTGTTTAGGATGGGGTTTCCGGCTTTCTCTTTTCCAATCTTCTCACTTTGTTTTTTTTTTTTCAATTGGAGTAGATAGATCTATCTATCGCCCGGTTCACACTCCACCCACGACTATTGAACAGGTTAAGAGGCTCATCCCTTGTTCCCTGTTTAGGATGTGGTTTCCGGCTTTCTCTTTTCCAATCTTTTCACTATTACGTAGCCCCTGCACATCAGTGGCGTTACCGCCTTGCTCGGGGTGATACGATTAAAAAAAAATTCTAGTTACGTGTAGCTAAAGAAAATAGAACTGCGTGCTTAGGATAGTAAGTGCGTGCAAGTCTACTACGTGTTTGAGTGACATTCAAAAGTCAGCTTGCCATGCAACTAAGACTCCGCAAAGAGGAAGCTAGACTCACCTTCTATTTGGAGCAAAAAGAGAAATAGCGTTTATTCCCTTTCTTTTATAGTCCTGAATAAAAACGGTTCCTAGTCGAGGTCCTGGAAGAAAACTTGGATTCATCCCATATCTTATAACTTTATGCTTTCAAATTAGAAAAATAAAACGCTCAAAACTATTCGAAAATCTCTCAGCGTTAAGGAAAAAAACTATGGAGGACGCTAAGCGATGTAAATATTTAATATTCTGTTTACATGAAAATTAATTAACGTTATTATTATTATTGATTGATACCATGAGTTGTTTACCTTTAAGTTTTACTAACTTTATGGTCGTGCATAAATATATTGGCTTTAAAAGAAGCATTTCATTGAAAAAGATGAGTTATTTGAAACGGGTTATGTATGGTTTAGCCTCAAGGAAAGTGTCAAATTCAAATTCCAGTTAACTCCCTTTCATTTTCTCCAAGGTAATGCCCTTGGAAAAATCATGGATCTATCTTTTACCGCCATCGAAGGAGTAAATAGCAAGGCAGACTTAGTTGTTTTGACTTGGCAGACAACCAGCAAAGGAAGACAAGACTCTGAATTCAGACGATATCTTTCCAGTAAAAATTACATATTCAGTATAATAGTTTTTATATTATTACGGAGCGATGAAACCTTGTGTCGATAAAATGCCGATAAAATATGAGGTGGGTCGCTGATTTGAGGTTTTGTGGCGCAGTGTGCACTATTTCTCTTTTATCACTATTGTCTAAACGTGTGGTTATTTCTACTCAAGCTTTAATTCATCTTGTATGTATAGTCTAGTCATTTCCAACAAAAATGTTAACCGGTCATATCTATTTTAGTCTTTTCACATCACATCTAACATTGTTGATATCTATTTATGTTAGCCTGTATATTTTATCTATCTATCTATCTATCTATCTATCTATCTATCTATCTATCTATCTATCTATCTCAGTCTGTTCATATCTATCTATCTATCTATCTATCTATCTATCTATCTATCTATCTATCTATCTCAGTGTGTTCATCTATCTATCTATCTATCTATCTATCTATCTATCTATCTATCTCAGCCTGCCTATTTTATCTAGTCATTTCAGTTTTTTCACATCTATCTATCTATCTATCTATCTATAGATAGATAGATAGATAGATAGATAGATAGATATACATATATAACAGTCCGTTCATATCTATCTATCTATCTATCTATCTATCTATCTATCTATCTATCTATCTATCTCAGTCTGTTCTTAACAAGCTGAAACTATTTTATATCTAACAGTCTGCTCATATCTATCTGTTATATATATATATATATATATGTGTGTGTGTGTGTGTGTGTGTGTGTGTGTGTGTGTGTGTGTGTTTATAAAACAGTCCGTTCATATCTATCTATCTATCTTAGCCTGCCCATTTTATCTAGCCATTTAATTCTTTTCATATCTATCTATCTATCTATCTATCTATCTATATATATATATATATATATATATATATATATATAATTATATGGTTATATATCAGTTTTACATTGTGACATGGAAATTTGATTAAAATCGGACCACTCGTTCTATAACCCGATTTTTTTCGATTATCGATTTTCGATATTTTTCGGGGGTACCTCGACACAAAACCTAGCTAAGAACACTCGCAGACGCTTATAGTACATCTGTGTAAATTTTCAAGAAAATCGGTTCAGCTGTTTCGGAGTCTATAGGTAACGGACACACACACACACACACACACACACACACACACACACACAGGGACAAAGTTCCATTTATAAATAAGTTTAGATTTTCACGATTTTCATCCTCTTCCCATTTTCACATTTAAATCTCCTGAGCTAAAAAAACAATTTGAAAGTTCCAGACT
Organism: Ascarosepion bandense; assembly: GCA_037127315.1. Classification (NCBI taxonomy): domain Eukaryota; kingdom Metazoa; phylum Mollusca; class Cephalopoda; order Sepiida; family Sepiidae; genus Ascarosepion; species Ascarosepion bandense. The sequence goes on along the minus strand of JBBBDQ010000323.1, from coordinate 2,484,139 downwards.
TTATGCAATCTGGTCTTGATCATATAATTCGAGAAATGAAATCTGAGGTAATGTTAACCAAGCGGCTCATGATATTGACATGCGTTATTTTCAGTATCACAATAAATCCAGGTTTTTTTAACTCTCCTTGTAATGGTCGTTGTGGTGCAGTGGATATCGGTTCGGAACCAGAAATCGTGGGACCGAGTTCAAATTCCAGTTGAATTCTCTGCATTCACTTACACGCAAGTACCATAGGGAAAGGTATTGATCCGTCTCTTCCCTCCAGTTATGGGTTAAATAACAGGACAGATTGGGTTCTATAACCTTGGTCGGCAACCAGTCTACCGCAGAAAGCAATGACAACCTACTGCGGGGTAATCTTCTGTCCAGTCAGCCATGTCTCGAAAAAGACATGATCGCCCAAGCGTGTATCACGTATGGCACTTAACTGACTGACTGAATGTGTTCATTAGAATATGGCAATGTGTCTTACAGTGTTAAATGACCACAGATACTACAATTTGAAGTACATTGTCGAATCCCTGGAGCTTCTTAACAAAAATGAAATAGAATACTGATAAAATCACCAGCTTTCTTTGCTATCTTTTTGTTTAATTTTGATGGTCTATCATTGTTTCAGATCCAAAAGACTTCCAATATCAGCATGCTTTTTGGGGTGACAGGGACATCATATCTTTTTCTCCATAGCGACAAGCTGCATTCTGTGTCGCCTCTGGTTACCTCACGCTACTACATAAAACTGTTTCAACGAATGGGACCTTTTCTTTTTTTTCTTTTTTTTTTTTTTTAGGTATTTATTTTATTAGTAGTGATAGCTTGGATTCTAAGAGGCAGTAGTATGTCTTCACAGGAAGTCATGTCACACGTTGTCTTAGCGTTCCTCTGCGAATAGTCTTAGCCGATCACAAACCTGGCGTGTAGGAGGCATATCAACGCTTCAGAATTCTTGAGATCTTCTGTTGAATTCATACCGTTTTGGACTTATATTTAAAACCAAGACAAAGGCAATCCATCACTGTCAGAATACCTCACCTACGTGGTAAACCGGCCAATCACTGACCATTCTGGACCTGGCCCTCTCCTGAACTAAAAAGACAAGTTAAATTCTCGAGACTTTATGCAATCTCGAGTTGATCATATAACATGAGAATTTTGCACGTTTACCTTAACCTAAGATTATGTTAAAGTCGAGGAGGTCGTAATTTTTACATGACTAATTTTCAGTCTCACAATGAATTCAGGTCTTTTTCCTCTCCTTGTAACGTGTTCATATGAAGATAACAATTTCTTTTAAAGTCTTTAATGACTACAGAAAGTAATCCTTGAATTATATTGTTAAGTACCTATAGCTTTCCTCCATTACTAATTTTGGGTTGGATACTGGAAACATAACGAGCAGACTTTGATTTCTATCTAATCCTGAAGGTCTTCCAGACCCTTTTCATATCCCAAACACTTCCACAATCAGTATGCGACTTCTGGGTGACTTTGATACCATGTTTTACTCTTCAAAGCATTTTTAGCAATACCATGTTGACTCATTTTTATATATTTTCGGAATTTTCATCTACTTTTCCAAACTCACCCACGTCAACTTTACAAAAGAAATTCTATCAACTCCACTAAAATGTTGACGGCTTCTGACTTTATGCAATTTATTTTTGACCATTCAATCCAAAAACTCACCGTTACTTAATAGCGTAACTTGAAGTCACGGTGAAGTTATGTGAAGTTATTGCAGACAGAAGGATACACAGGCCAGATAGTTCGGGGGAGATAGGTAGATACATTAAAAAAGATCCAAACGAAAAATAATGAGCTTTGCTCGGCTTTGTTTAATTTTTTCAATTTTTTTACCGTTTCGAACTAAACTTGAAATCAGCTATAGTTTATAACCAATTGAAATGACGTGTTGAGTTTTCCGTTATAAATTTTAGAATACATATATATATATATATATATATATATATATATATATATATAACGATTTGTACCCACAGAAATTACTAATGGCTTTAGAAAGAACAGACGTCATATTATTTAAACCCGAGGAACCTTTCGGCCAACTCTTATCAAGGGTTCTCGTTGGCTTTAATTTTAAGGGAATTAAGGAAAAGGACAAGGCAAAATAAATTACTTACAATGCTGGGAGACGATGGAACTCGTTTAAAAATAAATTTATTGAAAAAAAAAACATAAAATGTAAGGTGGGGTGTACACATGTAATTCCACAAGAGTGTTTAAAAGTGAAAAAATGTTACACTCACAGACTCACCAGCAATACCAAAAGATGTCGGCCAATAGCGGAATCCAGAACAGATTGTGTTGTTCTTATAGGTCTGAGAGAGCCACTGGAACGTATATTAGCGGGGACGTGTTGTGAAACTCGCGTCTCCAACCTCAGATCGTTACGTCCTATGTATGCCGCATCACAACAGCAGTGATGGATTGCCTTTGTCTTGGTTTTAAATATAAGTCCAAAACGAGAACCCTTGATAAGAGTTGGCCGAAAGGTTCCTCGGGTTTAAATAATATGACGTCTGTTCTTCTTAAAAGCCATTAGTAATTTCTGTGGGTACAAATCGTTATTTATATATATATATATATATATATATATATATATATATATATATATAATCTCAAGTTTTATTGCTGATAAGAGAGGGAAAATTTAAGCCAAAACTAAGATAATTTCGAATAAATTAAATTTTGAAATAAATTAAATTAAATTAAGATTATGACAATTTATTTCTAAACTATATGTGTTGATTATGGGAAAATATATATTTATAGATATATTTATAAAAAAATAACCGGAATGTAAAAAGCATGGAACTAGATCGAAGAGAGTCTATTATGAACGGAAAGTATTATCTTAATTATTCAATAGTAAAGAGATAAAAGAGAAAATAGACCAATCATATTAGGGTAAGTGAATAATAGATTAATTGAATTAAATTGGGAAATTAAGGTGTCGACTAATATCAAACGATAAGACAAAAAAGGTAAGGGTCAAAAAAGGTTAACATATATGATTGTTGTAATAAATTCTACAATAAATAAGAAGGAAAGGAAACAACGATCAAAACGGAACATTTAAATTTGGATTTATGACGACATTTGCTAAAGAGTTACTTTTGTAAGTTTAAAAGCAGATTTTACGTAGGAAATTTTATCAGTTTAATAATTTCAACATAGATTGTATCTGTCGTAAATGTCATTGGGAGTAGATGCGGAAACTATTAGTCTCCAACTCACTATGGGGTTGTGTCCTTCTTTCTTCATTTCTCAGAATCTCCTGGAAAGGGACGTCTGAAATTTTAGATTAGGGTAGGAAAAGAGTGCTTATGAGAGTAATTACGTTGTTTAAATTCTCCCGTCTCAATCCCAATGTAAACTTGATTATTTTTTTTGTCAGTTAATTCTAGTGTTACACTCCTTTTCTAACCTAATCTAAAATTCCAGACGCCCCTTTCCCGAAATTTTTGGGAAATAAAGTTAGAGGGACTCTATATTACTGTATTTTTCTGTTTTAAAATAGACAAGCATTTCTTTTAAAACAGAAAAATTACAGTAATATATAGCAAGACGGTTTTACAGTCATATATAGCAACACAATTTTATTACTACTGCATGCACCCCTAAAGATGATCTCAGGAGATTGAAAGTACTTGGGATTTGACAAATAAAAAACATCTTTAAAAGTTACAGCGCATTTCTTACATCCTTCAATTATAACACACGGAAGATTATTCATGAATATGAACGTATTTTGTTAATTTTGTAATTTATTTAATCAGGCATTCCTAAAAGAGTGTCTGCTATCTAAATACACAGACACATATATAGGGTGCGATGAGTAAATGGTCAGTATTTTATATTTTAATTTCGCGTATGTGCATTGCTTGTGTTTTTTTTTTGTTTTTTTTGTTTTTTTGTTTTTGGCTGCACAGTCTGTTGGAAACCATTTGTGAGAAAAAGAGACCCATAACCCAATTAGTTTACGTTCTTATCACATTGAATACACCGGTTCTCGTCCGATCACCGAAGTTAAGCTTGGGAGTACCAGATGCTGTAAGCGTTTCTTGATGGATGTGCGTTGAGGTGCAATGGATGTCGGCTCGCAAAGAAAAATCGGGGAGCCGAGATCAAATTCCATTTGAATGTCTTACATTCACTTACGCGCTAATAAACTTGAGAAAGGTATTAATCCGTTACTTCCCTCCAGTTATGGGGTAATAACAGGAGAGATTGGATTCTATAGCCTTGGATAGCAACCAGTCTAGTATTTTGAGAATTGTTTTCACTTTTTCCCTATATGTCCATGAGTATCAGATTTTCTAATCCCTTCTTTCTCATTATAGATAGATAGATAGATAGATAGATAGATAGATAGATAGATAGATAGAGAAGATAGATAGATAGAAGAAAACACAATGAGATAGATAGATAGATAGATAGATAGATAGATAGATAGATAGATAGATAGATAGATAGATAGATATACACAATGGGATAGATAGATAGATAGATAGATAGATAGATAGATAGATAGATAGATAGATAGATAGAAAGAAGAAAACACAATGAGATAGATAGATAGATAGATAGATAGATAGATAGATAGATAGATAGATAGATAGATAGATATACACAAGGAGATAGATAGATAGATAGATAGATAGATAGATAGATAGAGCACAATGAGATAGATAGATAGATAGATAGATAGATAGATAGATAGATAGATAGATAGATAGATATAAATAAACACAATGAGATAGATAGATAGATAGATAGATAGATAGATAGATAGATAGATAGATAGAAAGAAACACTATGAGATAGATAGATAGATAGATAGATAGATAGATAGAAATAGAAACACAATGAGATAGATAGATAGATAGATAGATAGATAGATAGATAGATAGATAGATAGATAGATACACAGGAGATAGATAGATAGATAGATAGATAGATAGATAGATAGATAGATAGATAGATAGATAGAAGCACAATGAGATAGATAGATAGATAGATAGATAGATAGATAGATAGATAGATATAAATAAACACAATGAGATAGATAGATAGATAGATAGATAGATAGATAGATAGATAGATAGATAGATAGAAAGAAACACTATGAGATAGATAGATAGATAGATAGATAGATAGATAGATAGATAGATAGATAGATAGATAGATAGATAGATAGAGGTGGGTTAGACTCATGTTTAAAGTTGGAATTCGAAATCATTGTACGCACGTTCGCGCTTTTCCAAGTGAAGCATAAACCGTTGCGTATTCACTCGCTTCTCGAATTCTTTGGTGGCCAGTTTTATTGGCGTCGTCGAACACATGTGAGATTACACGCATTAATATTTGCATGAATACATGAGAATAAATCGACATAAAAAGAAGTTGGTAAAGTAAAGACTGTGGCAATAATTCCGGATTTTCAAGGTGGTTGGGGGTAGGGGGGGAATCCATAAAAAATGTCTTTCGTTCACGCGCCCAAATACAAAAGTGCAAATAATAATCCCAAGGAAGCATACGTTTATGGACATATATATTTTATATATATATATATATATATATATATATATATTATATATATATATATATATATATATATATATATATATATATATATATATATATAGATTGATTGATTGATTGATTGATTGATTGTTTAATTACTTAGTGTTTGGTCATAATAAAATTTTATGGACACACACCTAGGCACAACCAGAAACAGATATCTATACATAAAGATAAACATAAATATAAAAAGTTAACGCTTTATATATATATATATATATATATATATATATATATATATATATATTGATTGATTGATTGATTGATTGATTAAGTACTTAGTGTTTGGTCATAATAAAATTAGACCAGTGCACATTTGTATTAAAAAGTGTTCAATACAATTATATTGTAGATATTTTGAATATTTTCCATTTGTAAACGAATTATTACGCGACCTAGGTTTCTACCATAAGTGGTATCTTTGTGGTGATACCGAGCAAAAGCGATGGACCAGATGTTTGCGCTCTCAGGACCAAAAAGAAAATGACCAAAAGTCGTCGCTGCGCCGCCGGCTCCGCGCAGATGTTCCGGTTGAAAACTAAAAATTAATTAAACATTAAATTTCCAGTTCGCATGCCTACGCGAATTTTATTTATCAGCCAATGGGAAGCCCAGAACCAAATACAAGTGTGAAATTCCAAATGAGCTGCTGTGATCCAAAAAGAAGATATAAAAAGCAGATACAGAAAGCATCGACAGGCAGACCGACTCGAGGAGAAGAGAGTAATTAGTATCTCCCTTGACCCCAAGTCAAGCGGCTTACTACGCTCGCCTCCTTTACCTCTTTCCTTCTTCCCTGCCTCAAAAACTACTTGCTGACCCTAGGAGTTGAAAGTTCAAAGACTGTTTCCTTACATATAAGACTCCTCCACACATACTCTAAGTATCGAATTCTCCTTGCCAGCCTTCTATTGCCACTATATCTTCAGGCGATTTTCAATACCTGATTATACCGTTTACCGTTTGTTTTTAAGAACGGTGTAACGGTGTTGCTTTTGAACGCTCAAGTGGCAGGGAATTTTTAAACGCGCAATTTTTAAAAACAATACTAAAAAATATCTCTTAAGTTCATACAACCATGGATGAAAACGTTATAACTTCTTGTAATTTTGTTAAAAACTGCGCATTCAAAAATTTCCTGCTACGTGAGCGTTCACAAACAACACGTGAGTGTTCTTAAAAAAAACGATAAACGGTAAAATCAGTTATTGAAAATAGCCTGAAGACACCACTCATGGTAGAAACCTAGGTAGAGCAATAACTAGTTTACAAATGAAAAATATATATATATTTAAATCCCTCTACATTTTCTCGTCTGCATATCATTGCTCGAACCGGTTTATAATGCTCCAGTGTGAGCGGCTTGGTGATAGTAGTCGTGGCTCTGGGAAGCACAATCCTATGGGTGAAAGAAGCTCAGCAGAGTTCCACCACGAAATATGTGAATGAGCGGCGCTATATCGAGTTTAATTCGTTACCTATACAGTTGATGTGACGTTCGCTTATTAACATAACTGTCTCGGTCTCAATTCCTGGTAGTGGATGAGTTCCAAATATAGGACGAAACGGCCGTCCAGTGCTTTCTGCATTCTGATGAGGTCAAATAAAATCTCGATGAATTACTTACTGATAGATAGATAGATAGATAGATAGATAGATAGATAGATAGATAGATGTAAAAAGTGAAGATAGATAGATAGATAGATAGATAGATAGATAGATAGATAGATGTAAAAAGTGAAGATAGATAGATAGATAGATAGATAGATAGATAGATAGATAGATAGATGTAAAAAGTGAAGATAGATAGATAGATAGATAGATAGATAGATAGATTTAGTGCAAAGAATTAGTCACTTAAACTGAGCAGGTTCATGACTACTTCGTGAGGACACCGTTCTTATTTATAAGGAGCTAGGTATGATCAGATATTTTTTATATGCGATTGGTGTTGTTTGCTAGCACCACCACACAGCAAGAATAAAACCGACTAATCACAAACGCCTGAATCGGGTGATAGGCCAACCTATATACACCAACTGAGGAAACAATAAAAAATACAAAATAAATACGTGTGTGCATTTGATTGGCGTAATTATCATTGTCGCGAAAAATGCATTCATTTTGCTAAGTTTAAAATGTTGTTTTACGGCACTGCTCTTGGTAAAGGCATGAACTATTATTCCTACAATTATCTGTTTGAAAGCCTGTCAGACTGAGCTATCTTGCCTTGAACGGCAACTACTATAAGAGAATGAAATCTTCCAAACCTTATTTCTATGAAACTGTATTGAAGATCAAGAAAATTTCATTGGAAACAAAGAAGAGGATACTGGAATGTTATGGGATGTCTGTCCTTCGGTATGAAAATGAATGCTAGAAAATCTCACGAGAAATGACGAAAAGACGTGAAGCAACCGAAATATGGATGCTGAGGACAACATGAACCGAACATGTGAGCAAAGACGAGGTTTTGGAGTGGAAGGAGTTTGAGTTTGAGTTTTGTTTAATGGCATACCAACATCCTCTGTGGATTATTTAATGCCAAAAAAGTGGTGTTTAAGGTATTTTTATTTAAATGTTCGGTTATAGTGAGAAGGTGGATTGATACAGATTTTAATGAATTTTTTTGTTTTTATTCTTTTTTGTATTAGAAAACTGAAAATGTTTTCTAGTTTTGTATTCAAAAATGTTTTGTAGAGATTTTTTTTTCCATCAAAAATATGTACTGGTAATAATTTTTTCTTCAAAAATGTATTGCTGGTAATATTCATCCTTCAAAAATGTATATTTTTCTATAAAAGTGTATTTTTATATTTTCATTGTGTTTTGAATCCAGTTTTGGGGTTAACTATTTGCCCATAGCTGGGACCCTAACAGGTGCTACCACTTCGGATCAGGGTGGATATAAGAGCAACAGCAATTAAGAGGTGATTCCATGCCCCCCACAACCTCCTAATCAAAGCCTTGCTGCTAGATGTAGTTTACCGTCATTCCCAGGACAGGAGTGGATGGAAACGAAAATGAAACTAATACTTAACATCAGAAAAAACAGCTGAAGTTCCTCGGACATGCAATAAGGAAGGAGGGCTTGGAGAATCTGATACCCACAGGTCAGAGAGAGGAAAAGACAGACAGTAACGCGTAACATACTCGATGGGCGTGACAATAGAACATGAGGGCAGTTCAGAGATGTTGTGGCACGCGGTACGCCACTTGTCTGTTTTTCGTTCTCCCGAAAAATGTGGCTGGTTCTACCAAAGCCTTCACCATTATAAGCCAGTCATCTATCTGAGTAGTACCGTTCTAAACTAAACTATTCATATCACATATGTCAAAACCGACGAAAAAGACCATTATATATATATATATATATATATATATATATAAGAAAAATTAAGGCAGACACGTTATTTCATGGTAAATCGGAAGTATAGGCCTATTTAAGGCGAATCATCATCAGATTCCGTCTTTATGAAATAACGTGTCTGCCTTAATTTTTCTTATATTTGCTCTATATGTATTTATATACATATATATAGTTAGAGCTCTCTTAGAAAGTTATCCTACCATTGTATGTACAGGATACTCCTTTGGATTCTTCTATACCCACACTGCATGCTGATATATATATATATATATATATATATATATATATATATATATATATAGTTTAGAACATGTACAAATTATCATCTACTACAAAGTGTACATTTTGTTTCGACATTGAAATGACAATCTCTCATCAGATAGTGTAAAAGTAGATGGAAAATTCTTTATCTTATATTGGCGAATTATGTGTGAGAGGTAAGTGGTGTGGCAAATGGGAAATCGGATTTGGAAGTTGGAAGTTAGAATTTGAACAAAAAGAAGAGTGGGGATGAGGAGAGATGTGATTAATGGATATGTTGAAAACTTTATAGACAGATTTAACGGTAGAAGATAAGGTATGCTCCTTTACAGCCTTTATGGCTAGGGCTTTGGGTTTAACAAAGAGAAAAAAGAAAAAGGGGGAAGAAAAGATATAAAAATTAAAGAAATATATATGGGTTGGTAGGGAGTAGTTTCGACACTGAATCCTTTCAATGTCGAAACATAATGTACACTTTTTAGTAGATGATAATTTGTACCTGTTCTAAACTATAATTTATAATAAATACTCATAGCTCAATCTTTATATTATTTATATTTTAAATTAATGTTTTGAACTTTGTTAATATTTTCTTCGTTCCTTATTCACTTGGATATATATATATATATATATATATATATATAATGTGTGTGTGTGTGTGTGTGTGTGTGTGTGTGTAAATATACATCATATGCGAAAATAAATAGACATCCACCTAATTTGGATATCAAGGATAATCATCAAACTATGTTGATTTGCTGTTTTTACGGCTTATCAACCTTTTGCAGAAATTAAAAGCCAGAAAATATTTTCAGCTTGTAAGATTTCTTTCTCAGATAATAATGATTTACTAATACAAGTTCTATTAATTAACCCATAGATTGCGGAGGACATAAGGCTAGGGTATTTGTGAATATAACGAACCCGACGTGAATTAAAACTTGACTCTCTGATTTCCATTACACCAGCCGCATATCGAAGCTTGCGGCACCTGGTATTCCCAAGCAGTCACCTAATGCTCAACGTTGCTTAACTTCGGCTTTCGTTCGAGAACTGGTGCTTAAGTATGATATGGCTTAATAGTTTGAAAGAAAATTGTCTATTAAAACTTATTCAACGCTCGCTAAACGCATTCTCTCTGTCAGGCATAAAAGTAACAAGGTCTATACTCTTCGGTTGGGGAATCACGATCTTGACAAAGCGTCGGAAGATCCCCCAGAACCAGATCGATTTGCTAGAAGGTCCTGGCGGACAATGACTTTCCATCGGCTGCGTCGGCAGCCGCGTGATCGTCACTAGTTTTCAGATCACAGGTTGAACTGTCGAGGTGGTCATTAGGTTGTCACGGAACGTGATCGAGCCAGCGAACAAACGTTGGTTTGGGGAATGCCTAGCTAGCAGGTTTTCCAGTCGAGCTCTTCCTCGGAGATAAGTTCAGACTAGTGCACTCTTCGATGGTCCTTTGCGAGGAAGAATATTTATACACGAGGTACTGAAAAGTATTCGACTCGGACAATACAAGACGTACAAAAATCAAATTACGAAAATTGGTTCATGTTAATAATTTTTCAGCACCTTTGCTTTTAGATATTTGTTTGTATGTGTGGGCGTATACTGTCCCTTCGGTTTTCAGCAGGGTCGAAATATTCTCCAGCGCCTAATTGATCTTCTTGTGGTCCTAGAAAGCGATATCCTTACAGAGACCGCGTCTGCAGATGGTGGGTTGAACTAGTAGATGATTTTGGTAGAATGGTCATCAGGGCGCTGGGCAATGTTCGGCTAAGCTGCTCAAAGGACTCGAGATCGGACCAGCAAGTTCCCTAGATGGTTCTAAGGGCTTGTCACTCTGAGCCATGAATCTCTGCCCAAGATTAATGCAAAAGTTAAAAAAAAGTTTTCACAGGAAGCAGGTTACCTCTCCACATTTTTAACACAGTGATCTGTTTTAGAAACTCGACCGATTTGGTTTCAGTCAGTGTGCCTACTCCCTAAGCCACTGGTGCATGGACTCAGACAGAGAGAAGGAAATCTTAGCGTGTTATATATATGCGGTGTATACATACGCCAGCCACCGAGAGAACTCAATTCATTACTGAAAAGTAATGCGTAAATATTATATATATATATATATATATATATATATATATATAAATTATTGCACAGTTTTCAATAAGCATCTGACGAAATTAAACTTTGTTGTGCTACCATCGTGGAAAAAATGTTGTATATATATATATATATATATATATAATGTTTTGCATATATATATATATATATATATATATATATATATATACAAAGGTACTTTAAATTTGTCGGCACATCTAAACTTTATAGAATAAATATTCTATTGTTTGGTCATTCTGCTGAGTAGGTCTGTCTGATTACCCTTTCAGCATTTATCTATTTATATTGTTAAATATATAAAGATATATGTGCGTAAAGATGCGTGTATTCACACACACACACACACACACACACACACACACACACACACACACACACACACACACACACACATATATATATATATATATATATATATTTCAAGCACAACGTATGTATGTATGTATATATAAATAACTGAAAACATATATGTTTATATATGTGTGGGGGCGTATGGGTACGCGCACACGAATGGGTACTTAGAAAAGTGTATTATGCTTTTGAATAATTTAGAATATATTCATGAAGGTAAATATGGAGGTAAGCATAAATAATAAGTGCGAGGCAAATTTTATCTCCAGAATTTTGGGCCGAATCCATAAAAACCAGGAAACAATGCTCGACTCGAGTTAAGATATCTTTGCAAGATTGAACATTAAGCGGGAAAGCAAATAAGACGTTTACAATCTTTTCACTCCCATCTGTCAGTTATTCAAGGAACTTCCGGAAGAAGAGGAAGAGGAACAATAACTGCCATCACTTGCTAGATCTCCTCTCTAACAAAACTATGTGCGTCTCTCTATTTAACTATCTCTATCTCACACTTATTTGTAACTCTCTCTCTCTCTCTCTATCTCTTTCTCTTTCTCTCTGCCATCTCTCTCTATATATGTCTCTTCCCCTCACTCTACCCTCTCTCTTTCTCTCTATCTCTCTCTGCACTTTTTCTATCTTTCTTTCTCTCTATCTCTCTCTTTCTCTGTCTCTTTCTGCCAAGTTACGTCTAATTTATTCTGTTTGTTGCATTCAATGTTTCATGAATTTTAATATATATATATATATATATATATATATATATATATATATATATATATATAGTGTTGAGTTTGGATAATTTTTACTGCTATGATTGCCGTTTTTTTTTTGTTTTGTTTTTTTCAGTTGTTTTACGGATAACGGGTATTTTGTCGTGTAGCCTTTTATCGTAAAATGATCGATATCAATAATGCTTAAAAAACCTAACTCCAATGAGTTATGATATCATAACGATGTCCCCACGAAACTTCAAAAACGGGATGAACCTACTCAGCTAAATTGACAAATTCTTTGTATTATATATATATATATATATATATATATATATATATATAACTCTGAAAATTACAGGTTTCGTGTGGCTATTTCAGCGACAAAATTCATTTATTATGCAAATACAGTACAAAATTCATGTACCGGAAGTTCACTCAAAGAAATTTAGACACCGGAAGTTTACCTGAGAGAAGGAGAAAATAAGATAGAATAAGAAAGAATAATGTAAAGGGCGTTAATATAGAGAGTAGATCATGTTAGAAAGTTGTTATCTCGAAGAGTAGGGAAGAAGGGGAAAAGAAAGGAGAGACGGTGCAAAGGATTCAAGACTCGATCATTGAAAATTACTTTTCTGTCTTAAGAAATCAAAAATGAAGTGCGTTACAAGAATGGAAGTTGTAGAAAGAGAAAACAGAAAGAGGGGAAAAGAAGAAAACAACGGGGTAGACAGGGAAAGAGTTAAAGGAGAGATGGGCAGAAAAATGAAGAAGAAAGAATTCTTCCCGGCAGTCGTCGTGAGAAGCGCCAGGATAGTAGAAAGAAAGGGATAGATACATAAAAGAAAAGAAAAAGAAAAGGAGAAAGAAAAAAAAGAGGAAAGAGAAATAGAGAAAAAGATAACATGTTTCAGTTGTTTTTTTTTTTTGTTTTTTTTTTTTGTTTAAAATAATATCGTCTGACGATTGTAGGGATAAAATTAGTTTTAATTCTACCACAGGAATAAAAGGGGAGAAGCAGGGAAAGGAAATATTGTACTGGAGAGAGTTTAAATAGAGAATTTTGTTAAATGATATGTATACATACACACACACACACACACACACACACACACACACACATATATATATATATATATATATATATATATATATATCCAAGTGAATAAAGAACGAAGAAAATATTAACAAAGTTCAAAACAGTAATTTTAAATATAAATAATATAAAGATTGAGCTATGAATATTTATTATAAATTATAGTTTAGAACAGGTACAAATTATCATCTACTAAAAAGTGTACATTATGTTTCGACATTGAAAGGATTCAGTGTCGAAACTACTCCCTACCAACCCATATATATTTCTTTAATTTTTATATCTTTTATTCCCCCTTTTTCTTTTTTCTCTTTGTTAAACCCAAAGCACTAGCCATAAAGGCTGTAAAGGAGCATACCTTATCTTCTACCGTTAAATCTGTGTATAAAGTTTTCAACATATCCATTAATCACGTCTCTCCTCATCCCCACTCTTCTTTTTGTTCAAATTCTAACTTCCAACTTCCAAATCCGATTTCCCATTTTCCACACCACTTACCTCTCACACATAATTCGCCAATATAAGATAAAGAATTTTCCATCTACTTTCACACTACCTGATGAGAGATTGTCATTTCAATGTCGAAACAAAATGTACACTTTGTAGTAGATGATAATTTGTACATGTTCTAAACTATAATATATATATATATATATATATATATATATATATATATATATGCACCCGAATATTTTGAAATATTTCCTTTCCACAAAGATATTTTTCTTTCTTAAGGCAATAGATATGACCATATTTTTTTTAATAAAAGGAAACGGTTAAATTCAAAATCTATTATTTCAAAATAGGTTAATTACATAAAATAATTTCCTAGACTGAACTAAAATAATAATTGCATCAAAAATATTATCAAGCTTCAAATGACATCTCTTAACTTGTCTTCCAGTTAACCTGAAGAATATTTATAAACATTCATTAAATATACAAATTTTGAGAAACTTAATATTTTTATTTCTGTTTATAAATACTCGTTTCAAAATAAAAACCTTACATTTCCCTTGATAAAGTCCTTCAGAGGGCGAAACGCATTGGTAAATAAAAAGTTGTCTTTATTCATGTGTGTGTGTGTGTGTGTGTGTGTGTGTGTGTGTGTGTGATTGTGGCTATAGACCAACGAGTGTTAATTGTTAATGATTTTTATTACTTTTTGTATTTCAGACTATTTTCCTGTTTTGTTTTGTTTTGTTTTTGTTTTGTTTTGTTTTGTTTTGTTTTGTTTTGTTTTTGGGGTTTTCTTTTAGTTTGTATTTTTTTTTTTTTGTTCGTTTTGTGAATGTTTAAAAGTACATTTTTCACTACAAGGGTGATTTCACAAGCCTCTGTCAAAGTTTTTGTTTTGTACCATGTCGGTTTCATCATTTATCAAATATCGCCTCTTTACATTTCACGTCCGTTTTTAAAGTATCGTGTCTTCACGCATCAGTTCGTGGTGTGTTCCTTTTTATATTGCTTTGTTATCATTTATGAATTCTGAGTATTATATTTTTCCTAAATGTCCTAAGATTTTATTGATGTTGGTTGGTTTGTTTTCTTATTTTTAATACTTATTTTTTGTTGTCGATTTTTACAGCTGATGTGATATAGTAATTTTGTGCTAATCAAGTGATTTGTCGGATTTTCTTTTGTTGGTGATATGCAATTTAATAGAACAGTTATTTGATAAATGATAAGATAATAGCCGTGGTTATAATATCGTTGTGTAATCAGTATATGTGTTCTTTGAAATATTATTAAAAAAAACATTCTTCAAGTGAACAAAGGAATTAATAGACAACTACAAAAGAGAATATTATTAATACAAGAAAATATTCTCTACGCAAAAGGGATGGAGATGATATACCCCAGTGATTGTAACAAAGCTTTCTTTTATAAATCCCTAGCACCTGAAGAAGGACGGATTGTACAACGGCCGAAACGTCGTACAAATAGCAACAAAGATGAGGATGATAGTCCGAATAATGCAAATACTGTAAGAAAATATTCCTTCAAAGTTGACTATACTACCTTACCACAAAAGATTTCAAAGACACCAAATTCAAGTATCGGACTATATCACAGCCTGTATAGATATTTTCCATCAATAAATATAGAGATGCATTTTATTGTGTTTTGTAACAAGTCTCTCGTTAGCTTATCTCTATTTCCGTGAAAAATGTTCAAATTGAATACATTCCTTAATTCCACTAGTTCTAACTTTCACGTCTAAGACCCACCATGCCACGCACTTTCTGACGAATCAGCTTCATTCCTTTTGTATTTCATTCTGGAGATATAAGTTCCATTCGAGCAGATTCTTCCCAAAAACCATTGTTTTGTGAAGCCGACTCTCAAGACTCCTCGGTCACTACAATCTGTTCATGTCTAACGATAACCGCCATCTTCCGCACATATCCCCGTAAAATGCGCTTTTGCACGGTAATCCTCCAATTACGGCTCTCCAATTGGAATATAAATAGTCTAAATAATGGAAATTTTGCATCCAGAAAATTCAGACATAAAAGGTCTTTTGGAGAAATAAAATCTAACGTTAGATATTCTATTACTCAGTTCTCAAAAGGAATTGTTTCTTTTCATCAAAGAAAACAAATCATTTTCCATAAGTTGTCGTATGCGATGCTCAGTGCAATTATTTGTGGTGCTATATAGACATTTCTATTTTCATCTTCTTTCGTGCCATCATTCTAATTTATGTACGAAAAAAAGTAGGAAAGGATTAATGTAAGGAATATTTAAACAGTATTGCTGATGTATTTCCCAGAAACACCGTCTCTCGGGCGTCATTTTTATAAAACAAACACAAATATAATGATTATTAAAAGCAGTGAATAGGTTCCGTAGATTTTGTACTAATACAGGTCATAAAAATATAATTTTTCTTTCTCTCTCTCTCTCTCTCTCTCTCTCTCTCTCTCTCTCTCTCTCTCTCTCTCTCTCTCTCTCTCTCTCTCTCTCTCTCTCTCTCTCTCTCTCTCTCTCTCTCTCTCTCTCTCTCTCTCTCTCTCTCTCTCTCTCTCTCTCTCGTTCTCTCTCTCTCTCTTTCTTTCTCTCTCTCTCTTTCTCTCTTTCTCTCTCTCTCTCTCTCTCTGTGTGTGTGTGTGTGTGTGTGTGTGTGTGTGTGTGTGTGTGTGTGTGTGTGTGCGTGTGCGTGTGTGTTTTATGGTCTTTGAATAAATCGAGCTAAAATATAACGACCGTCGAAGAAACAAATATAAGAAAACAAACACTAGTTAAATATTTGTATCTAGAAAATATATCTACCTTTCTCCAGACAACTAATAATTTCATATGACATGTTGCATTTTTTTCAAAAATTTCCTCTCCTTCGGTTCTGTTTCTTTTAAAGTTCATTTCTTGCCTCTTGCTTTCCAATGAATTCCCTGTCTTTTTTCTGTTCTTTCTTTCCTTTCTCTTTCTTTCTTTTGAATTCACTACCTTTTTCTTGTCGGTCTTTTTCTTCACCTTTCTTTCCCTTGAAATGTCCTGACTTTTTCTATTCTGTCTTCTATTTCTTAATTTTTTTCTTTCGTAATCCCCGGATTTTGTCTGTTCTATATTTTCTTTCTCCTTTCTTTTCTTTAAAATCTTGTTATTTCTCTGTTCCGTCTTTTCTTTCTTCTCTCTCTCCACATGTCTTTTATTTGTTCTGTCTTATCTTTCTTGTTTATTTCCTTTCAATTCCCTGTTTCTTCTCTTTTCTATTTTTTTCATTTTCCTTTCTTTCCCTTCAATTCCCTGTCTTTTCACTGTTAAGTAGATCATGCACCGTTTTTCTCTGTCTCTCCCGCCTTTAATAGGTCATGTGAGTGTTAAAATTTCCAAGTCTCCTCTCCTTTCCTCGCCCTAGAAATTTCAACTATTTCTATTTGATGCTAAATATGAGTGTCTTTTTAGTCTGATTTTCATTAAAACGTCCTCGTTACTCATATTTTCAGTCCATGTTATTCTCAGCATGCATCTGTAGAACAGCGTTTCTGTTAGTTCAAGTCTCTTCTTCATCTGTGAGGAGACTGTCCAATGTTCACTGCAATATAGGAGGGCTGATATTACATAACAGTTCAGTACACTTTTATTTTTTTTTCTAATGCAGTAAGTCTCTTCTTCAGCAATGAAGAGATTGTCCATAACTTATATATATATATATATATATGTCAGTAAATGATGGACAACCCCCTCTTAGATAAATAAGAAACTTGAAACAACAGAAACAAATAAAGTGTAACGAAACTGTTATGTAAAATCAGTCCTCCTATATCGCAGCAAATGTTAAACAATCTCCTGATAATATATTACATAACAGTTCAGTATACTTGTGGTGGATTCGGTGCTAAGATATTTTGGTTGGAGTGGATTTTTAACATGAGATTGGAGTCGATTTTTGACATGAGGTGTATTTGCGCTGAATGCCACAGATGTTTTAAGATTTGAAAAATGGGTATTGTTGAAAATGTCAAAAGGTGCAGAAAGAATATGAGTTGAATTTAGATTTTTTGTTGTGACTGCGTACTCAGCAGAAATTAGCTCCTATAGAGAAGATTTGGACAGGAAGACAGCTGTCAACAGAGCGTAAGTGACGTCAAGTTATTGCCATAAAGGATGACTGATATTACATTATATTACAAGTTCAGTACACTTTTCTTTGCTAGTGTTGCTTCAAGTCTCTTATTCATCTATAAGAAGAGTGTCTAATATTTACTGCCATATAAGACAACTGATGTTACGCAAGAGTTCAGTAATCTTTTCATTCTCTCTTTTGCTTCAGGTCTCTTCTTCATCTTTGAGGAGAACGCATTTTCTAAGAAAGTGTTTCTTGTTTTTATAGTAACAAACGGATGTTAGTTGTTTCATGTTTATTCTGACTATATCTGCGTGTTTGTTTTTGTTTTCCATGTCGACAAATTTTCATGTCGATAAATTTGAAAACTTTCTCTGCGTTAACCTGTAGAAAAGACAATATTTATAAATGTAAGAGACAATGGGAAAACTGTATCTAAATGGCAAACAAAAACATACGCTAGAAAAACTTTTTAGAAATTGCATTGATGAAGAAGTTATTCCTAAATGCTCACACAAGCTCATCAAATCGTCGTACCATATTTTCCCTCCTTATGCCCATGAATTATATCTAAACTTATTTATAAATGGAACTTTGTCTCTGTGTGTGCCCGTTACCTATAGACTCCGAAACGGTTGAACCGATTTTCTTGAAAATATACACAGTTGTACTATAAGCGTCTGCGAGTGTTCTTAGCTAGGTTTTGTGTCGAGGTACCCCCCAATAAATATCGAAAATTGATGATCAAAAAAATCGGTTTATGGAAAGAGTGGTCCGATTTTAATCAAATTTGATACACCCATAGACAAAGACATAAGAAACTATATTCAGAAGTTTCAAGGTTGCAGTTCTTACAATAGTACAGAAAATCGATAATATATATATATATATATATATATATATATATATATATATATATATAAGGCAAGATGTTTGTGTGTGTGTCTGTTTATCTGCCTGTATGTCTGTATTTTTTTCAGCTTTTTTATTTTAGTTTTTGCTTCGGGTTTGGCTCTAAGTAGGTAGAATTGTAGTTCTTAGTCTCAGCCAAGATACCATTTACTCAGAGGACTTATTTAGCCTTCAAAATTTCAGTTTACGACGAAAAAACTTATTTCATATCGATACCAGGAAGTCAAAATTTGACTTACATTCATTCATTCATTTTTCTTTCAGTCTACGGTATCGCTTTAACTGGAAACAACTATTGGTTTTTTAGTCTTTCGTGCCAACATCCAAAGAGTCTGAGCTCGAGGACCATGGATTAGTTTTAAAGCTTTCATTACACCCGAGCAACGCCGGGTTATACTGCTAGTATATATATATAGTCATCCGCAGACAGATCTGTTTCGCTGTATCAGTACGGTTAGACAGCCGATTGCCTTTTACCCAGAATTGAAACCCGACCGAATTGGCGTCAGTCGGTGGTTCTACCTCTGAGCTACGGTCGCTCGGTTTCCATTTTTAAACGAGTTATTACACTTATATGTATGTGCTAGTTTACACATGCCGTCAAGGATGGCGACATATATACTAAATTGAACTGTTATTTCCTTACTATTATACGTAACATTTCATATATGAACCTTTAAATACATTTTTCTAATTTGTTAAGTTGGTTGATTTTACAATATTAAGGTCATTTAATGTCGAATTTTGTATGTGTCATTCCATGCTGATCAAACTCACTGCCAATGGCCAGTCACACTTGTTAGACTATACTCCATACCGAAGCGGTCTTTACGAATTGTTATAGTAATATAAAGTAATTCAGAGGGAATCCGTTTATACCTTAATAGCATTAGAAAACCAACGACCCATTTATGCCCAGTAGATTAATATCAATTTACACATATCATAAAATATGACGGCATATTTTTTATGTCCTTAAAAATGTGACGGTATATTCATTAAGTCCTTACTATTATTAGAAGATTTTCATATATGGGCTTTTAATAATATTGCCTATAGATAATAATGCTGTACTCTGAATTTTAAACGGGGCGCTCTTTAAACACACTCGACTAGATAGATAGATGTGCCTTTTTTCTTTTCTTTTTTTTTTTAATCATTTCACCCCGAGCAAGGCGGAAACGCCACTGATGTGCAGGGGGCTACATAAATGTAAAAAGATTAATTAGAAAAGAGTGAGGAGTACAAACTAGTTAGAAAGGAACAATAGAAAGCTGATAAAGCAGGTGCGATGACAGATACACAGGTGGAGAGAAAGGGAAGGTTATACAGGGGTGGGGAGAGAGCTAGAGTCCAGTGGTTAGTAGATGAGTATTGACTTTGCATTTAAATTTCTGGAGGTTGTAGCCGTCAGGAAAGCAAGAATACGGGAGCGAGTTCCACAGGCGGGAAGTGCAAGAGAAGAAGCTGCAGGAGTAGAATTGTCGTCTGCATTTGGCTAACCTGACTGTGAATAGGTGGGACCGAGTTGCCAGTCTGGTTGCACGAGTAAACACCTGTTGAGGAGGCATTAGTGACTTAAGTGCCTACATCAAAGACGGGTTTCAGTGTGGCAGGGACACAAAAAACAAGGACCCTAATCTCCTTATATGTGTTTCCACGTGGCACCTATCCGTAGTACCACATTCGTCTTTGCTCTGTATCGTCCTCAGGATGAAGGGTCGGTAATCTTCAATCGGATATCATAGAATTTACAATATCCTTACAGAATTTCCCTCGGCCAACTTTAACAGATATGGTGACGACAAACTCTAACCACTCTAACGAAACTGATGAGAAAGGCAGATATTGCAGAGACTTTTCCTCCGCTTATAAACTGACCCAGATCATTGAAGAACCCACCTGAGTGCTGGATGCGACGGGACAGCAGACGAACATCCTCGACCTATTTCTAACATCCTGTACTGACAAATGCACAGCAAAAGTTTTACCCCAGATTTATTGGCACACCTGATCATTCCTTAAACAGTGTCCCTAATCAATGACATTACCTGATATATCGTTTCATTGAACGCTTTTTCACAGTGAAAAGGGCGATTAGGACAGCTTTCGTTCCAATGTGACTGAAGCTTCTCTCTCAACCATCTTCAGATAGGATTCCTCCAAAATTTCTGCAGTAATCTCCGAATGGATCCTTTCTGAAATGGAGTATTTTATACTCAAAAATGATTCAACAAAAATCAAACAGCCATCCCTGGTTCACTCCTGAATGCGTTGCAACCATAACTCACCAGAACCACTACTTCAAAATCTGTGGTAAGGATCAGTGTAGTCCGGCCCTTATTTCTTTCATAACCGCCCACAATCGCATTAAGGGAGTTTTGAAAAACGCAAAATGCACTTATACACGAGCTGTCCAGTTCAACGTTCAAAAGGAACAAATCGGATTTCACGTGTTCAAAAAGATCAGCAACCAAATTATGAACAGAAACAAAGCTGCTGTAACTACTGTCATAAATGGCTCCGAAGTCATATCCTCCTCGACAAACGAGGCAAAGCTCTTCGTCTCTATATTTGCCTCAAACTTAACGTTAGATGAGAAAGGCAATCTCCAACTTCCAACGTCTCAATCAGCACAATCTCAGTAATATTTTTTATAAACCTATCGCCCCAAGCAAGGCATTTACTGCCACTGTTGTGCAGGTGGTTACTTAGGAGAAAAGTTATAAGAAAGAGTGACAGGTTATAGGGTGTGTCAGGAAGTGGGTAAGAGAGGGATGAGAATACTGATGAGAGTGGAGTGGACGGAGAAAGGAGCATGAGAGAAATTATGCAAGTTAGTGAGATAGAAGATGACTATTGACTTTACATTTAAATTCTTGGAGATTGTAGGTGTCGGGGAAGTAAGTGAACGGAAGGGAATTCCACAGGCGGGAAGTGCGAGAAAAGAAGCTGTTGGAGTAGAATTTGCGTTTACATTTTATTGGTTTCACAGGAAAAGGGTGGGACCTAGTTGCTAATCTTGTGTCTCGAGTAAATTCATATAAAGGGGACACCAATGAGCTAAGTTCATTGGAGCAGACGTTGTGAAAGTATTTGTAGAAGAGACACAGGGAAGCCACCTTGCGTCGGTGAGGCAGTGACTGTATCTGAGCTGCCAAGTCGGGATCGATCACATTACAGATTCTCCGTTGGATTTTGTCAAGGACTCCTGCGTGGATAGCAGGAACACCCAAACAGATGTGGCAGCAGTATTTAATGCACGGGGAGATGGTAGATTTATATAAGTGCAAGATTGTTTCAGACGGGTAAAACTTCCTGGCCCTACACAGAGAACCGACCTTCTTACTCAATTCAGTAAAAGAAATCTCCAAACTCAAAAGCCTCTGGCCCGGATAAAATTCCAGTGACGTTAAGAATAACCCAAATTATCCTCGATTCTAGCAAAGTTAATTAATCGCTGCTTGAGAGAGAAATCTTTTCCCAATTATGTGGGAGGAGGCATGCGTATTTTCAGTTTTCAGTGATGCGTTCAACTCATTCTCCTCCCAGTATACCCATTAGTCTCCTCAGTATCATCAGCAAACCGTTTGAGGCCATGATCAACAAGAAGGTCGTTGAGCACCTGGATATAACAACCTTTTGTGCGACAAGCAGTACGTGTTTCGATCGGCGCGATCCACTGCTGATATGGTAACTACCATGACACACATATCGCAAGGACTATAGCACTAGACATCTCAAAAGCCTTCAACAAGTCGTGACATAAAGGTTTGCTACACAAGCTCCCTGACTAGGGAATCACTGGAAGGCTTTCCTCTATTATAAAATCCTTCCTAACAAGTAGGCCCTTAAAGGTAGTTATTAACGGCCAAGTACCCGATACCCTGGCATTCAATACAGGCGTTCCCCAGAGGTCACTTCTCGAACCAACCTTCTTTCTTATTTACATAAATGATCTACTTAGCAATATACTCCGATCACACACATATATATATATGTGTGTGTGTGTGTGTGTGTGTGTGTGTGTGTGTGTGTGTGTGTGTGTGTGTCAGAGATACGATAATATACGGGCGCACGTCGAAAAGTCTTAAAGATCAGAGATTGGCATCCGACCTCACGTTTTCCTGTTAAATACTAACTTCTCTGTAGAGAAAAAAAAACTGACTGGTTATATTTAATACCTACAAAAACAAACTACTTTCTTTCCATCACCGAAGATCAGAATCCGAAAAACCACCAGTCACGCTGAACGGATCTCTCCTCGAGGAGGGCCCGTGCCTTAAGAGGATACTGGGTCTAAGACCCACACACGACCTCAAGTGAAATTATTATATATGATCCATCGCTAAAGATGGAGCTAAAACGATTAGCCCCCTATAGTGCTATAGTAAGCATTTAACTTCTTAGGCAATCCTATACATGATTGATCATTAAAGATGGAGCTCAAACGATCAGCCCGTTATCAGCCAGTCAATTAAGTGCCATACGTGATACACGCTTAGGCGATCATGTCTCTTTCAAGACATGACTGACTGGGCAGAAGATTATCCCGCAGTAGGTTCTCATTACTTTCTGTAGTAGACTGGTTGCCAGCCAAGGCTATAGAATCCAATCTGTCCTGTTATTTAACCTATAACTGGAGAAAAGTGACGGATTGATAACTTTCCCAATGGTATTTTCGCGTCAGTGAATGCAATAAATTCAACTGGAATTCGAACTCGGCTCCCCGATTTCTCGTTCCGAGCCGATACCCACTGCACCGCAACGCACGGCCCTTTATACCGCTCTAGTAAGTATTTAACTTTTTATGCAATCCTCTATCTTTTTAAGAGCCAGATCAAGATGAAAACGGAGTTCTGTTGTCATATCTGGGTGGGAGTAATCACTTGCCAGTTTTTGTAGAGTTCAAAAGCATCTCCGAGTTGGGGATTAATCATTTTCATCACTTCAACCTCTTGCTTTCACAGTTGGACACGGGGCAAGTCTCTCATTGCTCTGCCGCTACTACCATGGAGAGTGGTCTGACATTCACGGCTAGAACCGGCCATTTACATAGAAGCCAACTACTCACACTTCCCCAGTATTCTATCGGCGAGAAGTAAGTTTCTACTCAAACAGTTTCTTCCAGAGAACCACGGCCTTATGCGACAGACTCCTAAGGGGATGATTTCACAATCACTACAATTTTGTCCTGTTCAAGTATTGAATCAAACGTTATCTCCTCCTCCTCCTCCTCCTCCTCCTCCTCCTATTCATATAAACTACCCCTTAATGTAACCATCTACATCGGTGACCCCGGGCCTTGTACAGGGTGAACCTTTTTTTCTTTTCTTTTTTTAATCGTATCACCCAATTGAGTAGATAGATCCTTATTGTAGAAATATATGAGCAGACATAGATAGATAGATAGATAGATAGATAGATAGATAGATAGATAGATAGATAGAACAGACCGAGATAGATAGATACGAACAGACCGAGATAGATAGATACGAACAGACCGAGACAGACAGACAGACAGACAGATAGATAGATAGATAGATAGATAGATAGATAGATAGATAGATAGATAGATAGATAGATAGATATGAACAGACTGAGATAGATAGATAGTACTAAAGAAAAAGAGGGAGCAGATCTCGACGCCAACGTAACAGTATGCCCTTGTCAGCATCCTAACACCGTCAGGAGATGGGTAAATCAGAACAATCTTCCCGCTCATTTGAACAGGAGGAGATGTTTACCCAGTGTTTTCTGTTTAGCATTGAGTTTCCGTATTCGCCTAAAATTCTGAACTGTTATTTACTATTGATTTACATTTTTTTCTTAATAGAAATAAATAGGTTTTTACCTATCGTCCGCTTCGCACTCCTCTCCGGTCTCTTAAACGGGAACAGAGGCTTATCTGTTACTTTTTGTTTAAGATTAGGCTTCCAGTTGTTTCTAAAGTCTTTTTCATCTCTTTCACTTCCGTTAGTCTGTTGTGTTTTTGTGGCATTATCCCCTTACTTGGGATAGTGTCTATTACTCTGTATCTCTCCCTCGAGAGGCTCTTGGCCTTATACAGAGTGAACAAAATTGTTTACTTGACCTTCCGTCCTGGATCAAAATTTAGTATCAGTTCCTGTCCTGGTTTTGCTTGCTGGCTCAATTTCTACTTCCTCCTCTTACGTTCTTATCACTTCATTCAGTAATTATTTCCTACATTGAGTGGATCTTGAGCCTTATATTGGGTGAACTTTAGTTTGAAAAAAGTACATGGCAAAGCAATAGAGAATACGTGGTTACAGTGATTCCAACTCTGCAGCAGTACCTCCCTCGACGCAGTAATAGAGGGAAGGTTGTGGGATAACAACGCCAACATGACTAGTTGCGGGGCCTGGACAATTTTGTACTTGGCCCATTTGTAAGTTTAAGGGCACCCTATTTTACACCGTGTCCGTCGGGAATGGGGTAAATTTAATAAGACCCCCCCTCACTCACGGATATATCATTTTCTTCCTGGATTATCTATTCTTTATTTCTGTGAAATGTCGATCTCGTATAATTTAATTTAAAACAAGCAATTTACTCAAATTAATTTGTGGTGACATTTCTAAATGATTTCGAACTTTTTTCATTTTTATTCACTTCAATCCTCGCATTTAAATATATCTTC
The DNA here is from genome assembly GCA_037127315.1 of Ascarosepion bandense. Classification (NCBI taxonomy): domain Eukaryota; kingdom Metazoa; phylum Mollusca; class Cephalopoda; order Sepiida; family Sepiidae; genus Ascarosepion; species Ascarosepion bandense. The sequence continues at coordinate 2,458,468 of JBBBDQ010000323.1, read as the reverse complement.
ATTTTCTGTCCGCCTTTTTGGCTTTTTTTTTTCTTCTTTAGCTTTTCATTTACAAACTTTCCTCTCCTTCTTTTCTCGTGTCCAATTGTCTTCGCTTTTTTCTTATCTTTGAAATATTTTTAACTTCTCTTTTCTTCATCTGTCTGTTCCCTCTCTCTTTCTCCCTTAATGTCATCTTATTATTATTATTATTATTATTATTATTATTATTATTCCACTTTTCTTCCATACTCTTCTTTCTCTTTCTTTCTCTCTCACTCTTTCGCTTTCTCACACTCTCATTTTCCTTCTACTATTATCTATTTGACTTTCACGCGCCTCTTTTGTCTTTCTTTCTTTCTTTCTTTCTTTCTTTCTTTCTTTCTCTCTTCTCTCGTCTTTCACTCCCTTTCACTTTCTCCGATAATGTATTCTTTTCCCTTCTCTTTTCTCATTTGCCTTTTACTCTTTACTTGTCCTTCTTCTTTATCCCCCCCACCATCTTTCTCATTATTTCCCTTCGAATTTTTGTCTCCCTTTTTCTATTTTCTATTTGACTTTCACTCACTTCTTTTCTCACTCTCTTTTTATCATATCATCCTTTTTCTTTCTCTTTCTCTTTTCAGGTTTGTGATTCAATCCCTTCTCTATTTCTCTTTCTCTGTTGATACTTACTTTTCTCCCATTTTCTTATTTGCTTTCACCGTCTGCGTCTATGAACCCCTCTATCCCCCCACCCTCTCTCTCTCTCTCTCTCTCCGCATGTGTGTGTATGTGTGTGTGATTGTTGCTTCTTCCTTTCTCATCTCTCTTCATCTCATCTAATGTCTTATTTTCCCAAGACTCTTGTCACCTTTTCATTCTTAGTTTCCACTAACCATTTCTGTCAGCCGCTTGTCATTTTGCATTCCTTTCTCTTGTTTGTCTGTCTTTTCCCCCAGTCTCTTCTCTCTTCCCAATCTCTCAGAGCACGCCTTGCTTTTTCTTTCAAAATCTTTCAACAATATTCCTTCATTTGACAACTATCATTCCCATAGCCGAACACGGGGAGATTTAAAAAGAGACAAAAATGATGTTAACAAAGTTAAACTCTTCCTATATATAAATAAAACAGAAAAGAAGACAATGCTCTTCTTTCCACTGACTCAACACTGATAGTTCTAGGGACTGTTGGGAATGAAGACAATTGTTCCCGGCAGTTAGAAACTTATGTACTTCCGTCTCGCTGCTTTTTGCCTTTCCTCTCCGCTTTCACTTTCACTTTCGGTTTCAATGGAACTGCCACTGCTGCTTTTGTCAGGCGGAAGGAAGTGGAAGGATTATGTACGGTGAGAACCAATCAAACCTGAAAGGGATAGAATGCGTAGCAGTTGAACAGAAGAGGGCGACACCGAATAAATGACTCACTGATTGTAGATTTCGAGGCGGGAGAAGGGGGAGAACTTGCAGCAAAATTAAATGAAAGATGCGTGCGGTCGGATAATTGCTCACGTGCTGACCCCTGGCGATCGAAGAACAGATGTGCTTGTTTTGAGTTGATGCAATATCTACTTTTAAAAAATAGATAAACAATAAAAGAAAAAAAATTTGAAACGCAACACTATTTTTTATTTTATTTTATTTTATTTTATTTTACTTCACGTTTTCGTTGAATCCTTTGGTCGAGAGACTTTTTTTTTTGATCTTAGGTTTTTCAATAAGGAAATCCAACGTAGATCCATGAAGAAATCCCAATAGCAAAACTTTCAATTCGGAGAAGTTCGTCATATACAATACGTTTCATTTACAAAAGTTTATTTTTGCTGTATTTTTTTAAATCAATGTCTTATAAGATTTTAACACAGATATAGTTGATAGAATGTGCGTTGAGGTGCAGTGAATATCGGCTCGGAACGAGAAATCGGAAAGACTAGTTCTAATTCCAGTTGAATTCGTTGCATTCCCATACGCGCAAATATCCTTGGGAAAGGTACGAATTCGTCGCTTTTCCCTCCAGCTATGGGTTAAATAGCAAGAGAGATTTGGTTCTATAACCTTGGTCTGTAACCAGTCTACCGCGAATATTAATGGCAAACTACCGCGGGAAAGATCTTCTGCCCAGTCTGTCATGTCTCTTCCAAGACATGATCACCCAAGCGTGTATCACGTATGGCACTTAACTGACATCTTATTTACTTCATATTTTAGTGAGTAAGAAGATTACAATGACTGGTAAGATTAGCGCAATAATGGTATTACGAGTAATAATGGTATTGGTGATATTATTTATAGTATAACGCTTATAGCTCATCATCTGTCATCAAAAGTTCAGATCAATGTTTAAGGTTTTTTTTAGATTACATTTTTTGTACTCGGACAATTCTTCTGGTGTCCGGGGATAATTTAAACATAAAATATCTAATATATTCTAAGTGTCTAGGATTTTCATAAAACATTATCAAATAATTTGTCTATATTTCTGAGGTGAGGTGGTATTTACAGTATTTACATTATTCGGACTATTGTCCTCATCTTTGTTACCATTTGTACAACATTTAATAATAGATCATTCCATTTGTCTATATTTCTGAGATGAGATAATATTTACAGTATTTACATTATTCGGACTATTGTCCTCATCTTTGTTGCCATTGGTACGACGTTCCAGCCCAGTGGATATAGACGTTGGGTCCTTAAGGACACATGGCCCAGTAGATATAGACGTTGGTTATTTCTTGTGACTTGACCCAAAGAGTTGAGAGTTCAATATCAGGCTACAGCAGTGGTAAACAGGTAACATACAGGGTTAAAGGGACTACTACGCAGGGAATCGAGTTCACATACCCCAGTGATTGTAATAAAGGGTTCGGGTCAAAATTCCTAGCACCTGAAGAAGGCCGGAACGTACAGCGGCCGAAACGTCGTAGTTAATAGTCCGAATAATGTAAGTATTATCAAAGAAGATTTTATGGATGAGTTGATAAAGTTCGGATGAGATGCATGCAATGTGTTTCTTTAAAAGCTTTTCTATATTGCGTCTTTGTGTGTGTGTGTGTGTGTGTGTGTGTGTGTGTGTGTGTGTGTGTGTGTGTGTGATGGCTGTTCAGTTAAACAGTCAAAAAGTTCCTCCATAAATTCGAACTGGATGTGCAACAGAAAATTGCAAACACCGAAAAATGTATTAAAAATGTAAACAAAAAGCATTCTCGGTTGTTAGATAGATAGATAGATAGATAGATAGATAGATAGATAGATAGATACGAACAGAGCGAGATAGATAGATAGATAGATAGATAGATAGATAGATAGATAGATAGATAGATAGATTTGAAGCATAGTTGTGAGCAAATTTTTGTCTGCTTTTTCCCAGACAAGACTCTAACCTTCAGCGGAGCCTCGTCTGGGTTCATCTCCGCCTGAAGGCAAAGAGTCCGACAAAGTGAACGACTGAACTCAGACTGTCAATGACGATCTAAGGTATCAACCACCTTCCCGGATGAGCAGATGCCCGAGGCAAACGCAGTGCAAAGCTATTTAAGTGGAAACACCGAGCTCTTAAGCTCGGACAAAAATTATTGCGTGCTTTTCCCCAGACGAGACTCTACTCTTCAGCGGAGCCTCGTCTGAGTTCCTCTCCACTCGAAGTCAGGGAGTCTGACAAAGTGAACAACTGACGCACACAGTCGATCCCTTCAGAATGTCAATGACACTCTAAATTCCTGACTGCCATTAATCTTTAGTCCACAGACTATTCCATGTTTGAGAGCGCCAGAGAAGTGTCAGCTGCTCTACAATAGATAGATAGATAGATAGATAGATAGATAGATAGATAGATAGATAGATATCGGAAAATTGAAATAGACATAGATAGATAGATAGATAGATAGATAGATAGATAGATAGATAGATAGATATCGGAAAATTGAAATAGACATAGATAGATAGATAGATAGATAGATAGATAGATAGATAGATAGATAGATAGATCAAGAAAGTGATCTAACTTGCTCATGAAGAAAAGTAATGACTAAAGAAAAATAATAAGTAATAGATGTGAAAGAAAAAACGAAAGAAAGAAAACTTTCTTACCGTAGTATAAGTAGTAATAATTTTGACAGATGCAATTGTGTCTGTCATAATTTTCGAATCTCAATAAAGACGTAAAAATTAGAATTTAGCATTTTAATCAAATCCTAAGATTTCAAATAAAACCATTAAAGTTTTTTTTCACAGGAAATTATCTTCATGACACACAATCACATGTCCCTCGATCACGCAACTCTGAAGAAATTTCTTTTTGAAACGAGATAAACGTAAAGTCAAGAAAAGTATTCGCTTCTTTGCACTAAGTTCTGTTGCCAATTCTCGAAGCCATTTCTGTTCCCGATTAACTCATAAAAATAACGAACGCGTGAACGTATAACCGAATATTTCACAATATCAGTTCACGCATATCAGCAAAACTTGAAATATCCATTGATATTTATTAAGATAAGCGATGGACGCAATTTAAATGGCTTTGGACGAGTTTTCTTGGGTTTTATTATTATTGTTATTATTATTAACTAGCAGTATAGCCCGGCGTTGCTCGGGTGTAATGAAAGCTTTAAAACTAATCCATGGTCCTCTTTGGACGTTGGAACGAAAGACTAAAAAGCAATAGTTGTTTCCAGTTAAAGCGAAACCGTAAACTGAAAGAAAAATGAATGGATTGTAAGTCAAATTTTGAATTCCTGGTATCGATATCAAATAAGTTTTTTTCGTCGTAAACTGAATTTTGAAGGCTAAATAAGTCCTCTGAGTAAATGGTACGACGGCTGAGACTAAGAACTACAATTATACCTACTTAGGGCCAAACCCAAAGCGGAAACTAAAATAAAAGGGCTGAAAAAATACAAATATACAGGCAGATAAACAGACACACACACAAACATCTTGCGTTTTATATACATATATTATCGATTTTCTGCACTATTGTAAGAACTGCAATCTTGAAACTTCTGAATATCTTTTCTTATGTCTTTGTCTGCGAGTGTAAAAATTTGATTAAAATCGGACCACTCCTTCCATAAACTGATTTTTTCGATTATCGATTTTCGATATTTATCAGGGGTACCTCGACACAAAACCTAGCTAAGAATACTCGCAGACGCTTATAGTACAACTGTGTAAATTTTTGTGAAAATCAGTTCAGCCATTTCGGAGTCTATAGGTAACGGACACACACACACACACACACACACAGAGACAAAGTTCAGTGCACCCCTGCCGTCCAAAATGACGGCAAAATATTTGAGAAGATTATTTTATGAATGTACATATGATATGATGTATATATACACTACCGGCCATAAATATTAGGCCACCCCAGTTTTTAAGAAAATGATATATTTCATACTATTTTTAGTATTTATTGCCAAGTGGATAATTTTAAATGAAAATAGAATTTTTGTTTTGTTTTGTTTTTTTGTTATTATTACTTTGCAAAATTTTACAAGGCAGCCAGGAAGCCCTTGCTTTGGCCAGCCAATAAGAAGAAGAGACGGGAATGGGGAAGAGAGCACAAAAACTGGACACCAGAAAAGTTCATTTGATGCACATATTATTGTGCAGTAATAAAAATGAACCTTTCTATTTTCATTTAGAATTATCCACTTGGCAATAAACACTAAAAATAGTATGAGATACATCATTTCTTTTAAAAACTGGGGACGCCTAATAATTATGGCCGGTAGTATATATATATATATATATATATATATACAATAGTCTTTATTATAATAGTAAGGATATATATATATGTTTCACTACTTGACGACATAATTATTGCAAAGAAATGAAATAATAAGGCACTGCTAAAGAGTAAACACGTGGCAAGAGATTTCATAACTGGTAGTAAAGATTATTAACAGGTAGTAAAGTGAATGAACAGAGCCGACACTGCCTCGCTATCGTCTATCCAATGAACTGAGCCAACGCTGCCTCGCTATCGTCTCTCCAATAGACTGAGTCAACGCTGCTTTGCTATTCTCTCTCTCTCACTCTCTCTCTATCTCTATCTCTCTCTCACTCTCTCTCTATCTCTCTCTCACTCTCTTTCACTCTCTCTCTATCTCTCTCTCTATCTCTCTCTCTCTATCTATCTCACTCTCTCTATCTCTATCTCTCTCTATCTCTCTCACTCTCACTCTATCTCTATCTATCTCTCTCTATATCTCTCTCACTCTCTCTCACTCTCTCTCTATCTCTCTCACTCTCTCTCTCACTCCCTCACTCTCTCTATCTATCTATCTCTCTCTCTCTATGAGCATGACAGGAGGGAGATACAAATAAATACACGCGGTCTTTATTATAATACAGACGATTATTATTTATTAGAAAGTTTCGGTGGCTATATATTTTAACCTTCTTTTGATGAACGTCACATTCGGTTACAGCCTCCGAAATAATCCCTCAACAATACACAAACTGAGGCTGCTAAAGAATAAGAATATCACCCCACTATGTATTAAAGAGTTGGTTTGATATTACTGGATGATTATCGACGACAATAAGCACTGTAATGTTGATTTACTTTTGGGAGGATATCTGTCATTTTTTTTTAATCATATCATCACAAGCAAGGCAGTAACGCCACTGATGTGCAGAGGGCTTCATAAGAGTGAGAAGATTAGAAAAGAGAAAACCGGAAACCGCATCCTAAACAGGAAACAAGGGATGCGCCTCTTCACCTGTTCAATAGATGTGGGTGGAGTGTGAACCGGGCGATAGTTTAGTCTATCTACTCCAATTGACAAAAAAAAACGAAGTGAGAAGAAGATTACTCTCTCTCTCTCTCTCTCTCTCTCTCTCTCTCTCTCTCTCTCTGATGTATCAAAAATATTTTTATAAACATTGTGGGTGGCTTTCTCACATCAAAACAAAGACAAAAGTTCATATAAACATATGTTCGCAAATCCTTTATTTTTTAGTTATGAATTTTACAGAAAGTTTACGGTGGTTGGGGATGTTTTGCTATGTAGACTAGATTACATTTCTCATTTATGTGCATCTGTCTTCAACGTTTAACGTCTGTAGTAGCAGCGAAATATCTAAGAAGTGTTCGGTTTAACAATGACAGAATATTCCTATCGTGGGCAGGCAATATGCTTTTTACATACGGTTGCTAGAATTGTAATGAATGCGAGGCTTGGCGGTTGTATCATATTGCAGTTCCAGACTGAAGACAGCCGAGACATCCAATCTTTGCTGTTGTTTAATGTCGCCTTACTGAGATTGTATTCTTATCATTTGCAACGTGTGAAGGGTCTTTCGTCTTCTGATCACTCGCGACGGTAGAACTTTTGCCGATGGTTTATTTCACAAACTGTTGTTTGTCACTTCAGTCTTGTTTACGGATGAGACAGTATTTGGAATAACAAACTTATACAACCAATGGGCGGATCGGAATCCACATGGTACAATATAAGCGAGACACCAGCACCAGTTAATGCGTGGACTGGAATTGTTGGTGACTGTCTCTTAGGTCCATATGCTCACCCAGCATGTCTTACAGAAATTCGAATACACTCCAAGACCTTGTTAAAGGATGTACCCCCCGCAAATTCGAAAACGCATGACCTTGGAATTATTTCGAACTATTGTTCTTATATTGGTTGATATAGATGTTATAATAGACATGACGTTTCTCTCTGGTCATCATCAGGTGTCAATTGATAGGGATTATCTTGTTGATTATTGCGAAATATTCTGTGAAATCAGTTATTGTTCTTTCATGTTGGATTTGGTTCGTCATTTGGATTGAACTCATGGCCGGTAGTGTATGTTTTTATGGACGTTTACCTTGTTTTTGATTTCAGTAACCCACCCCCAAATTTGTAAAAGTATTATATATATATATGTGTGTGTGTGTGTGTGTGTGTGTGTGTGTGTGTGTGTGTGTGTGTGTGTGTGAAAAATACTTTTACAAACTTTGAATTAATAAATATACGTATGATAGTACACATATGCATAATATTATTATTCAGGTGTTAATAAAACAATGCTCAATGTAGCATGAACAGAGCTATTTTATATATTAGTAAATCACCAGGTGTATATTTTGATGATTGCATAATGCATGAAACTCCTGGCTGTGCCGTCTACATAGAACAATATGTAAATTTATTAATACATATATATATATATATTTAGCAAGGCACAAGATGTTAACGACTCGATGTATGGTACGAGGTAAAATATAATTCCTATTGGACTTTTAACCTCCTTATAGGAGAGCTCGTTCATAAATTATACTAAAGACAGGAGTGTAACTGTAAACACCGAACCAAATCTATAAGTCATTTACATGATAGTACCACGACAGTGGTTTTCGCAAGAGAAATAACTGTAGTGATGTCACTGCTACGAGGGGATGTTTTGATCATCTTTTGCGAATAACGATAAGTACGTCTGATTTAAGTAGAAACTTTTTAAGATGGACAAATTTAATATTCCTATCGATTTCTTTG